>JARJEI010000056.1:0-600000 GCA_029955415.1 Lottia scabra | reverse complement strand
ACCAACTTATGTATTTCGCTAAGCCATTGTAGAAAACTAAGACGTCTTGCAAAACTATGTACAGAATACCCAAAGTTTAAAACAGTCACAGTTTCTATTTCTCAATTACTTAGTTGGATGCCTGATATTGACAAGGAATTAAAAGCCAGTCCTGAACAACGAAGGTTTTGGAAAGGAACGTGAGTCATAATGACTGTACAATATTCACGTAATAGAGTTTCTAGATTATACAGAATGTATTGATTCAATGCTTCACTCGTTTATGACTCTGTCTAAATGGACTATTGATTTTACCATTAACAACTTTCTTTGTTTAATGCAACATGTTGATAATCGATATTCATCACGTGTTACAGCTCTTATAGAAATAATACTTGTAACTATTAATAATACTTTAAACTATGGAGTTGATTAATACAGTAAAAGCTGTTACTACAAATTATTGAATTTATTTATTGTTGTTATTAAACATTATAACGCGGATATCTTTGTTATGGTGTATTTATATAGTATAGTGTTATAGCGTGTAATGTCATCATGACCGGCCCTGTAGGACCGCTCTAAAAATAACTCAAGCTTCACGCAATCGATAGTTTGTCTTCAGTAGATTTATAGTGTGTAATGTCATCATGACCGGTCTTAAGTAGACATATACCGCGTGTTATTTGTGAGTTGCTAGGGACATTAACTAAAAATAGATGTGTGTAATGTCACGATAACCGGCCCTGTAGGACCGGTATTAACATTGTGAGTGATACAGTAAAAGTTGTACCTCCCTTTACACATTGTTGAACTTATTTATATAATAATACTTGAAACCATGGAGCGAGTCTGTATGATCACCTCTTGGTTACCAGTGTTTATCCGTAGTCAAGGGGTTGATTAATACAGTAAAAGTTGTTACTAAACATTGTTGAACTTATTTATATGTTGTTATTTTGTTCTATTAAACATTATATATGCATATAGTAAATGTATTGTATTTTAACAAAATAATTCCTCTAAAAATGGCAAATAAAATTCTTGATCCAATTTTTAGATTATACGATCCAATTCTTTATTCATTTAATAAAAAAAAAGAGGATTTCATAATTATTTCTCCGAGTGTTGGATCTAAATCCCAACTAAATGATGGTGGGAGGGTCACTTTCGAGATCAATAGTCTGTCAAATTGGTTATTACTTTCCGATGCCTATTTCAGATGTGATTTCAAAATCAAGGACGGAACAGCAAATGAAAATAGAGTCCCACAGACTAATACAACATTAGAAAATAATTTCTTTCCTTCTTTATTTAGCGAAATGGTTTTGGAAGCGGGATCAAACCCCATAGAAACCATCAAACACCCTGGAGAATTTGACACAATGTTAAAAACAGTCCTTTACCCCAAAAACTACGATTCAGTCTCGGGTTGGATACCCGATGTTGGTGATGGGACCGTTTTAAAAGAACCAGTAAAAACTGTAGCTAACGATGCTGATATCGCTAGAATGAGAGTCATTGCCAGAAATAGCATTGAGAGAATCGGTAGAGCAGTAAACCAGGGGTTTGACAAACGAGTAAATCAGTACAATAATGTTGTTGAGGATAATAGATGGGGTAATTACGTAAATTGGAAATTATATCCTTTATTCGGTCTTTTAGAACATCGAAAAGTTTCTATAGGTTTACCATTTAAAATTCATTTACAAAGAGAAATTAATGACGATAAGATATTCTTTGGAGAAGCTAATTCAAATGCAAAATTAGAAATAACAAATCTCCAACTTTTCATACCCGTAATAACACCATCAATTGAAGTAGAAACGAGAATATTCAACTCGTTAACTAAAGACATTGAAATAGCTTTTCTTCGTCGCAACACTGTAGGGAGCATGACTTTAACTGGAGAATCCACAACATGGCCAATCACTAACAGCATTAAACCAGCAAGATATTTAATAGTTGGTTTCAAGAACTTACCAGATTCTCAGACAAATAACAACAATATCTTTAGAGTGGCAATGAACCAAACTCAAGATCCTATAATCCGTAAAGTTCAAGTAAGATTAAACAACGATAATTATCCTAACCAACCTTTAACTATTAATCCATCCACAAAGGATTATAATGAATTGTATAGAAATTATAAAAATATGTGTGAATTATTTGGAAATCCACCTCAGTTTGGATATGTAGATTTTGCAATTAATCACCCAATCTTCTGTTTTGATCTATCAGCTCATCAAGAAGATCTTTTCAAAACTGGAGTAAACATAAATATTCATATCGAAAAAACACAAGGAGATGTAACCGGTTATTGTTTATTATTGGAAGAAGCAAAACATATAATAAAAATATCCGACAGACGGATGATTCGAATAGAATAAATTAATCCCTTAAAAATGAAACCCGAAACTTTAGTAAAAAGAATAATAGATGCTATCGAAACAGAAAAGCCAACTACAATTACTTACAATGGTAAAAGAATCAGCATAACTAAAAAACTTATTGATAAATATAAACACTGTAAAGTACGAGATGATATAGATTTGGAAAGAATTGACAAGAACATAAAGGAAGGTGGATTTTTACCTTTCCTACCCTTGATCTTTGCAGGTTTGGCCGCAGCCGGTGCCACGGCCGGCGGAACAGCAGGAATAGTTCAAGCCGTCAATGCCAAGAAAGCAGCCGAAGCTGAAAAAAGTGAAAAACGTAGACATAATTTGGAAATGGAAAAGTTAGCAAAAGGTTCGGGAGTAGCAGACATATTAGGTACAGTTAAAGAATTTGGAAATCGATTTAGTGAAGAAACTAAGAAAACTGTCAAACAAGGATTAACTAAATTAGTGGATAGTATTGACACAGGGGAAATCAAAGTCAAACATAAGGGTAATGGAATATTTTTTAAAAATATACACACTGGAGAAGGAATATATCTTTCAAAGTATAAAGGAGAAGGTGTAATTTTTGGTACATAAAAATGGGAAGGAAATTTAATCATTCAGAAATATTTCCTAATAATCCAATGCTCATGTGTATATGCGGTAGTTCAGGTTCTGGGAAAACTCATCTCACTTTTAACATGTTGACAACACCCAACCTTTTAGATTTTGATTCTCTATATATCTACACAACAACACCAGAACAATCGTATTATCAATTTCTCAAAGCTTTAGAATATTTACCAAAGAAATATGTTCAAGAATTATTTCAATATTACGATAAAGGAGAAATGGAAATAAAAGATATCTTAGATACCTTCATAAAAGAAAAGAATCCATCTTTCAATCCAACTGACATAAAAGTGTTTCTGACAAAAAATGTAAATGATCTGGACTTGTCTAATATTGATAGCAAACGAAAGAACTTAATATTGTTTGACGACTGCGTAGCGCAAAAAAATCAATCTGTTCAACAAGAATTCTTCACGAAGGGAAGACATCACAACTGTCACTGCTTATACCAATCCCAATCTTTTTACGGGATGGATTCTATGTTCATTAGAAAAAATGCTAATTGTTTTTTATTATTTGAATTAAACGATAAAGATTTATCTCAAATCATACAGTCGATAAATCACGGAATGGACAGAGATTCGTTTAAAAAGGTTTGTAAAGCTCAATGGAGAAATCCAGAGGAACATGGATATGTATTCGTTAATACCAGAAAACCTGCGGGTGAAAGAGTAATGATCAACATATGTTAATTTATTTTTTTAAAAATGGAATGGAATAATATTTTAAAAAGAAATAGAGAATATATCAAAGCTAAGAATAAAATAAAGACCCAAGTTGAAAATAACAGATTACAACAACTCGGATTAACGGAAAATCTACAAACTTTATTTAAACCAATATTAAAAAGTCAAGAGGATATCAAGAATAAATTAGAAGCTCCTAAACAACAAATTCAACAATCTCCTCCACAAATAGAATATCCCATTGAAGATGATGGAATCGTAATCAGGACATTAGATGATATAAAACGTTATTTTTCAAATCCAAATCCAACCCTAGCCAAAACAATAAAGCCAACAATTGATCAGGATGGATTGATTCTTAACGGTTTTAGGATACGTTTCAATCAACTCTACCCAACATTTAAGATTGACAGAATAGACGCTGTATATGATTTAACACCCGGTATGATTAATCTTTTGAATGGGTATGATAAAGATTATAATTTCAAAGATTTAAATTCATACGTGGACATTCTTACATCGACAAGGACAGGAGGACCAAAAACTTTAAGATTAAGAAGACTGGAAAAAGAATTAGATGATAACACCGATGCTAGTGATGATAACTACACTGATGATATTATAGAAGAAATCGATGACTTTTTGGGACATACAGGAGATGGTGTAATTTTTTTATCCGACAACAACGAAGAATTGCTTAATAGATTACAAATAATATTAGCAGCAATGAAGGAAGGACATCAATCACACAGACAATACAATGAATTAAATTGTATATTAAAAAGACTCCTACAAAAAGGTATCATAGATAAAAATGATTATAAAAGTGTTATTAAAAATGAGTCAACTATTCGTCATCACCTCAAATAAATCAGACATTAAATTATCTCTAGATTATGAGTATGAACTCGATCGAAATCAAGAATATGAATTGGGATTAAAGTATTTCTCTGTTTACAATTCCATTAGAAATATCAACGAAGATAATAACAAAATAAAAATATCAACAGATAATGGATCTACATTCAAAACCATAAGTTTACTACCAGGAAGTTACGAATACATAGCCATTAACGAATACCTATCTGAATACGCAGGAAGTGTCAATGGTAAAAACAATATTGAATTCGAAGGTAATTTAAATTTGAACAAAATGAAATTGATATTAAGAAATAATAGTCAAGTTGATTTCAACGTAGAAAATTCATTGAATACGTTACTAGGATTTGATAAACGAGTATACACCCAATCTACTATAGCACCACATAAAGCTAATATCGAGAATGATGTCGATGTGATCAATATACATTTCAATTTAATAAACGGTGGATTTTTCAATAAATACAAACGTCAGATTATTTACAGTCTTCCAACATTCACTGTTCCGATTGGATATAGAATTATAGAAAAACCATTTCAAACAACATATTTACCACTTAATTCCTTTATGATCAAAGATATAAATCTGGAAATCAAAGATGGTAAAAATAGGTTTATAGACTTTGGAAACGAAGAAATTGTTATTCAACTTCATTTAAAAAGAATTAAGTAACTCTTCATTCTCTTCTTGAATAGTTAGATAATCGAAATCATCAAATTCATAGTTTTCATCCAAACTCAATTCATCTTTATTACAATAAGGATACATGATTCCTTCACTATTTGGAGCCTTTCTCTTTACAAGATTTAAATAACTTCTAAAAACTTTCTTTTGTTTATCATCATCCCTTGGAATAACTACTCCATTTGTGAAACTTTTTTCCCAATTTCTCTTAAATTCATTTGATATATCATATCCACTAGCCAACCGAATATAATCGTCTACAGTTATCTTATCATTAGAATAACCTTTAAATGTTTTCTTTTCTTTTAAAACACCATCTGAAGTTAGTATGATATTGTATTTGACTTTCGGCGCTAAATATAAACCGAATATAATTCCACCATCACCGTAATCATTCTTTCCTTTACAGTATTCATTTTCGGATACTAATCCAGCTTCATTTAATTTATTCCAATTGCTAGATGAAATGTATAAACTATCAGTATCGGTATAGTATATTTCCGGTTGATAAAACCCATCTATTACGTGAATAAAATTGTTCATTATTTTCTTACTGTGCGATAATACGAATGATCCCAAATGACTGGGTGTAAGTCGTGTAGATTTACTATTTACATCGTCAATTTCTTTTTCTTCTTTTTCTATATCAACAATGTATTGAGTCTCATTTATTTTTTCATAGTGTTTAACATGTGAATCAAAGTTAGCCTTTAAAGTTACGTCATTCCAAAGATGTTTTGATGAAGATATATCCTTCTGAATAGATTTCCCATACAGGGCATTACCTAATAATTTCATGCAATTACTACCAACGATATTGCCATCCCTTTTGAATTGATTTCTTAGATCTCTCAAAATTAAAATGTAGTCTCTATAGGGAGGAGTTCTAAAGTTTTCTTCGTATACTATGCCATCTAATATTCTAATAATTCGTCCACCAGCTTTTACTATTTCTTGAATATCGACCGATGTTAAAACATCTGAACAGAAACCATTTCTGAATCTGATTTTAGTGCCAGTTTCCTTTTTTCCTTCTTTGTTCGTAAAACTAATTTTATCTTTAGCTGGTATCGGTTGGAAGAACATGTTTTTGGGATACTCAAACCAAACTGTTAAAATAGCAGTTTTGGGTCTAAAGTTTTGTTCATTAAAGAGCTTGACAAATTTTCTATTTTCTTCTGGTAAAAACGGTCTACCACTTTCTGCTTTGGGATATTCACTATCTAAATCTGACATAGCAGAAGCATACAAACCGTTAGCATCAAATGCCATCAGTCTAGAACATGTTATATTTTTAAGTTTTGAATTAACCTCTGTTTTATCTTTATCACTTTTACTATATTCTTTAAATAAATCAATTATGTTGTCGTCATTTGTTTGTGTATATTCCTTTAATACATCACAAATTTCATTGATTTTATCAGTTGTAAATATTTTTCGATTTGCAGAAACCCTTCCTCCTTTAATAGAGCGTCTTATAAAATGTCTTATAAAAGGGTTAGTGTGTGAGTAAACCTTTTCTATATTTTGTTTTTCAGTATGTTTTGGTACGAGTCTTGTACTTTCGTAATATGGTTCTTCAACCATTTCTTTATCGTAATGATACAAATAATACCACCCCTTTAAAGATAGAGATGGAGCCGTTAGATTATTAGAAACGCTCTGGAATACAACGTCTTTCATAACTTTGTTATATTTTATCAAGCATGCTCCAAGACATAGGGTGTCTCGCTTTGCATATGGTTCCCATTCGTGTCTTAAAATTTCCCAGTTATCTTTGGTATATTTTGCAATGTCTACATCAACGATCTTTCTCAAATTCATTGGTAGATTAGACGACTTTCCCCATGTTGCTAAACTAGATGCTTCGTGTTGATAGGAACATGTGAAATTAATATGCTGTAAATAATTGGATTTACTTTTTATATCTTTCTGTCGTTTCCATCTTTTCTGTAAATCTTCATCAGTGTATGGATTAGATAATGGTAAAGAAAGAATTCCTCTGGGTGTTATTAGTGGACATTGTGTTAGTTTCTTTACGTTTTTAATTACGATCCAGTTATCAAAACCACTACCGTTATGAGAAATCAATGTTAATCTTTTTTTTATCATATTTACCTAAATATTTCAACATTTGATCTATACAATCTGTGCCTACAAATATTTCTACTATTTTCATTAGTTTGTTATAAAATGCTTCTGGAATATTATCAGTGGGAGGTATCATCTCTAACTTTTTTCTTAGCTTTTCTAAATTAATTAACGTACATGAATAAGGAATTGCTTTACGCGTTTCACTATCTGAATACGTTTCACAGTCCCAAGCGAATAAAGTATCATCACTCATATTTGAAAATACGTTTAGTTTCAAAGGTGATACTTCTTTTACAGCATTATCATCTCTACATGTTTTCCATACCTGTTCATAATTATCTTCTATTTCTTTAATCCCTAAACTTTTTTGATTTCTTCTTATAAGACAGAAATGTGAGTTATGTAAATATAAAATCCAATCTAATGCCTTGTCCTTGTTTACATCTGTGAGGGTGGGGCGTACATTTCTATTTTCGGGAGTGTAAATTTGAAATGAAGTATTACATTTCTCATTGAATTTATTAATTCTAGCAGCTGTCATTACTCCTTTTCTATTCGCTTTTGGAAATGTATTAATGAATGTTTGAAATTTATTTGTTAAATCTTTTTTCAAAACATGATTTACGCATTTGATAAAACAGTTACCATCTGTTGGTATATAACAATTTCTACCTTTATATTCATTTATCTTTTTAAGTAGTTCAGTTCCTCTACCAGCGTTTGATCTTCTTATTTCCTTAAAATTGTCTCTACGTAAAATTATTTTCCCTGTAAAATACCAATCCGAGCAGTCAGATTTTGCATCCATATTAGACAAAATGGTCTTAAAAGTTTTGGAATTGAAACCAAGAAGTTTCATGAATTGTTTGTGATTTCCATTCTCGATTATCCTACCATCTATTTCAATTTGACCCTTAAATGTTGAAAATTTATGAGTAATAGCCCTGATAAGATCGGTAAATAGTACGTTTTCTATGAATGTTTCATCGTCTATAATTTCAATGTTATTCATATTTTTTATATGTTTTTTTTAATTACCTAATTTTTGGAGTTCTTTTTATTATCTTTTATTGCTGATATTTGTATATTAAATTTATCCAAAATTTCATTAAATTCTTCCAACTCTTCAACGCTAATGATCTTATCTTCTCTTGATCTTTCGAAGAAAATATACAACTTATTAAGATATGTATTTAAGATATCTGTTTTCTTTTTAAAATAAGATTTCTGTTTGGATGTAAAACCCATAGCAATCAATCCACAAGATGAGGTTTGAATAGCAGTAATTGCGGCTAATACAGTTGGAATAAGTATTGGCACCATCAATCCGCCAGTTACTGCCGTTGCAATTGTTGTTCCTACTGTTAAAACTACACTTAGTGCTTTGAAAGCAGAATCAATTCTACTCCATCTTTTCTTACATTTATTATATTGTTCTAGTTTTACTTTTAGTTCGTTTTGTTTGTCTATCAGGTATTTTTGTCTACTTTCTTGTTCCATTTTTAAACGTTAAATTAAGTGAACTTCCGACAATGCTCTACGTACATCCTTAGGGTTTTGTGCAATAGTGACATGTACATGTACTAAGAATGCTTCTTGTTTTGACTCCTTGTTCTTCTTATCCCGATAAACAAAAAAATTTGTTTTTTTTTCAATAGAGATTTCTATGAAAAAATATGATCCACCTATATTTTCTGTTAATGCTATTGGAAAATGTTTAAATTGTTGATTTTTATTAACATCAACAGAGAAAAAAAAATCATTATGAACAAAATATAGTTTCACATATTCAAAGTCTGTTGTTCGTAAAAACTCATAAATCTGTTTGCTGTCTTCTTTTTGTGGTTCTTGATTTCTAACTATGCTTACTGATGGTGGAGTTTCCGTTTCCAATATCATATCAAATAACTCAAATTTATAAGGTAATCCTTTATCATCCGCCTCGATTGAGATTCTAAGGTTATCTATATACAACTGATTTGACGAAATATTAGAAATTTCATGCAAAAAATAAAATTGTTTTGTATCTACAATGTTACCATTTTTGATAAAGTGAACAGATACAAAATAGTTATTATCAGTTAATTTCTGATAATAAATTGGTAAATCGACTTTTACCTTCATAGGAAAAATATGTCAATTATAGTATTCCCCTCAAAAGAAGTCATAATATCAGATAAGCTTCCATGAGTCTCAGATAAGCTTCCATAAGGATCAGATAAGCTTCCATGAGTATCAGATAAGCTTCCATGAGTATCAGATAAGCTTCCATGAGTATCTATATCTTTTTTAATATTTACTTTAAACCCATATTTATAATTATAAATGAGTTCTCCACTGATTTCTTCCACCGAATAATCTTTATTGTATTTAGAAAATGGAAGAAAGATATAATAGGGTTTAATATATTCTAGTTCATTGAGATTATTTTGTAATGTGCTTATATTTGTTTCCTGTTTTAAAACTTCATTATTAATAGTAGTTATCCGTTGTTGAATCTCACTATAATCAATATTTTGTATTTGTTGTTGAATATAAGTTTTAATTTCACTATCATCAATATTTTCTATCTGTTGTTGAATATAAGTTTTAATTTCACTATCATCAATAGTTTTTAGTTCGTTTTGTAATTCAGTTTTAAATTTAGTTTCCAGAGCAGTTAATTCTTGTTGTAATTTATCTTTACTTATGCCTGGATTAATGTTGGACATTAGTTGTTCAAAATCTACTTTTTGTTTTGATAGTTTATCATCTAAATTAGATATTGATGACCTTAAATTTTGTAATTGATTTTTATCTACTACATTTATTAATTTTTGTTGAATAGATTCTATTTGTTTTTGTATTTCGCTATCATCACTAAGTTTACTTTCTAATGCGGTTAATTTGTCTTCACTTATGCCTGGATTAATATTGGATATTAGTTGTTTAAGATCTACTTTTTGCTTTGTAATCTTGTCATCTAATTTAGATATTAATGACCTTAAATTTTGTAATTGATTTTTATCTACTGTATTGACTAATTGTTGTTGAATAAAACTTTTTAAACTTGTTACTTCTTGTTGTAATTTACTATCATCAATATAATCTAATTCTTTCAATTTAGATTCATTTATAAAATCTTTATTATTCAATTGTCGTCTGAAGAATCTTTTCACATCAGATATTCTATCTTTTAAATGGGCTTTATCTACTTCAATTAAATTTATTTGATCCGTTAAATATTTCTTATGAACGGCATCATTATCGTTTTTCGGAGATTTTAAATTAGTTATACCAAAATTGTTCATATCAATATCACCCTGAAGAATGTCTCCGATTTGATCCACAAAATATGGTTTGATTTTATTGATTGGAAATGTAGTGTTTGGTTTTTTAGTATCTAAAGGTAAAGCACCTAAACCAAATTTATTTGCCATTTTTATTGAGTTAAATTTATTACAATTTCTTCGAACTGTTTTCCTAAACTCAACTGATATAAAACCCAAAGTGAAAGCTGGCCACAAAACTTTTGACCCGGCTTTTGTATTTGAAATGTAGAAGATTTAATTGGTTGATTAGTTATATTCATTATCTCTTCAGTGGGATCTAATCCAAAAGAGTCGAAAAAATAAAAGTTAGAGTCTTTGTACAAAGCAGAATGATGAACACCTTTTTGATCGGAAGTGTGTATATTTGTTATAGCGTAGAATTTACCTTTCTTACTTTTGAGATTATTTATTTCATCTCTCATACAATAATAAAACGGTGATATGTTTAACTCATTCGCCCATCTCATAAGTTGGAAGTTTGTGGTTGTATCGGTTCCATATTTATCGAGAAATTCATTCATTTTTAAAAGTCAGTTTTTTGAAGTTCATTTTGATAAAACCTACCTATAATTTGTTCTTTGTCTTGATCGATTAATTCATATGTTGGAGGGGATGTGCTATTTACTTTATCTACGATAAATATTTCGTTTGTCCAATAACCAACATATCCTTTTTCGAATTTACTTTTATATTTATAAATACGAACTCGATCTCCGACTTTAAATTTGGGTTTAATATTTAAATTGTTTATCTCATTTTCGTAGTTATGTTGCGCGTTAATTGATCTTATAATATTTGGATTTTTTGAGGCTTGTGCTGGTGACACTCCTATAGATGAATGTATTTTGTTATTGTATTCGTCTACGACCTCTGGTAATATTTTTAGCCATTTTTGAGATTTTAATTCCGTGAACTTTTTGAAAAGTTTATTTTTTAGAGTCCTGTTGAATCTTTCAATAACTACAGCCTTACCTTCGTTGTGAGTACTGTAAATTTCAAACCCCACAGATTTCATATTTTTGTTATAAAATTCGCTCCCTTTATCTACCCATAACTTTTGGGGCCGTCTGTCAGATTGTTTCATTATGGTTTCAAATGCGTGTTTGACTGATATTCCAGTTTTGTTTTTGAGAGGAATAACCCAAGCATAACGTGTATATAAATCAATAACTGTTAAACAATATTTATATCCCCTTTCAACTGGCATATTAATTAAATCTGCTGACCATATTTCATCTTTATCAAATACTTTAACTTTTAAATAATGTTTGTTTTTTCTAAATTCTTTATGAATTTCATCTGCCAATCCCATACCCAATTTCATCTTTGCTTTTAACAGTTTTATGATTATCGCTCTTTGCATTTTCTCTTTGAATGTTGGATTTGGAATATTTTCGAGTTCGATTATCATTTGTTTGTCTGCTTCGTGTCTGAAGTTTATGTCTTTGTTTCTGTAAAGTATGTCGTGTTTAAGCGCAGCAGCGTCAACTCTATTGACTGGTTCTTCCCCTGGTTTGGGTTTATCGTTTTCGTCTAATCGCAGATCTAATCTAGTACCTGGACCGGTGTAATTATGACCTGGAAGATGTTTCTCGCCAGAGTATTTGGCCCATGGAAATCCAGGAAGATATCCTAATGATTTTTGAATATCGGAACCAAAATAGGTTTTTGGAGCGTGAGCGACTATCATTTTTATCCTATAACTTTAAACCCTTTTCCCTCTTTTACCTGCTGTTCTATTCTCTTGTTTCGTAGTTCTCTTATTTGCTGTAATTCTTTCAGTTCGTCGGATTTTTTCACGGCGTCGTTTATTCTAATTCCTGCTTTTGCCACGGACCCAACTGCTTGAGCTCCGGAGGAAATTAGGGATTTGTTGTTTGAAACAAAGCCAGCTACTTTTGGAATGATTTTTGAACCTAGAGAAAATATAGATGAAAAGATACCGTCGCCTGAATAATCTTCGAATCTGTATTGTTCATGTTTTAAAATTAAACTCATCCTATTTTTAATATGTTTTTTTTTGATGGAATGTAGGAAATTTATTGAAGGTGTTTGTTGTAAGAATTCTATGAAAAATGTAGGGTGTTTTATGAAATGTAGAGGTTTTTGTTTTGGGTACGCTCAATTTGGTTGCATTTTTTTCCTCATGTAGTTATAGATTTAAAGCATGTTTTTTCCCCCATGAAATGAAAAATGGAATGGGGGAAACATGCTTTAAATCTATAACTACTATAACTACTATCAATAAAATCAAACCATATTTTGTGGATCAAATCGGAGACATTCTTCAGGGTGATATTGATATGAATAATTTTGGTATAACTAATTTAAAATCTCCGGAAAACGATAATGATGCTGTTCATAAGAAATATTTAATGGATCAAATAAATTTAATTGAAGTAGATAAAAACCATTTAAAAGATCGAATAGCTGATGTGAAAAGATTCTTCAAACGACAAATAAATAATAAAGATTTTATAAATGAATCTAAATTGAAAGAATTAGATTATATTGATGATGGTAAATTACAAAAAGAAGTAACAAGTTTAAAAAGTTTTATTCAACAACAATTAGTCAATACAGTAGATAAAACTCAATTACAAAATTTAAGGTCATTAATATCTAAATTAGATGACAAGATTACAAAGCAAAAAGTAGATCTTAAACAACTAATATCCAATATTAATCCAGGCATAAGTGAAGATAAATTAACCGCATTAGAAAGTAAACTTAGTGATGATAGCGAAATACAAAAACAAATAGAATCTATTCAACAACAATTAGTCAATACAATAGATAAAACTCAATTACAAAATTTAAGGTCATTAATATCTAATTTAGATGATAAACTAACAAAGCAAAAAGTAGATCTTAAAAAACTAATATCCAACATTAATCCAGGCATAAGTAAAGATAAATTACAACAAGAATTAACTGCTCTGGAAACTAAATTTAAAACTGAATTACAAAACGAACTAAAATCTATTGATGATAGTGAAATTAAAACTTATATTCAACAACAGATAGAAAATATTGATGATAGTGAAATTAAAACTTATATTCAACAACAGATAGAAAATATTGATGATAGTGAAATTAAAACTTATATTCAACAACAAATACAAAATATTGATGATAGTGAAATTAAAACTTATATTCGACAACAGATAGAAAATATTGATGATAGTGAAATTAAAACTTATATTCAACAACAAATACAAAATATTGATTATAGTGAGATTCAACAACGGATAACTACTATTAATAATGAAGTTTTAAAACAGGAAAGAAATATAACCGCATTAGAAAATAATCTCAAGGAAGAATACATTAAACCCTATTATTTCTATCTTCCATTTTCTAAAGACTATGCAGATTATTATGAAATCGGTGAAGAATTCACTCGTGGTTATAAATATGGGTTTAGAGTAAATATAAAAAAAGATATAGATACTTATGGAAGCGAATTTGATACTGTGACTTATTTTGAGGGGAATACTATAATTGACATATTTTTTCCTATGAATTTAAAAGTCTATTCTTCAACTCAAGAAAGATACACTAATTATAACTCTCTTTTTTCTGTTCACTTTATCAAAAATGGTAACATCGTAGATACTAAAGAATTTAATCTTGGGAGGGAATTTTTTGATATTTCGTCAAATCAGATGTATATAGATAACCTTAGAATCTCAATCGAGCCGGATGATAAAAAAGTGCCTTATACATTTAATTTATTTGAGTTATTTGATATGGTATTGCAAACGGAAACTACACCATCAGCAAGCATAATTAGAAATCCAAAACCACGAGAAGAAGAAACACAGATTTATGATTTTTTACGAACAACAGACTTTGAATATGTGAAACTATATTTTGTTCATAATGATCTTTACTTCTCTGTTGATGTTAATAAAAATCAACAATTTAAACATTTTCCAATATTATTAGCAGAAAGACTAGACATATCATATTTTTTCATAGAAATCTCTATTGAAAAAAAAACAAATTTTTTTGTTTATCGGGATTTGAACATGGGGTCAAAACAAGAAGCATTCTTAGTAGAGGTAAAAGTCAATATTGTACAAAACATTAATACACAAAGAGCATTGTCGGAAATTCACTTAATTTAACGTCTAAAAATGGAACAAGAAAGTAGACAAAAATACCTGATAGACAAACAAAACGAACTAAAAGTAAAACTAGAACAATATAATAAATGTAAGAAAAGATGGAGTAGAATTGATTCTGCTTTCAAAGCACTAAGTGTAGTTTTAACAGTAGGAACAACAATTGCAACGGCAGTAACTGGCGGATTGATGGTGCCAATACTTATTCCAACTGTATTAGCCGCAATTACTGCTATTCAAACCTCATCTTGTGGATTGATTGCTATGGGTTTTACATCCAAACAGAAATCTTATTTTAAAAAGAAAACAGATATCTTAAATACATATCTTAATAAGTTGTATATTTTCTTCGAAAGATCAAGAGAAGATAAGATCATTAGCGTTGAAGAGTTGGAAGAATTTAATGAAATTTTGGATAAATTTAATATACAAATATCAGCAATAAAAGATAATAAAAAGAACTCCAAAAATTAAGTAATTAAAAAAAAACATATAAAAAATATGAATAACATTGAAATTATAGACGATGAAACATTCATAGAAAACGTACTATTTACCGATCTTATCAGGGCTATTACTCATAAATTTTCAACATTTAAGGGTCAAATTGAAATAGATGGTAGGATAATCGAGAATGGAAATCACAAACAATTCATGAAACTTCTTGGTTTCAATTCCAAAACTTTTAAGACCATTTTGTCTAATATGGATGCAAAATCTGACTGCTCGGATTGGTATTTTACAGGGAAAATAATTTTACGTAGAGACAATTTTAAGGAAATAAGAAGATCAAACGCTGGTAGAGGAACTGAACTACTTAAAAAGATAAATGAATATAAAGGTAGAAATTGTTATATACCAACAGATGGTAACTGTTTTATCAAATGCGTAAATCATGTTTTGAAAAAAGATTTAACAAATAAATTTCAAACATTCATTAATACATTTCCAAAAGCGAATAGAAAAGGAGTAATGACAGCTGCTAGAATTAATAAATTCAATGAGAAATGTAATACTCCATTTCAAATTTACACTCCCGAAAATAGAAATGTACGCCCCGCCCTCACAGATGTAAACAAGGCATTAGATTGGGTTTTATATTTACATAACTCACATTTCTGTCTTATAAGAAGAAATCAAAAAAAATTAGGGATTAAAGAAATAGAAGATAATTATGAACAGGTATGGAAAACATGTAGAGATGATAATGCTGTAAAAGAAGTATCACCTTTGAAACTAAACGTATTTTCAAATATGAGTGATGATACTTTATTCGCTTGGGACTGTGAAACGTATTCAGATAGTGAAACGCGTAAAGCAATTCCTTATTCATGTACGTTAATTAATTTAGAAAAGCTAAGAAAAAAGTTAGAGATGATACCTCCCACTGATAATATTCCAGAAGCATTTTATAACAAACTAATGAAAATAGTAGAAATATTTGTAGGCACAGATTGTATAGATCAAATGTTGAAATATTTAGGTAAATATGATAAAAAAAGATTAACATTGATTTCTCATAACGGTAGTGGTTTTGATAACTGGATCGTAATTAAAAACGTAAAGAAACTAACACAATGTCCACTAATAACACCCAGAGGAATTCTTTCTTTACCATTATCTAATCCATACACTGATGAAGATTTACAGAAAAGATGGAAACGACAGAAAGATATAAAAAGTAAATCCAATTATTTACAGCATATTAATTTCACATGTTCCTATCAACACGAAGCATCTAGTTTAGCAACATGGGGAAAGTCGTCTAATCTACCAATGAATTTGAGAAAGATCGTTGATGTAGACATTGCAAAATATACCAAAGATAACTGGGAAATTTTAAGACACGAATGGGAACCATATGCAAAGCGAGACACCCTATGTCTTGGAGCATGCTTGATAAAATATAACAAAGTTATGAAAGACGTTGTATTCCAGAGCGTTTCTAATAATCTAACGGCTCCATCTCTATCTTTAAAGGGGTGGTATTATTTGTATCATTACGATAAAGAAATGGTTGAAGAACCATATTACGAAAGTACAAGACTCGTACCAAAACATACTGAAAAACAAAATATAGAAAAGGTTTACTCACACACTAACCCTTTTATAAGACATTTTATAAGACGCTCTATTAAAGGAGGAAGGGTTTCTGCAAATCGAAAAATATTTACAACTGATAAAATCAATGAAATTTGTGATGTATTAAAGGAATATACACAAACAAATGACGACAACATAATTGATTTATTTAAAGAATATAGTAAAAGTGATAAAGATAAAACAGAGGTTAATTCAAAACTTAAAAATATAACATGTTCTAGACTGATGGCATTTGATGCTAACGGTTTGTATGCTTCTGCTATGTCAGATTTAGATAGTGAATATCCAAAAGCTGAAAGTGCAAGAGCGTTTCTACCAGAAGAAAATAGAAAATTTGTCAAGCTCTTTAATGAACAAAACTTTAGACCCAAAACTGCTATTTTAACAGTTTGGTTTGAGTATCCCAAAAACATGTTCTTCCAACCGATACCAGCTAAAGATAAAATTAGTTTTACGAACAAAGAAGGAAAAAAGGAAACTGGCACTAAAATCAGATTCAGAAATGGTTTCTGTTATGACGTTTTAACATCGGTCGATATTCAAGAAATAGTAAAAGCTGGTGGACGAATTATTAGAATATTAGATGGCATAGTATACGAAGAAAACTTTAGAACTCCTCCCTATAGAGACTACATTTTAATTTTGAGAGATCTAAGAAATCAATTCAAAAGGGATGGCAATATCGTTGGTAGTAATTGCATGAAATTATTAGGTAATGCCCTGTATGGGAAATCTATTCAGAAGGATATATCTTCATCAAAACATCTTTGGAATGACGTAACTTTAAAGGCTAACTTTGATTCACATGTTAAACACTATGAAAAAATAAATGAGACTCAATACATTGTTGATATAGAAAAAGAAGAAAAAGAAATTGACGATGTAAATAGTAAATCTACACGACTTACACCCAGTCATTTGGGATCATTTGTATTATCGCACAGTAAGAAAATAATGAACAATTTTATTCACGTAATAGATGGGTTTTATCAACCGGAAATATACTATACCGATACTGATAGTTTATACATTTCATCTAGCAATTGGAATAAATTAAATGAAGCTGGATTAGTATCCGAAAATGAATACTGTAAAGGAAAGAATGATTACGGTGATGGTGGAATTATATTCGGTTTATATTTAGCGCCGAAAGTCAAATACAATATCATACTAACTTCAGATGGTGTTTTAAAAGAAAAGAAAACATTTAAAGGTTATTCTAATGATAAGATAACTGTAGACGATTATATTCGGTTGGCTAGTGGATATGATATATCAAATGAATTTAAGAGAAATTGGGAAAAAAGTTTCACAAATGGAGTAGTTATTCCAAGGGATGATGATAAACAAAAGAAAGTTTTTAGAAGTTATTTAAATCTTGTAAAGAGAAAGGCTCCAAATAGTGAAGGAATCATGTATCCTTATTGTAATAAAGATGAATTGAGTTTGGATGAAAACTATGAATTTGATGATTTCGATTATCTAACTATTCAAGAAGAGAATGAAGAGTTACTTAATTCTTTTTAAATGAAGTTGAATAACAATTTCTTCGTTTCCAAAGTCTATAAACCTATTTTTACCATCTTTGATTTCCAGATTTATATCTTTGATCATAAAGGAATTAAGTGGTAAATACGTAGTTTGAAATGGTTTCTCTATAATTCTATATCCTATCGGTACAGTGAATGTTGGAAGACTGTAAATAATCTGACGTTTGTATTTATTGAAAAATCCACCGTTTATTAAATTGCAATGTATATTGATCACATCGACATCATTCTCGATATTAGCTTTATGTGGTGCTATAGTAGATTGGGTGTATACTCGTTTATCAAATCCTAGTAACGTATTCAATGAATTTTCTACGTTGAAATCAACTTGACTATTATTTCTTAATATCAATTTCATTTTGTTCAAATTTAAATTACCTTCGAATTCAATATTGTTTTTACCATTGACACTTCCTGCGTATTCAGATAGGTATTCGTTAATGGCTATGTATTCGTAACTTCCTGGTAGTAAACTTATGGTTTTGAATGTTGCTCCATTATCTGTTGATATTTTTATTTTGTTATTATCTTCGTTGATATTTCTAATGGAATTGTAAACAGAGAAATACTTTAATCCCAATTCATATTCTTGATTTCGATCGAGTTCATACTCATAATCTAGAGATAATTTAATGTCTGATTTATTTGAGGTGATGACGAATAGTTGACTCATTTTTAATAACACTTTTATAATCATTTTTATCTATGATACCTTTTTGTAGGAGTCTTTTTAATATACAATTTAATTCATTATATTGTCTGTGTGATTGATGTCCTTCCTTCATTGCTGCTAATATTATTTGTAATCTATTAAGCAATTCTTCGTTGTTGTCGGATAAAAAAATTACACCATCTCCTGTATGTCCCAAAAAGTCATCGATTTCTTCTATAATATCATCAGTGTAGTTATCATCACTACCATCGGTGTTATCATCTAATTCTTTTTCCAGTCTTCTTAATCTTAAAGTTTTTGGTCCTCCTGTCCTTGTCGATGTAAGAATGTCCACGTATGAATTTAAATCTTTGAAATTATAATCTTTATCATACCCATTCAAAAGATTAATCATACCGGGTGTTAAATCATATACAGCGTCTATTCTGTCAATCTTAAATGTTGGGTAGAGTTGATTGAAACGTATCCTAAAACCGTTAAGAATCAATCCATCCTGATCAATTGTTGGCTTTATTGTTTTGGCTAGGGTTGGATTTGGATTTGAAAAATAACGTTTTATATCATCTAATGTCCTGATTACGATTCCATCATCTTCAATGGGATATTCTATTTGTGGAGGAGATTGTTGAATTTGTTGTTTAGGAGCTTCTAATTTATTCTTGATATCCTCTTGACTTTTTAATATTGGTTTAAATAAAGTTTGTAGATTTTCTGTTAATCCAAGTTGTTGTAATCTGTTATTTTCAACTTGGGTCTTTATTTTATTCTTAGCTTTGATATATTCTCTATTTCTTTTTAAAATATTATTCCATTCCATTTTTAAAAAAATAAATTAACATATGTTGATCATTACTCTTTCACCCGCAGGTTTTCTTGTATTAACGAATACATATCCATGTTCCTCTGGAATTCTCCATTGAGCTTTACAAACCTTTTTAAATGAATCTCTGTCCATTCCGTGATTTATCGACTGTATGATTTGAGATAAATCTTTATCGTTTAATTCAAATAATAAAAAACAATTAGCATTTTTTCTAATAAACATAGAATCCATCCCGTAAAAAGATTGGGATTGGTATAAGCAGTGACAGTTGTGATGTCTTCCCTTCGTGAAGAATTCTTGTTGAACAGATTGATTTTTTTGCGCTACGCAGTCGTCAAACAATATTAAGTTCTTTCGTTTGCTATCAATATTAGACAAGTCCAGATCATTTACATTTTTTGTCAGAAACACTTTTATGTCAGTTGGATTGAAAGATGGATTCTTTTCTTTTATGAAGGTATCTAAGATATCTTTTATTTCCATTTCTCCTTTATCGTAATATTGAAATAATTCTTGAACATATTTCTTTGGTAAATATTCTAAAGCTTTGAGAAATTGATAATACGATTGTTCTGGTGTCGTTGTGTAGATATATAGAGAATCAAAATCTAAAAGGTTGGGTGTTGTCAACATGTTAAAAGTGAGATGAGTTTTCCCAGAACCTGAACTACCGCATATACACATGAGCATTGGATTATTAGGAAATATTTCTGAATGATTAAATTTCTTTTCCATTTTTATGTACCAAAAATTACACCTTCTCCTTTATACTTTGAAAGATATATTCCTTCTCCACTGTGTATATTTTTAAAAAATATTCCATTACCCTTATGTTTGACTTTGATTTCCCCTGTGTCAATACTATCCACTAATTTAGTTAATCCTTGTTTGACAGTTTTCTTAGTTTCTTCACTAAATCGATTTCCAAATTCTTTAACTGTACCTAATATGTCTGCTACTCCCGAACCTTTTGCTAACTTTTCCATTTCCAAATTATGTCTACGTTTTTCACTTTTTTCAGCTTCGGCTGCTTTCTTGGCATTGACGGCTTGAACTATTCCTGCTGTTCCGCCGGCCGTGGCACCGGCTGCGGCCAAACCTGCAAAGATCAAGGGTAGGAAAGGTAAAAATCCACCTTCCTTTATGTTCTTGTCAATTCTTTCCAAATCTATATCATCTCGTACTTTACAGTGTTTATATTTATCAATAAGTTTTTTAGTTATGCTGATTCTTTTACCATTGTAAGTAATTGTAGTTGGCTTTTCTGTTTCGATAGCATCTATTATTCTTTTTACTAAAGTTTCGGGTTTCATTTTTAAGGGATTAATTTATTCTATTCGAATCATCCGTCTGTCGGATATTTTTATTATATGTTTTGCTTCTTCCAATAATAAACAATAACCGGTTACATCTCCTTGTGTTTTTTCGATATGAATATTTATGTTTACTCCAGTTTTGAAAAGATCTTCTTGATGAGCTGATAGATCAAAACAGAAGATTGGGTGATTAATTGCAAAATCTACATATCCAAACTGAGGTGGATTTCCAAATAATTCACACATATTTTTATAATTTCTATACAATTCATTATAATCCTTTGTGGATGGATTAATAGTTAAAGGTTGGTTAGGATAATTATCGTTGTTTAATCTTACTTGAACTTTACGGATTATAGGATCTTGAGTTTGGTTCATTGCCACTCTAAAGATATTGTTGTTATTTGTCTGAGAATCTGGTAAGTTCTTGAAACCAACTATTAAATATCTTGCTGGTTTAATGCTGTTAGTGATTGGCCATGTTGTGGATTCTCCAGTTAAAGTCATGCTCCCTACAGTGTTGCGACGAAGAAAAGCTATTTCAATGTCTTTAGTTAACGAGTTGAATATTCTCGTTTCTACTTCAATTGATGGTGTTATTACGGGTATGAAAAGTTGGAGATTTGTTATTTCTAATTTTGCATTTGAATTAGCTTCTCCAAAGAATATCTTATCGTCATTAATTTCTCTTTGTAAATGAATTTTAAATGGTAAACCTATAGAAACTTTTCGATGTTCTAAAAGACCGAATAAAGGATATAATTTCCAATTTACGTAATTACCCCATCTATTATCCTCAACAACATTATTGTACTGATTTACTCGTTTGTCAAACCCCTGGTTTACTGCTCTACCGATTCTCTCGATGCTATTTCTGGCAATGACTCTCATTCTAGCGATATCAGCATCGTTAGCTACAGTTTTTACTGGTTCTTTTAAAACGGTCCCATCACCAACATCGGGTATCCAACCCGAGACTGAATCGTAGTTTTTGGGGTAAAGGACTGTTTTCAACATTGTGTCAAATTCTCCAGGGTGTTTGATGGTTTCTATGGGGTTTGATCCCGCTTCCAAAACCATTTCGCTAAATAAAGAAGGAAAGAAATTATTTTCTAATGTTGTATTAGTCTGTGGGACTCTATTTTCATTTGCTGTTCCGTCCTTGATTTTGAAATCGCATCTGAAATAGGCATCGGAAAGTAATAACCAATTTGACAGTGAATTGATCTCGAAAGTGACCCTCCCACCATCATTTAGTTGGGATTTAGATCCAACACTCGGAGAAATAATTATGAAATCTTCTTTTTTTTTATTAAATGAATAAAGAATTGGATCGTATAATCTAAAAATTGGATCAATAATTTTATTTGCCATTTTTAGAGGAATTATTTTGATAAAATACAATACATTTACTATATGCATATATAATGTTTAATAGAACAAAATAACAACATATAAATAAGTTCAACAATGTTTAGTAACAACTTTTACTGTATTAATCAACCCCTTGACTACGGATAAACACTGGTAACCAAGAGGCGATCATACAGAATCGCTACATGGTTTCAAGTATTATTATATAAATAAGTTAACTTTTACTGTATTAATCAACCCCTTGACTACGGATAAACACTGGTAACCAAGAGGTGATCATACAGAATCGCTACATGGTTTCAAGTATTATTATATAAATAAGTTCAACAATGTGTAAAGGGAGGTACAACTTTTACTGTATCACTCACAATGTTAATACCGGTTATCGTGACATTACACACATCTATTTTTAGTTAATGTCCCTAGCAACTCACAAATAACACGCGGTATATGTCTACTTAAGACCGGTCATGATGACATTACACACTATAAATCTACTGAAGACAAACTATCGATTGCGTGAAGCTTGAGTTATTTTTAGAGCGGTCCTACAGGGCCGGTCATGATGACATTACACGCTATAACACTATACTATATAAATACACCATAACAAAGATATCCGCGTTATAATGTTTAATAACAACAATAAATAAATTCAATAATTTGTAGTAACAGCTTTTACTGTATTAATCAACTCCATAGTTTAAAGTATTATTAATAGTTACAAGTATTATTTCTATAAGAGCCGTAACACGTGATGAATATCGATTATCAACATGTTGCATTAAACAAAGAAAGTTGTTAATGGTAAAATCAATAGTCCATTTAGACAGAGTCATAAACGAGTGAAGCATTGAATCAATACATTCTGTATAATCTAGAAACTCTATTACGTGAATATTGTACAGTCATTATGACTCACGTTCCTTTCCAAAACCTTCGTTGTTCAGGACTGGCTTTTAATTCCTTGTCAATATCAGGCATCCAACTAAGTAATTGAGAAATAGAAACTGTGACTGTTTTAAACTTTGGGTATTCTGTACATAGTTTTGCAAGACGTCTTAGTTTTCTACAATGGCTTAGCGAAATACATAAGTTGGTTTTAACGAAATTACTAAATAAACCAAAATTTAATATAAAAAGTTTCTGGAGCCACTGTCCATACGTTACATATACTTGAATAGTTTGCGCTGAGTTTTGTTTAATAAAAATATCACAATCCTTAACTATGTCTTTAACCGTGTTCTCTTCGTTTATACTATTGTCAAAATGTTTCAATTCCTGCGAATGGGGCAAATCACACACACTATTTTTGAGTTTTTTTAACACTTCCTTATTTTTGGTAAAACTTTTGTTGAAATTTAGAGGTTTTGGTTTTCTAATAAGTGTTTCCTTCTTTTCAAAATGATAGTCCTCAACTGTTTGTAAATCCTCAAGTAGCATCTTTTCTTTTAATTCCATATAATGATCTAAATGCATCTGGTGGTATTTTATGTGAGCTTCGATAGCATTTGTATAAATCCGCTTGACATCATCTTGAACTGAAAATAAAAAAACATAGTGTTTTAACGAGGAAAACTATTTGGCACTGTCGTACGCCACCCAGCTATAAAAATGACAGATAATTACATATTAAAATGTACTTACCTGTGTCTGAAGTTTGAGATCCCACTGACATGCTTTCTTCTGCCATGTTTCCCCTGTAGATGTGTCTGTCTCAAACAAAGAACGCAAACTGAATACTATTTCCTAGAAAGAGCTTGTTCCCATAGTAATCAATGTATTGACGTCATATATTCATGCAATATTGACCTAAGGGAGAACTAATGTCTCACATACAGTTCAATAACCTCAATATTGATTTATAATAAAAACCTGATGTCTCACATACAGTTCAATAAACTCAATATTGATTTATAATAAAAACCTGATGTCTCACATACAGTTCAATAACCGCAATATTATCACGTAATGTATTTGATTAGATTCTTAGAAATAGTTTATTGATCAGTTCACCATGAATACAGTTAGCTCATAGTTTATTGATCAGTTCACCATGAATACAGTTAGCTCATAGTAATCAAATAATGACGTTTATACGATGATAATGCAACATGATTAAAGGGAACTAAATCTGTCAATCTTAATAAAACCAGACCACAATGGATTTCAAAGATAAATAAATCATTTTCAAATAGTGGGATAATATGTAATTTGAGGTATTTTATGCTAGGTAGGGACTTGATGGAATGTAGGAAATTTATTGAAGGTGTTTGTTGTAAGAATTCTATGAAAAATGTAGGGTGTTTTATGAAATGTAGAGGTTTTGTTTTGGGTACGCTCAATTTGGTTGCATTTTTTCCTCATGTAGTTATAGATTTAAAGCATGTTTTTTCCCCCATGAAATGAAAAATGGAATGGGGGAAACATGCTTTAAATCTATAACTACTATAACTACTGAGGTCTCTAATTTGTCCCAGACTTTGGGTTCAGCGATATCACTTACGCTTATATCAATAAATATAATATTTGTTTGTATAGTATTTCGTATTCATTTTGTATAATATGGGGAATATGAGAAGGGGTGGGGGCTATTTAGCAAGAGTTGTCGATATGTCATGGGAATCCGTCATTTTGAGACGTCATCTCTCCTCAATCACACCACCTCGACAGAAAGGAGAACTCGGACTCTGCCAAAAGGGTCACGTGATGAATAATAAAATGAAAATGGGTGATCCGGAAAATCCGGACTGCATAATCGAATGGACCCTAAAATAACACGACAAGAACATGCTTTCAAGTTGTATTCACTAATAACATTACATGTTCCTTCATTCACATTTGCCTCGTATTTCACCTTCACTAACGATTGTTAGTGCACTAATATCATCCGTGCTGATCAGGAAACACAATACGTCGGTTGTGTCATCATAAAACGATAAAAGTTTACATTCATCATTAGCATCACAGGCATCGATACACCCTTGAAGGGTTTGACCGTCAGCGATAAAGATACATGGTTTTTTATATTTTCGACAGGTTGATGGAAAAAACTCTGAAAAGCCACAGTCTACATCTTCTATACAATTTTTTGTACATTCTTGTATGCTTGATGCAGGTTCGAGCGTTATGATTGGTACTACACGTTGGTTCGACAATTCTAAACATTCTGTAAAGTAAATAAATAATTGTGACAAATCACAAGATATGTAAAATAAGATGACAGAAATACTATGTAAAGATGATTCAGTTATAATCCATGGTGAACTAGACGGTGATATCGATTCTAGAAGTATGGGAGCTGAATATAGTATTACATGCGACTCGGGAATGGGAAAAGTAGTATGTAAGCACTTGGAAAATGGGATGTTAATGAATGTAAAGGTAAGTGTACAAGAATGATAAACAAATAATTATTTCGATTGAAACCATTTAAAATATTAGTAACTTATATAGCCTATTTCTGTTATAAATTCTGGTTTCTTCATGTACTTTTGTGTCAAGTATTCTTTACTTCAAAATATAATTATGGTATATACATTTCGAAACTAAAGCTTTTATAACCAATTAAAATATAAACTAGATCCATACGCTACGCATGGTTCTGAGCAGTGCGTAACAGTTTTGAAATCATTTAAAGACTGTTTTTAAAAGGGTCTGTATTGGTATTATTTCTAAACGCAGAAAGCGACCACTACTAACGAAACCTAGGATGTTGCGACTCGAGTTTTCACCTGTATCGACGTACAATTAGTTAAATTCAATAACTATTCAATTGTAATAAGTCATTGACATCAAAATTAGAATTATTTTAAACTTTAAAATTTTCCATAAAAGTTAACAAATGGTCGAAAATGACAATTATTATAAATATACATTTATATCAATTCCAAATGATATACAAATATTAAAAAATCAAAAATGTAATTTTGTTGAAATTAACAATATATAAGAATTTTTAAAATAATTTACAGTAGTGACTTCAATTGGCTTAATTAAAAGAATTTAGTTAAGATTATCTCCCTTATCAACAGGGGATAGGCGTATAACATTTGAAATTAATTGAGTGTTTACAAGCTAATAACATCAAAGCCGGAAATGATATCGAATTTTTGAAAACAGAGTTTTGTTCGCAATCAAAATATCATTCTGTAAATTTTCATATCGATTGAAATAAAATTTGAAAAAAAAACACGCACAGTTACAATTGAAATTTGCACAAAATTTTCAAATTTTAAATCGTGCAATTTTAATTTAAGTGTATTTTGTCATACATCATTGGAAAGAGCAAATTACGCATAATATAATTGTTAAATCATTTTTTTACGTATATACGCTAGGTCACGTAACATTTTTAATTTTATAAAAGTTACTCATATCAAAATGGCGGCTGATCTGTTACTTCCGGGTCGGATTTTTTATGCACATGCTAATTACGTCAAAACCGGAAGTGGTATCAAAATTTTGCAGATCGATCGAACTAAAATTGTAGAAGTTGAAAAAAACGAAAAAATTCAAATAAAGAAAATAGTCAGCTGAAGTTAAAATTTGAGAAGTTTAAAACCTTTGTTTAGTAGCTAACAGTTATGGTTTTTGTTCTACCTCATTTCTGGTTTGTCAAAATGGCATCAATTTATTTTTAATAGTTCATGGTCAACAATTAATCGTAGAATATTTAAAAATTATGTATGTGGCATGTTGCCTTCTTACCAAAATAGCGATTGTAAAATTCAAAAAAAAAATAAACATTTGCAAAACAACAAAAACTGCAAAAAAAGATTACAGAATAAAGACAATTTAAAAATATTTAACAGCTACGCTTACCTGTGGGTTTACATTCACCAACATCCCATTTTCCAAGTTCATTACATACTACTTTTCCCATTCCAGAGTCGCATGTATAATTATATTCAGCACCAACTTGTCTAGATTCTATAGCAGTGTCTAGTCCACCATTGACTATAACTGGATCATCTTCACACAATATTTCTGTCAAATATAACAGTTGCTAATATTAGATACACGTATATCTATTACAGACAATAAAAACTGCAAAAAGAAGATTACAGAATAAAGACAATTTAAAAATACTTAACAGCTACGCTTACCTGTGGGTTTACATTCACCAACATCCCATTTTCCAAGTTCATTACATACTACTTTTCCCATTCCAGAGTCGCATGTAAAATTATATTCAGCACCAACGATCGAAAATAGCTCAAATTCGAACTTGATCTTCGTTTTATGAATATGTATACACATATCAAATTTCATTTGATTCCGTCAAAAACTCTAGTTTTTAGAGCGTTTACGAGCAAATGTTGAAGGTTTAAGCATATTTCACAATTAATGACGTTATCAAATACTTGGTGCTAAAGTGGATTGGTGCATTTTGATGGTAAAAGTGTCCCCAATGCATAATAATATACTAGAAAACCTCGTTAAAATCTGTAATAAGTATTTAATTAAAAGCAATAATTGATGACACATACAGATTATTTTTAAACTAAAGAGAAACAAAAAAATGTCATTTTGTTTTCATAAAATTCATTTGTCACAGAGAAATAAAGTCGTATACCGTCGTTATCCGACGACCCAACAATTCCAAATTTACCAGTGGGTACAACTAACGCCTTAAATTCTAATTATACATGAGACACAAATCCCACTTTGCTTTAAATGGTTATTGCATTAACTTAAATCAATTCCTTCTGTTCCGTTTCTGACATTTTCACTCATTTGAAATTGGATTAAATAAAAGTCCATTTATTTACATCACTCTTAAAAAAAAGTTACTCCACAAAAAGGGTTTAGAGCAGTTTTTTACATTCTAACAAGACCTTTAAATGTAGTATTTATACACATTGAAACTACGGTAAAATAATATAAATATTTTTTGTATTTAACAAATTATTACAAATAGTTATTTACATTAAGAATAGCTAAACAATATTTACATAATAATATGATCATCTGAATAACTTAAATTAAAGGGTCATTCTGCTTTTTTGAAAAAAGATCCCATTGTCGAAAAAATCGCAAATGCTACCTAAGAGTATTTTTAAAGTATGCTTATTGTATCTATACCTTCTTGATCAAACTGAATTTGGTTTTAAAGGGTTAATTACAAACAGGGAGTACTTATTGTTAATTAAGCAATTTGACCTAGTTTTGGTGTTTGCTCTTTAAATGGCTCAATATTTCCAACTGAAACCTTTAATATACACAAGAGGGACATTTCTCTACAATTAGGCGTTTATTTTACTCAAATCCGTCCAAAAAACGTAACACACTTAAAAACCTTACGTAATGTTTTTAAAAATTTTAGCATGTTTTTAGCGTTTAAAAATTAACGGCTGGATGTTTTTAGTTAAAACTTTCAGATACATTAAAGGGCACATAGTTACAGATTTAGGTGCAAGGTTTTCACAAATTTAAGCAAAAAAAAAATTTGACCTAAAATTTTTTTAGACTGTCCCTGTAATTTAAAGGAAACGAACAATTAACTACATGTAATTTTTTTAATGAACCACTTTCTTAATTTGGGCGAAGAGGACCAATCAATATCGATTGTTTTTTAACATTGCACCTCAAATCGCATTTTTTACTGACAACATTTTCCACATCAGGTTGGCCAACGAATCCGGGAAACAAAATATTTGTTTCTGTATACACACAAACTATATACAACATGTTTTCAAAAATGTTGTCAGTATGTACGCTACTTTTATAAAATAAATAAACAAGCAAATACAAATACCATTACGTAAAATTAAATAAATTACAATTTTAAAAATAACAAATTACATGAAGCTCAACTAATAAACTATAGGATCTTTATACACACCATCTTATCGACCTTCATGGCATGGCAACCAAATATTTTTAATGGTTACTTAAATAGTGCTGAATTGACATAGAGATCTTCTGAAATAAAAATGTTGTTATAAAAAAAAAACTGTAGCTATGTTCGAATAAAAAATTGTTTCGCGTATTGTGTGGCATTTATTAAGTGGAAAAGGTGATGAATGTTAAATTCAGACTGCCGCATGCTAGATGCAATCAGAGATGACACTTTGTAAGGTTCCATATTCACCTATCTTTTTTAACCTTTTCCATCATCTTTTATAAACTGGCTATTTGAGTCATTATATGTCTGACCTGGCCTTATTCATGGACTTAAAAATTAATTAAAATTAATATCCATAAATGTTTTAAACATAAATTATATAAAAAAAAAGATATCGTACCGTTTTGTTGCTCTGGTCCTACATTAGAGTATATTATTTCTGAACCTAGGCTACCATGTCGTTCATTTGAAATTTCACTCACAGGAGAATCTGATACATCTTGGTGTCCATCTACAACAATTTACAATTACATATTATTATTATAAAAGCATAGCTATAGTTGAGCGGGGGGGGGGGGGGGGGGCAAAACCAATTTGCCCGACAACTAATGCTACACCCCCAGCTCGTACGCCTATGTATAAAAGATTGCACTATAGGCAAATAGCCTCTGTTTTTCTTCTCATGATATCATACAATCTACACGCACAATGTAAGTTTTAATGTTGTGTAGTGATATGTATAAATGTTTACCGCTCTAAACATATATAAATAAACTAATGCTCAAAAGAAAGTACCCACCTGAATATTTTGCAGTAAAATTTACAAAAGTAAAAATAACGTTTTAAAACCACTGTGATCCATCTCACACAGGGTCAACACAATACATTATGTGAAAAAATTATGAAAAAAGTGAACAAATCACGCTAACGTGCAAAAAACCAAAAGCGACAAATTCAGATGTTGCACGAAATGCACGTCAATGATGGTGGTATAAAATATCTTACTGGACACGTAAGCAACAGGGGCCCAACAAAAACACAAAAAGTAGGCCACTTTTGAGCCGGATTGAAAGAGAGAGAGCTGTGGAGATGGTGCAACAAGGTGCAAACAAACCCTTGATTGCAAGAACCCTCGGCTGCAACAGAAAAACTGTAACAAGATTGATACAGCGTTTGAGGTACACAGGCAGTACACAAGACAGGCCTAGTGACCGATTACGTGTCCCAACACCAGTTCGGGACTGCAATATCAGGAACATTCACCCGTGGAATCATTTTGTTCCTGCAACGCCAATGGCACCGGCGGCATTGGGACACCATATCAGCTGACACTCAGTGTCCTAGCGACTAAGGGAACGTGATATTGGAGCATGTTGACCAAACTACAAAGTGCGCTCGACATCGACGTCACCGATTGACATGGGTCTGGAGAATTTGGCAATGCCAGATACGTGATTGGCAACGCCCCTGTGCGATTCCTTCACTTATTTTATTGTTCTTCACATCAAGTATTGTGTTGACCGTTTTCAGATGCATCACATTGGTTTTAACTCTTTATTATTTGCTTTTGGAAATTTTACAGTAATATGAAAAAGTGGGTACTTTATTTTGAGCATTTCAAGACAACTGCCATAAATCTTTAATCATAGAGCATTGATAACATGTGTAAAAAAAAAAAAATTCAGTGCCAAAGAATCACTTAAAAAATAATTCAGTAAGCTAATCTTGAAAACTGGCTGCTATGAATCTGATGTTTCTGATAGTGTTAACATACAATTGCAGGGCCAAGGAGTAAAATGAAACATAGTTTGGAATACCTGACTGTATTAAACTTGGTCATAAAACATATATATATGGAGATTATGGAGATATATCTCCATAAACAGTATTAGCTGTCAGTGAACTTTTGAAGCACTATATTATTATATTATTGGTATTAATAGGAATACTTTGATGAGGTACATACGATTACTACTAATATATATATATATACATATATGTAATGAATTATCAATTAATTAAAACTAATAACTTGATACAGTTGCTCTTAGGCAAGAATGTGCAAATGAAGGTGACCTAAATTGGGCAAGAGGTTACTCAAAGAGCCGACTCTGCTCCCATATCATATTTGACTTAAGTTCAGAATGTACCATCACTTTTCATCACATGTGTTGATGATTGATTTCCCCCAAAAGCTTGGTGTCAATAACAAATTAGGGGTTGAATAAACTTACAACTTATCTGTATCTGTTCTGAATTAACGTATACATTGTCTATCTGAGAATCAACATTACATGTATTAGGATTTTCTTTCTGTTTGAGATTACTTTGAGAAGACATTTGCACAGCTTCATATTCATGCTCATCATCTGTAATTTGTTATAATAAACAATAATTCAAATTAAATATCAAATTTTCGATTCTTTTGATTTTCAATAAGGTTCATTCTTGGGTGATAATAAACAATTTCAGTAAGTTTCGTCAAAATCTGTAAAGAATTGCGACTTGTAGAGTGTTAACAAGCTAAAAATCGAACGCGTTTTAAAGAACAAGGGCAATAATTCATATTCAATATTTTTCGATTCTTTTGATTTTCAATAGGGTTCATCCTTGGGTGATAATAAACAATTTCAGTAAGTTTCGTCAAAATTTGTAAAAAATTGTCACTTGTAGAGTGTTAACAAGTTAAAAATCGAACGCGTTTTAAAGAACAAGGGCAATAATTCATATCCAATATTTTTCAATTCTTTTGATTTTCAATAGGGTTCATACTTGGGTGATAATAAACAATTTCATACAGTTTCGTCAAAATCCGTAAAGAATTGTGACTTGTAGAGTGTTAACGAGCAATTGTGGACGTACGGACCGACAGACCGACGGACCGATGGACATGGGTGACTGCAATATACGCTCCACACCATTTCATGTGGGCGTATAAAAAGTGGATAGTAGATAGCGAACAAAATTCCATCAATTAAAAAAAGACCTTAAATTAACTTGAAAAACAGAATGAGTTTATTTTTAAAGCACGAACAGCATAAATCCGAAGGAGACGGGATCATCTCAGCATTAACTTCCCTTATCCCAAAAGTAGCTAGCTTTTGTTTCAAACAATAAATCGCTTATTTTTTTGAGAAAATTGGAATAAAGAAAAACAAAAAACATGGTGGTCTGGCTTTATCAAACTCGACAGTTTTCCTTCCCTCTATTCATGCCTTATAATTACACTCATAAAACTGATTGATTAAACAGGAATATGTTAACAGCACAATTCAAGTTTAATATTGATTATACAAGATTGTGGTTAAATATTACTATAAAGGCAAGCTGATTTCTAAATAGGTCACGTCTCTGTATTAATTTGTTTTCGATCCCCGGGAGACTGAAAGATTTCAAGATTTAGAATTTAAGTATTAAAGGGTGGTCTGGGATGGACTAAATGAATAATTCACGGATACAGGGTGAGATATATTCAATCTAATTATTAAATGAATAATGAGTGATTCGGTCGAGTATATTTTTAGTAACTAGGTCAAAAATAGTACCAACATCGTATTAAAAAAAAAACGTTATAATATCTGACATTAAACAAGTATAGAGCATTTACAACACTATAAAATGTTGAAAGATAAAATGGAAAAAACAGGGGATAGAAAGTGTTAAAGAGGCACAGGCTTCATTTTCGCGGGTCGATTTGGATAAGTCTCAGAAACGGGGATTTTTTAGCTCAGCAATTTAGTACTGGTTATCACAACTCACCATTGAAATTTGAGCCTTCAAATCCATGTGCATCCATAATTATTAGCATTTGAAAGTTATAATGCCCTACTACACATTAGCGATACTATGCAATATATAGAAAAATCATCTATAGAAATATAAGGAGAAATGTCTAATTTAAGGTATATTTGAAGGAAATACGCAATTTTCGAGCATTTCTAGTGCTTCTGAAGGATACTTAAATATATTCAAGACCCAAATCAACCAATCAAAATGAAGACTGGTCCCCTTTAAACAATATCATGTTGAAAATATGGAAAAACTACCAAAGAAACCCTAAAACATTGTTTTTGAACAAACCCATGTTATTCAGGGAGATAATCTGTTACAAAAATTAAAAAAAATGTAATGAACTGTTGAACAAAAAATATGATTGGTGTTCAATATTCAAATTGTTTCCCTTAAAAATTGTAGAAAAATATTACAGGTTGGATCCTATCTTTGAATTTTATAATCCAATTAAATATGCATTTAATAAGAAAAAATGTTTATCGTAAGTCAAAGTTTTGGATCTAAATCCCAATTAAATGTTGGTGGAAAGTTCACTTTCGAGATCAATTCACTGTCAAAATGGCTGCTACTGTCTGATGCCTATTTCAAAATGAGATCCGAGTTCCACAAACTAACACGACATTAGAAAACAATTTCATCCCTTCTTTATTTAGCGAAATAGTTTTGGAAGCGGATTCAAATCCGATCGAAACCATCATAAACCCTAGGGAATTTGACACAATGTTGAAAACTACGATTCTGTTTCCAGATGGATAACTGGTGTTGGTGATAGAAATGGTTTCTTAAAGAACCAGTAAGGACTATTGCAAATGATGCAGATGAAGCTGGAATAAAAGTTATTGCTAGAAACACAATAGAAAGAGTAGGTCGAGTAGTTAACCATGGATTTGACAAACAAGTAAATCAGTATGTTGTTGAGAATAATCGTTAGGGTAATTAAGTAAATTGGAACATCGGAAAGTCTCTATACCATATATAATTCATTTACTAAGCGAAATCAATGATGATAAGATTTTCTTTGGAGAAAATAATTCAGATGCAAATTTAGAAATAACAAATCTCCAACTTTAAGAAGATCAGCTTAGAGTGAACATAAATATTCATATCGAAAAAACACAAGGAGATGTAACCGGTTATTGTTTATTATTGGAAGAAGCAAAACATATAATTTAAATATCTGACAGATGGATGATTAGTACAGAATAATTATAAAAATTACCATCTTAAAAATGAAGCCAGAAACTATATCAAAAAAATATGGTGGGGCAGCGGGAATAGAATAAGCTGTCAATGCCAAGAAAGCAGCTGAAGCTGAAAAAAGTGAAAACGTAGACATAATTTGGAAATTTATAATAATGGAAAATAACAAAAATATAAATAAATTACATGTAATAAAAAATGGTAAAGAAATTCAAACATTCAGAAATATTTCCTTGTAATCCAATGCTCATGTGCGGTAGTTCGGGTTCTGGTAAAACTCATCTTACTTTTAACATGTTGACAAAACCAAACTTTTTAGATTTTGATTCTCTGTATATCTACACAACAAAACCAGAGCAATCATATCAATTCCTAAAAGGTTTAGAATATTCACCAAAACAAGATATTCAAGACATATTTAAATACATGTATTATGAAGACAACGCTGAGATAGAAATAAAAGATATCTTAGATACATATATAAAAGAAAAGAATCATCTTTCAACCCAACAGATGTAACTGATTTAGATTTGTCTAAAGTTGATAGTGAACAAAAGAACCTAATAGTGTTTGACGATTGTGTAGCACAAGAAATCAAGCGGTTCAACAAGAATTTTTCACGAAAGGAAGACATCACAACTGTCACTGCATTTACCAATCCCAATCCTTATACGGAATGGATGCAATGCTCATTAGAAAAAATGCAAATTGTTTTTTTATTATTTAAATTGAACAACAAATAGTTCAGTCAATTAATCATGGAATGGATAGGGATACATTTAAAAAGGTTTGTAAAGCACAGTGGAGAAATCCAGACGACCATATATGCCCAATATTAAAAAGTCAAGAGGAAATAAGAAGCAACCCCCACATCAAAACAAATTCAACAATCATCGCTTCCTTTTTCTTATCAGATAGAATATCCCATTGAAGATGATGAAATCATAATTAGAACATATCCACCAAATGTTTCAACGTATATATAATTTAACAACTGGTATAATTAATCTTATGAATGAATATGACGAAACAGGTTATACTTTTTAGGATTTAAAGTCATACGTTCAAATTTTTAAATCGACTAGAAAAGGAGGAAGAAGAATTGAGCAATGATAAATATAATATTCCCTATTACAATGATCCGAACTACAGTGATGAGAACTATAATGATGATTACAGTGATGATATAATAGATAATACCGATAACGGGAGAAGGTATAACGTTTTTACCAGTTAAAATGATAATTGTCGAGCTGTACTGCGAACATACTAGTATGTACTAGCACTTTCATATGTATGGTATCGCAAATGAAATATATCAATAAATAAATATTCTTTGATATTCTTTAAGTATTCTACTTCCAATGATGTATACAAATGTACATAAATAACAACGACTTTTTTTTTAAACAGGTGACTTTTCACTACCGAACATACGCTGGTTAATTTCGGAGTATGGATTGAAAATGCCATCAAGAAACCGGATGCGCACTGCTCGGTACCGTCGCACGGTTCTAGTTTATTGCAGTGCGTTCGATTCTCACTGCATTGTTTTGCAATTGACTATTTTTTTTTTTTTTTTTTTTTTTTTTTTCGTTTTCTGGTCTCGGTATGAAGGGAGCTTGTCACGCTCAATCTGACACGATTTCCCACGATAAACTGCTGCTCATTGTGGCTTAGAGGTTAAATGACGCAGTTTTGTCCAACCGGAAATGAGGTTTGACAAAACGTGTATTTTCGGTTTTTTATCATTTTAACTTACAATTTTCAACCGATTTTGATGGATATTTTTTTGTTTATTTCCGTTGTGTCTTTTCTACACGATAACCACTTAAAAACTTATAATTGTTGACTTTTGACCCTGAATTTTGAAACTACTTTTTGACGTTTTTTTCAACTTCCACATTTTTATTTCAATCACTATGAAAACTTCTAGGCATATAGACACTGTTATTGCGAACAAAAATGTGTTTCAAAATTTTGATATCACTTCCGGTTTTGACGTCATTTGCTTGTAAACTTCAAATTTCAACTTCCGGAGTTTTGAAGATATTTGAAAATTTCTTTTTGCATTATGTTAGAAACTGTCATCATGAAAGATATTTATGATAAAATTTGACCCGGAAGTAATATGTCAAGCGCCATGTTGTTGTAAGTAATTTTTATAAAACTCAAAATGGGGCCTCAGGGGATAATCGGATTTGCACAATTTTGGTGTCTATGAAATCCTTAGTCGATTGCCACCAACCTTATGACAGCGGATTTTTAAATTTCAATTAAGACTTTTTTCTATTTCCGGACAAAGAATTTCAGTAATGACCGAAACTTTCAAGGCTCATATCTAGTGACCTTGACCTTTGATGACCTGTACAAAAGTTATTGCCCTTAACGAGATCTACCAAATGATATATTCATTTTCATTTTTAACTTTAAAGAGCTTTGTCACGTGACCTAATAAACATACGTCACAAATTTTTAGACATATTTACTATGCTAAATCTGCTCTTTCTAATGATATATAACACAAAATATTTGAATCAAAATTGTGCTTTTTAAAACTTGCAAATTTTGCGCCAATTTTCATTGTAACTGTGCGTGTTTTTTGGAAATTTGATTTCGATCGATCTGAAAACTTACAAATAGATAAACAATTTGATAATGAACAAAACAATATTTCTGAAATTTTGATATCACTTCCGGTTTTGACGTCATTTGTTTGTAAACTTGAAATTCTAACTTCCGGAGTTCCCGAATTATTTGAAAGTTTCTTTTTGCATCATGTTAGAAATGATCATCAGAAAAGATATAAATGATAAAATCCGACCCGGAAGTACTATGTCAGGTGCCATGTTGTTGTGACTTATTTTTATAAACCTCAAAATGGGACCTCAGGGGATAATCTGATTTGCATAATATCGGTGTCTATGAAATCCTTAGTCGATGGCCAACAACCTTGTGGCAACTGATTTATAATTTCGATTTCTTTATATTTCTGGAACAAGAATTTTAGTTCAGATTGTAATTTTCAATGCTCATATTTCTAAATCTATTAGTTCAAATGACCAGGAAGTATTATTTGCCTGTAATCTTCAATTAGGTGTATCACACCTCGAGAGAAACAGCTTTAGATACTATATTTATAAACATGTGAGAGTCTGCGCTGTTGTATTACAACGTATTATTCCCTCAGCACATCATACGATTCATGGTCAGTATACCAACATCTAGAAAGTTACAATTTAACATAGTGTTTCTTTTAACGCTTCTCACTGGTCAGAGTAGTATTTTAAAATGTTCAAATGCAGTTTTCTCCCTTCAACTGAAAAATGTTTGTTGTCTGTATGTTTAAATACAGTTCTCTCCCTTCAACTGACAATTGCACCATGCTTAACATGACTTTCTTTCATTGTACCTTGCATGTTTAACGTTGTAAATTATGGACTAAAAAAGATAAACAAAAAGGAGTAGATAACGATCCAATGCCAAAAGAAGAAAATCCGTTCTAAAAATCTGGTTCTGTCATTTATTACAAGTGGTTGCCTAGCAATATACGCCCACTTACACTACATAAATTGTCAATATATCAAGGAATGTTACTATCTTAATATTTGTTGGATGGTGTTCAGATTTGAATTCATCCAATATCTTGTTAATATAAAGCATCTTATTTTATAACTAATAAAACTCCGTAAATATTTGTCGAACCGATCCAGAATTCAAACTTGTTCAAGATTTTATGGATATTATCCTACACACAAAATTTTATTCAAATTAAACCAAAACTGTGGTCTCTATTGCGTTCACAAGCCATTTTTAACATATTTTGGGTGTAAAACTCCATGAATTTTAGTCAAATCAAACCCAAATTCGAACAAGTCCGAGATCTTATGAATATAATCCTACATACAAAATTTTATTCAAATCCAACCAAAACTGTGGACTTTATCGCGTTCACAAGCCATTTTTAACGTATTTTGGGTGTAAAACTCCATGAATTTTTATCGAATCGAACCCAAATTCGAACTTGTCCGAGATCTTATGAATATAATCCTACACACAAAATTTTATTCAAATCCAACCAAAACTGTGGTCTCTATTGCGTTCACAAGCCATTTTTAACATATTTTTGGTGTAAAACTCCGTGAATTTTAGTCGAATCAAACCCAAATTCGAACTTGTCCGAGATCTTATGAATATAATCCTACATACGAAATTTTATTCAAATCCAACCAAAACTGTGGACTCTATCGCGTTCACAAGCCATTTTTAACGTATTTTGGGTGTAAAACTCCATGAATTTTTGTCGAATCGAACCCAAATTCGAACTTGTCCGAGATCTTATGAATATAATCAAACATACAAAATTTCATTCAAATCCAACCAAAACTGTGGTCTCTATCGCGTTCACAAGCCATTTTTAACATATTTTGGGTGTAAAACTCCATGAATTTTTGTCGAATCGAACCCAAATTCGAACTTGTCCGAGATCTTATGAATATAATCCTACATACAAAATTTTATTCAAATCCAACCAAAACTGTGGTCTCTATCGCGTTCACAAGCCATTTTTAACATATTTTGGGTGTAAAACTCCGTGAATTTTAGTCGAATCAAACCCAAATTCGAACTTGTCCGAGATCTTATGAATATAATCCTACACACAAAATTTTATTCAAATCCAACCAAAACTGTGGTCTCTATTGCGTTCACAAGCCAATTGTGGACAGACGGACCGACGGACCGACGGACCGACGGACCGACGGACCGACGGACGGACGGACGGACGGACAGGGGCGACGGCAATATACGACCACATTTCAATGTGGGCGTATAAAAATTGCATGTCTAAAAACGTTGACCATTAAAATGTTTTCTAAAAAAATAATAATATAGATTTTTTGCAGGGTTTATGTGAAAATGACAATTTACGAACTGTGCTGCGAGTTTTCATGTATGGAGGTTAACACCCAGTTTTCTGATGTCATTTATTTGACATATCAAGAATTGGCTCTATCATGTAGGGAGCTGCGGTGGCACAGTGAATTAGACGCTTGCTCGCTTAGCTGAAGTTCCAGGATTCAATTCCGGCATGGGTCGCATGCCTTCGGATTTTTCAACCCGGTTTCACCCTCTCAATGATGCAGGTCGGAGGGGCTGACATGGAAAAAGCGCCCAGTCGTTCGGATGGGACAATAAACCAAGGTACCGTGCGCTATTGGCTGTGCACGTTAAAAACCCCTCGACAGATGGAAATCGAAAATAAGAGCTGGCTAATGCCGCTGTCCTGGCAAAATTTCCCTCATTGCACACTGCATGGCGTATTCCACTTCCAATGGTATAAAAATGTACATTAGTAAAAACAACGACTTTTTAATCAGATGACTTTTCACTACTGAACGTGAAATGGTTATTTACCTTTCACTCCCGAATATAAAAAATTTATATGCCGATTTTTATGTTCTGTAAATTTCGCAGTATGGATTGAAAACGCCATTTTTCACCCATGGACGAAACCGGATGCGCACTGCCCAGTATCGTCTCACGATTCTAGTTCTAGTTGTATTCATCTACAACCTCTGGTAATATTTTAAGCCATTTTTAAGATTTCCCTTCCGTGAACTTTTTGAAATATTTTTTTTTTAGAGTTCTATTGAATCTCTCAATGACAACAGCTTTACTTCCGTTTTGACTACTGTAAATTTCAAATCCTATAGACTTCATATTTTTGTTGTAGAATTAGCTCCCTTTGACTACTCATAACTTTTGAGGTCGTCTGTCGGATTGGTTCATTATTGTTTCAAATGCGTGTTTGTCAGATAACCCTGCTTTGTTTTTGAGAGAAATAACCCAAGTATAACGTGTATACCATGACTGTCAAACAACATTTATATCCCCTTTCAATTGGTATATTAATTAAATCCGCTGACCATATATCATCTTTAGCATTATACTTTAACGTTTAAGAAGTTTTTAGTTTTTCTAAATTCTAAATACATACCCAATGTCATCTTGCTTTCAAGAGTTTGATGATATGATTAGGGATCGTTTAACTTTTTCCTGAAAGTAGGATTTGGAATATTTTCAAGTTCGTTCATCATATGTTTGTATGCTTCGTGTCTAAACTTGATGTCTGTGTTTCTATATAATATGTCATGTTTAAGTGCAGCAGCATCAACTCTATTGACGAGTTCTTCGCCTGGTTTGAGATTATAGTTTTGGTCTAAGCGTAGATTTAACCTTGTGCCTGGACCAGTGTAATTATGACCTTGAAGATGTTTTTCTCCAGGGTATTTTGCCCATGGAAAACCGTGAATAGAACCTAACTTTTTTTAAATGTCAGAACCGAAATAAGTTTTAGAATTTTAAGCAATTATCATTGACATTTTTACAATAATTTTAAAACCTTTTCCCCCTTTCTTGTTGCTCTATTCTTCTGTTTCGTAGTTCGTAATTCTTTCAAGTCATCAAGTCACCGCTTTTGCAACTGACTCAAGAGCTTGAGCTCCTGAGGAAATGAGGAATTTATTGTTTGAAACAAAGCTGGCTACTTTTGATATTAGGGAAGTTAATGCTGAGATGAACCCGTCTTCTTCGTATTTATGCTGTTCATGCTTTAAAATTAAACTCATTCTGTTTTAAATGAGTTAATTTTAGGTCTTTTAATTATTGATGAAATTTTGGGAATTATGGATTTTTAGCAAATTCCCAATGGAACGGAATGAAATTGTATCTTGCTAAAAAAATCCATAACTCCTTACACTACTCACCCAGACATCCCCAACTGATAACATTTGTATTTGTATTCGTAGTACATGTAGTTGTATTTATATAACATAAAACTTAGAGAGGACAATCAAATTAAAGGACACTATCTTACCATTAACGGCTCCTCTATTAAATGCAGCATAGTATCTGCAAATTAATTTATAACATGATTAATGCAGGCTTGTACAATATATAAACATCCAAACATATGACTGTATTGGAAATGTAATATCACAGTTAGATTTTCTTCAGGTAAATTGTACAAACCTTCACCACTAATTCAGCCAATTCACACAAATGAAAAAATTATAACCCCAAATCAATAACTGGTTAATAGTTATGGCAAATTATTACTGTTTTAAATTTTATAATTCATTTTCATACACCAATATATAATGTGAACCCTTTATTGCCATCACCCTTTCCAATCAAATGTTTTTTTTTACATGTTAGTAAGGTTTGTGTATGTGATAAATAATATGATATACTTTTCTTTTTTTTTTGTAAATCATGTTGATTTGAGTACTTTGTTGAAGGTGCAATGAAACCAGAAAATATCACATGAGAATAATTGGGGACTAAGTTCGCAGCTGAAAACACATATACAAAAGATAGTTTGGTAGGTTTGGTAATATACGCCCACTGGCAACTTTGATTTTAAAAAACATATGTGACAGTTACAGAAGAAAATCTTCAGTCATACACCTATTATGAACTTTGGTGGATTACACTGAACAATATTACCAAGTTTTGTCTATATCTGTCAAGAATCGTAAAGACAAGTGCAATAATTCATAGTAAATAATTGGGTGATTATGAACACTCACATTAAGTTTCCTCAAAATCTGTCAAGAAGTAAACGCGTTTTCAAGAACAAAGGGCAATAATAATTCATAGTAAATATTTTCTATTTCGCTTATTTTCAACAAAGTTAATCTTTGTGTGATTATGATCACTCACACCAAGTTTCGTCAAAAAGAATTGTGCCTTGAAGAGTGTTTAGGGGCAATCGTGGACGGACGGATCGACCGATGGCCCGAAAGACTGACGGTAATTGGTGACGTCAATGTGGACGTATAAACATAGCTTGCCAGGCAAGTTAATATAATGTTACGAATTGTAGCCAAAAATCGAACGCGTTTTCAAGAACAAGGGCAATAATTCATAGTAAATATTTTTAAATTTTGCTGATTTTCAATAGGGTTCATCCTTGAGTGGTAATAAACATTATCAGTAAGTTTCGTCAAAATCTGTTACGAACTGTGACCTGTATAGTGTTTACGAGCCAAAAATCAAACGCATTTTCAAGAGCAAGGACAATAATTCATAGTAAATATTTTTCGATTTTTCTGATTTTCTATAGGTTTCATCCTGGGGTGGAAATTAACATTATCAGCAAGTTTCATGAAAATCCGTCAAGAATTGTGACCTGTAGAGTGTTTACAAGCCAAAAATCGAACGCGTGGACGTATAAACATAGCTTGCCAGGCAAGGTAATATAATGTTACGAATTGTAGCCAAAAATCGAACGCGTTTTCAAGAACAAGGGCAATAATTCATAGTAAATATTTTTCAATTTTGCTGATTTTCAATAGGGTTCATCCTTGAGTGGTAATAAACATTATCAGTAAGTTTCGTCAAAATCTGTTACGAACTGTGACCTGTATAGTGTTTACGAGCCAAAAATCAAACGCATTTTCAAGAGCAAGGACAATAATTCATAGTAAATATTTTTGATTTTTCTGATTTTCTATAGGTTTCATCCTTGGGTGGAAATTAACATTATCAGCAAGTTTCATGAAAATCCGTCAAGAATTGTGACCTGTAGAGTGTTTACAAGCCAAAAATCGAACGCGTTTTTAAGAACAAGGGCAATAATTCATAGTAAATATTTTTCGATTTTGCTGATTTTCAATAGGGTTCATCCTTGAGTGGTAATAAACATTATCAGTAAGTTTCGTCAAAATCTGTTACGAACTGTGACCTGTATAGTGTTTACGAGCCAAAAATCAAACGCATTTTCAAGAGCAAGGACAATAATTCATAGTAAATATTTTTCGATTTTTCTGATTTTCTATAGGTTTCATCCTTGGGTGGAAATTAACATTATCAGCAAGTTTCATGAAAATCCGTCAAGAATTGTGACCTGTAGAGTGTTTACAAGCCAAAAATCGAACGCGTTTTTAAGAACAAGGGCAATAATTCATAGTAAATATTTTTCGATTTTGCTGATTTTCAATAGGGTTCATCCTTGGGCGGTAATAAACATTACCATTAAGTTTCGTCAAAATCTGTCAAGAATTGTGACCTGTAGAGTGTTTACGAGCAATTGTGGACGGACCGACGGACGGACGGACGGACGGACATGGGTGACGACAATGTACGCCCCCCATTTCATGTGGGCGTATAAAAATGAAAGATAGGGTAAGGGTATAATTGGACTGATTTTTGTTCATTTCAAGTCTGTTGAAGGCTATTTACAGATATTCAAGGCCAATATCAACCATCGAAAATGCTGAATGTTCCCCTTTAAAAATGTACTTTCTATGTTATTTCAAAAAAGCACAAAAACGAAATGCTTACGGTTCTGGATTGTTCATAATTTCCTTTTTCTGTCTGTGCTTTAAGATAATAATTGACACAATGATTGTAACTGTTATAACTATAAACGCACAAACACCAATACCCACTCCTTTTATTAGCCATGAATTCTCTTCAGTTGATTCTTTAAATTAACAACGGAAATAAACATAAATTTTACACCCAAAATACAAAACTGATAATATTTTGTTCTATTTAAATAAATTAATTATATTATGATTTTCTACAATATTGCAAAGACAATGTTTGGTTTGGCATGGTAAATACTGAACAATGAAGTCATAATAATTAAACACATCACATAATACAGACAGTATTTAGTAAACTACTGCTTTTAACAAAATGTGTTGAAAGTTTCCGGTTTACCCTTCATATTAATACTCTAGGTTGGAAACCAGAATTTTTAAGGAAAGCAGTGAAGTCGACATTATCAAATATCAAATATACTGCAAATTTGAATTTTCACTTTCTGTTCTTCCTGTTAAAATTTTTTGCTATATACTGAATGGAAAAAGACACGTTACTTCTGAAAATTATGATACAATTTGTGGACGATATGGAATCACAAACATGACAAAAAAAAAGTTTTTTTTCGATTTATCTAGCGGAGGACGTCGTACCGTGTTGTACTGTAACCAGTTTGTATAACAATATAGTCTTTGCAGTTTAGCTTGCTTCTATTTTGTCGTGTCTTGTTTAAAAGACCTTCAGACAACGACAGTCACTATGGTTAATAAACTCATTTAATGTACCAGTGACTCTTATTGATGCCTGAAAAGGCATTTGAATATAAAGATATAACCTTTTATATGATATTTACGATACTTCAGCGTTTCAGTATGTATTTCGCGGTGAAAATTGAAAGCTTGGTTTAAACATTCGGTTTCTGCAATGATTGGTGGAAGGATTTTAGATAATAATAGGTATCAATTAATTTCTTAGTGAAAAACTTACTTTGTAAAGTCTTCAGTGGTCCAGATTCATAATCAATGTAAATATAATCAGTTGATCCAAACTTATTTCTAGACAACATTCGTATATGGTAGATAGTGTCTGATTCAAGATCCTTTATACAAAATTGTACTATATCTACAGATGAATTATCCCAAGTTGAATTATCTGTACTATATTCTACTATAAACTCTTGTACTGCCCCACCATTAAACCCTGGTTTCCACTCAACACAAATAGTATCCTCAGTAATATTGGTTACTTTGAAACCAGTAATATTCAAAGGAGGAGCTAAAAAGGAATAGTCATTCAATACTTAGTTAATATAGTGGGTAGCGCATTGATTATGAGCCGTAGGTTCAACATAACAACAATTTTTATGACCATTATCAGATGGTTAGGCCTTGTGCCGATTTTCAATACATAAACTGTGCCGTTTACATTGTCAAATTGTTGTTACTATCAAATCATATATACATGCATAAGCTCGTACTGAATGCCAAGTTTAAGTTTAGCTATGCAAATCCCTTTCAAGAATGTGATTTCCGCGTCGTGTCGTGTTTTGATATCTTAAAATACACTTACCTTGTGAAATAAGTGAAGTTGTAATCATATCAACCCATATACCATCATACCAAACCTTTAGATTATAATCTCTATATAACGTAACATCATTTAGATTTAACTCCAACAAACTTTTGAATATCATTGAATCCAGATCTAAATTTTTCTCATTAAATACAGCATTATTAACTATTAAGGTTGTTTCGTTGTTTGTCAGATAATACCATTGAAATAACGGTTTAGGGTAGGATATTACTTGAACTTCAAGACTTATCTTTTCATTCATGCTTCCAATTACTTTAGTTGTTGATGGTACACGAGTATCCAGTCTTGGAGAGCCTGTCAGACAAATATTGAAATTACTCTTCTGTTTAAATGTGCTTTACGATAGTGAACCATAGCCATATACGCCCAACGAAAAAGCCTTAAATTTAATCCAGAGTAAACTAAATTTTCTCAAACCTTTCGATTTAGGTCCAATAACACCCATTTTAAGTTTTATCAAAATCGGTTAAAAACAAAGAGAGTTTTGGCATATTCAAAATTTGGGGCAAGGGCAATAACTCTGTTTTTAATGCTCGGAAATAGCTCAAATCCGAACTTGATCTTCGCTTTATGAATATGTATACACATATCAACTTTCATTTGATTCCATCAAAAACTCTAGTTTTTAGAGCGTTTACGAGCAAATGTTGACGGACGGCCAGACCGACGGACGGACGGACAGACAGGGTGCCGACAATATACGTCCTCATAGAGAGATGAGGGCCTATAAAAAGGTATGGAGTTCATAAATACTATTAGTATAATATATAGTCAGCCTTGGTGTGTTGTATTATTGGCAGCGTTCAAGCAAAGGACACTACTTTACGCACATGGCATGATGAAATCCCATTTTTGAGTATACCTCAATTTTAGTTACCACGTCGCACTAATGAGACCCAAATGGTCCAAACAGTACTGTCTGCGGTTATAACAAATAACGAATAGGAACTCACAATTTACATAAAGTAGTGTGGTATTACTGTATTCTCGCCCAGGTATTTTAGAATTTACACATTTACAGGTATATTGTCCTGTATCGAAGCACTCAGCATTTTCTTTAACCAAAGAAGCTTTATTTGTAGTACTGTTGGTTTGGATTACGTCACTCCTTTTTAACCATGTGATTGAAGATCTAGGATTACTTTCAGTAAAACATGTTATATTTAGTTTATCATTCTCGTTAATTGTTTGTTTTCCGATTAATATATTCACTGGGTCTAAATCTAGAACAGAAGTAAAAGAAAAATCAAATTTTATTTAAAATATAAAAAAGGCATAAATTATAATATAAATAACCCCTTTCCCGCCACGATAGTATCTAACAGCCAATTATTTTCAGGACAATGTCTGATTGAAATACAGATCTGGATATTTTGTTGCGTGATTTTCAGCTAGTAACTACATTAACCATCCATGATCTAACACGATTGTTCCATTAAAATGATGTGTTCAACCATAACTATACAACCATAAAATTTTAGATTCAGAACCTGGAATTATTTAGCTATTCTAATCCATACTATCGTTCACAACTTTTCCTCGAATTATAAACCTTCAAATCCCCGTGTAGCCATAAGTCTGAGCGTTTGAATGTCAAAAATAAAACTCGCCGTTTAGTAATATATTATTATGTACTATGCATTATATAGAAAACACATATTATACAGAAAATGAAAGATAAATGTCTAGGTAGGGGTGTAATTGAAAGAATGATTGTGTGTAATTTATTTCTCATTATAGTGGGGGAGTATTTCTTATCAGAAACATGAATCCAGCAGGTAAGCTATTTATGGCAACAACTAACAAATAATGATATGTTTCGTTCTTATTATTTCAGCTCAAGATATCGACACCTCATTAATTGACGAGTAGATCCAATATTATGAAGAATATTCAGACCATTTTAAAGACGTGATTTTTTAAGTCAAAATGGACACCAAGAAGCAGAAGAATACTTCAAAGAAAACTTTCAATATCTTGGAAAAAACGAAAAATCGTTTTACTAAAAAGAAAATTAATTCAGTTGAGGATTTTTTTAAAAAAAGTTAAGGAATTGTATTCGTGGTAGACAACCCAATATAGAATTAAAAGAATGTGACCCGAATATTAGACATATTGAAGAAATCAAAACATTTTGTAAGAATTGTGACAACAATCAAATCATTCAATCCAGTCATATGTTATATATATGGAGATTGGCTGAGAAGGCTATTTGTAATATATTATGGTAATTATGAGTCGTTTGTTACAGAAAAACTGAATATTTTCGTAAGATAAAGTGCAATATTCCGTAGATTGTCAAGACTTTGTTAAATGTATCCAAAATTTAACACATTGGCAATTCCTATTTCAAAATTGTAAGAATGATTTGTAAAATCGAAGATTATTTAAAAGAGAATATTAACAAACAAATTATTTTGCAAAAATGGAATGAATAGTGTGTTGTGTGGTGATAAGATTCTCTGACAATACAATGGATTATTGATTTTATCCTGAGTGAATAACTCTCTCTCTCTCTCTATACAGATTAAATAGTTAATATGTATAGAGAGAGAGAGTTATTCACTCAGGATGTTATTCATTATTGGGGGGGGGGGAACACCTCCACCTTTATTCTGTTCATCTCGGAAGTCTTTCTCCTGGCCTGAAGAAGCATTATATGCGAAAATTTGCCTCATTAAAATAAAAGTGAAAGCAAAAAAGAGAGATTTTGACTTTTTTATAATTAATCATATTAAATAGTTAATAGAATGTAACATGTTGATTTATCAGTGTTGTTTTTCAATTTCTATAGCGTCATAGAGTAATAGTTATTTACACACCTCTTTGTTTATATCCGTAACCATAGACAGGTCGCGCCTTATTTGTTCCTAGCAACGAGACTGATAGTATGTTTGTTTACTGGTAACTACACATCTGTATCACTGAGACTTGTGATTAGCAACGAGCTAAGATGGAGTTGTTTTATTCGTAACCAAAAACCTGTAATACCGTGACTGGTTCATAGTAACGAGCTAATATTATTTATTCAAGATGGAGTTGTTTATTCATAACCATGTATTATATGATTTTTCTGGTAGTATTTATTTAGTTTCAAGTGACGAATGATCACTGGTTATCACCGCCATGTTGATACTTTGCTTTCTTTTATTGTAATAAATCCTTGAAAAATATTTAGTCAAATTGTTTCAATAAAAAAATAACAGAAAAATAGTACAGGTTGGATCCTATATTTGAATTATATAATCCAACTAAATATGAATTTAATAAAAAGAAGGAAGATTATATTATCATAAGTCTTAGTGTGGGTCCAAAAACTACGATTCCGTTTCCGGATGGATACCTGATGTTGGTGATGGAAACGTTTCAAAAGAACCAGTAAGGACTGTTGCAAATGATTCAGATGGAGCTAGAATGAGATTTATTGCTAGGAATACAATAGAAAGAGAAGGACGAGCAGTTAACCATGGATTCGACAAACGAGTAAATAAGTACAATAATGTTGTTGAGGATAATAGGTGGGGTAATTACGTAAATTGGAAGTTATATCCCCTATTTGGTCTTTTAGAACATCGAAAATGTTCTATAGGTTTACCGTATAAAATTTATTTACAAAGAGAATTTAATGATGATTAGATATTCTTTGGAGAAAATAATTCAGATGCAAAATTAAAATTAGCAAAACTCCATCTTTACATACCGGTAATAACACCATCAATCGAAGTCGAAACAAGAACATTTAACATTATGACTATAGATATTCAAATAGCATTTCTTCGTTGCAACACAGTCAATCTAATTAAAATTAGATTACATTTCGTTTCGGTTATTTTTTGATTGTCAACTCCATGTAATCTAAAGACTTGTATAAGGAGGTCATCTTCTGGTTACGAATAAGCTATTTATAGCACGTGCCACCCCTCTGCCAATCAGAACACCGTTTATATTTGAATATTTTGTATTGCGTCATAATTTTCCCACAATATATATCAATGCATAGACCCGCGATCTTGAAGGTAGTTTTTGATTGGCTGAAATTTTCGTCACTTGAAGATGACCTCCTTATACAAGTCTTTAGATTACCGAAACGAAATGTAATATAACTTTAATTAGATTGTAACACAGTAGGCTTTAACCGGAAAATCCACAACATGGCCAATCACTGACACTACTAAACCAGCCAGGTATTTTATCGTTGGTTCAAGAATTTACCAGATTCTCATACAAATAACAACAATATCTTTAGAGTAGCAATGAACCAAACTCAAGATCCAATAATCCGTAAAGTTCAAGTTAGATTAAACAATGATAATTATCCTAATCAATCTTTAACAATCAACAAAGGATTACAATGAATTATATAGAAACTACAAAAATATGTGTGAATTATTTGGAAATACACCTCAGTTTAAATATGTAGATTTTGTAATTAACCATCCAATATTCTGTTTTGATCTATCGGCTCACCAAGAAGATCTTTTCAAAAAAGGAGTTAATATAAATATCCATATAGAAAAAAGAAACACAAGATGTTACCGGTTATTGTTTATTATTAGAAGAAGCAAAACATATAATTAAAATATCCGACAAACGGATGATTCGTATAGAATAATCATTGAAATCATCATTTTAAAAATGAAGCCAGAAACGTTAGTAAAAAGAATAATATAAGCTATCGAAACAGAAACCCCAACTACAATAATTTACATAGGTAAAAAGATCAAAATATCTAAAAAAAAACTTATAGATAAATATAAACACGGCAAAGTCAGAGATGATATAGATTTAGAAAGAATTGACAATATTGCAAAGGAAAGTTGATTTTTGCCTCCCTACCCTTGATCTTCGCAAGATTGGCTGCAGCAGGAGCCACAGGGGGGTGGGGGGGGGGAGCTCGAATAGCAAAAACGGTCACCGACAAGAATGTATCTGATGCTGAAAGAAGTGAAAAACATAGACATAATTTAGAAATGGAAAAGTAAGCAAAATGTTCAGGAGTAGCAGACATATAAGGGACAGTTAAAGAGTTTGGAAATCGATTTAGCGAAGAAACTAAGAAAACTGTTAAACAAGGATTAAGTAATCTAATAGATAAGATTGATACTGGAGAAATGAAGGTCAAACATAAGGGAAATACCATAATTTTTTTTGGAGAGGGAATATATCTTTCAAAGTATAGAATAAAAAATGGTAAAGAAATTCAACCATTGAGAAATATTTCCTTGTAATCCAATGCTCATGTGCGGTAGTTCGGGTTCTGGTAAAACTCATCTTACTTTTAACATGTTGACAAAACCAAACTTTTTAGATTTCGATTCTCTGTATATCTACACAACAAAACCAGAGCAATCATATCAATTCCTAAAAGGTTTAGAATATTTACCAAAACAACACGTCCGAGACATGGTTAAATATTATGAAGATAACGATGAGATATCATAAAAGAAAAGAATCCAACAGATATAAAAGTTATTTTTACGAAAAATGTACTGTAAATGATTTAGATAAAGAAATCCAGATTTCCAACAAGAATTCTTCACGAAAAATAGACACCACAACTGTGACTGCATTTATTAATCCCAATCCTTATGCGGAATGGATGCAATGCTCATTAGAAAAAATGCAAATTCTTTTTGTATTATTTGAATTGAACGACAAAGATTTATCTCAAATCATTCAGTCAATTTATCACGGAATGGACAGGGATACATTTTGAAAAGAATTGTAAAGCACAATGGAGAAATCCAGACATTCATTGGATAAAGAAACCAAGTACTAACGATCCGAACCGCAAAACGAAACTCGAAATCCAAAAGGACATTTTGACCAAACATAGGTAACAGCTTATGAACTTTTCACATGAGGAATTATATCAATCATTAACAGAAAATCTACAAACTCTATTTAACCCAATATTAAAAAAACAAGAACATATAAACCGTTATCATCAAATGCCATTAGTCTTAAACATGTTTCATTTATATGTTTAAGTTTTGAATTAACCTCTGTTTTATTTTTATTGCTTTTACTATATTCTTTAAATAAGTCAATTATGCTATCGCGTTCTGTGTATTTCTTAATACATTACAAATATCATTGATTTTATCAGTGGTAAATGATTTTCTATTTGCAGAAACTCTTCCTCCTTTAATAGATTGTCTATTGAAATGTCTTAGTGTGTGAGTAAACTTGTTCTATATTTTCTATACGTCATTCATAACTTTATTATATTTTATTAAGCATGCTCCTTGGCATAGAGTGTCTCGCTTGGCGCAAGGCTCCCATTCATCTCTTAAAAATTCCCAGTTATTTTCGGTGTGGTAGATTAGATGATTTTCCCCATGCCGCTAATATAGCATGTTCCTTCAGCAACGTTAGACATTGGCAATATCTACCGTTGCTGGATTGACGGGGTTTTCTCGTCATTATTAACTAATAACCTCGTTTAAAAAACATTATGTCACATTCAATTTATGACCGTTGAGACTCGATTATCACAAGGTAAATATGCTACAAGAAATTTGACGTCTGGTCATTCGAAAGTTTTCCCGCAATAAATTGTTACAAGGAATATAACTGGTCGAACAATAATCGTTGACCAATCAAAATTAATGACGAGAAAGTCTTATCATGATAGCAACGGATTAATGTAATGAAATGAAATGATAGCCGTTGCTGAAGGAACATGCTAATATAGATAATTCGTGTGGATAGGAACACGTGAAATTAATATGTTGCAAATAAATAGAGTTATTAGTTATCTCTTTCTGTCTTTTCTATTTTTTCTGTAAATCTTCATCAGTGTGTCTGTATCTGTAATTCGGTCTTTCTGTAAGGCTTCTTGACCACAATCCTGTATGGATTAGATAAAGGTAAAGATAGAATACCTTGACATTGACATTGAGTTAGTTTTTTACATTTTTTAATTACGATCCAGTTTTCAAAACCACTACCGTTATGAGAAATCAATGTTAATCTCTTTCTATCATATGTATCTAAATATGTCAACATTTGATCTATACAATCTGTACCTACAAATATTTTACTGTATTCATTAGTTTATCATAAATTTCTTCTGGAACATGTTCAGTAGAAGTTAGATTTGGAAAGTCCCTTTTTATCCTCTCCAATTGTTTTCTTGGTTTTTCTAAATTAATCAACGTACAGGAATAGGGAATTGCTTTACGCGTTTCACTATGAATATTATGTTTCGCATTCCCAAACGAATAAAGTATCATCACTCATACTTGAAAATACGTTTAGTTAAGTTGTGATATTTGTATTACGGCATTATCATCTCTACATGTTTTCCATACCTGTTCATAATTAGCTTCTATTTCTTTAATGCCCGAACCTTTTATACGCCCACACATTAATGTGGGCGTATATTGTAGTCGCCCCTGTCTGTCCGTCTGTCTGTCCGTCTGTCTGAAACTTGCTGTGAGTGTTTGTTATCACCCAAGGATGAACCCTATTGAAAATCAGACGAATCGAAAAATATTTCATGGGTTATTGCCCTTGCTTTTGAAAATATCTTGTGGACACCATAGAGAGCTGGTTTCTTGATGGATTTTGATGAAACTTGGTATGAGTGTTTGTATTGACATTAGGATAAACCCTATTGAATATCAGAAACATCGAAAAAAGTATTTTATGAGTTATTGCCCTTGTTTTTTAAAACACGTTAATTTTTCAGCCGTTAAACTCTCAAAGTTGTGGACACGTTAGAGAGCTGGTTTCTTGGTGGATTATTATGAAACTTGCTGTGAGTGTTTGTAATCACCCAAGGATGAACCCTGTTGAAAATCAGACGAATCGAAATGTATTTCCTGGGTTATTGCCCTTGCTTTTGAAAATATGTTGTGGACACCATAGAGAGCTTGTTTCTTGATGGATTTTGATGAAACTTGGTATGAGTGTTTATATTGACCTTGGGTTAAACCCTATTGAAAATCAGAAACATCGAAAAATATTTAATGAGTTATTGCCCTTGTTCTTTAAAACGCAGTTGTTCAGCCTTTAACAAAGTTGTGGACACGATAGAGAGCTGGTTTCTGGATGGATGTTGATGAAACTTGCTGCGAGTGTTCATAAACACCCAAGAATGAACCCTATTGAAAATCAGACTAATCGAAAAATATTTCATGGGTTATTGCCCTTGCTTTTGAAAATATGTTGTGGACTCAATAGGGAGTTGGTTTTTTTGATGGATTTCAATTAAACTTGGTGTGAATGTTTGTAATCATCCATGGATAAACCCTTTTGAAATTCAGACAGATCAAAAAATATTTAATATAATAAGGTTATTGCCCTTGATTTTAGAGAAAATGTCATTCTCATAATCTTTCATTTACTGACAACTCTTGTCAACACCCCGGACGAATTGGCTGCCATTATAAAAGTGGGCGTATTACGATGGCCATCGCTATTTTTTATTTTTTATTTATGAGACAGAAATCTAATTTTAGCAGTTGTCATTACTCCTTTTCTATTTGCTTTTGGAAAACTATTAATAAATTCTTGAAATTCATTTGTTAAATCTTTGTTCATAACCGGAATTTACACATTTGATAAAACAGTTACTCTGTTGGTATGTAACAATTATTACCTTTATATTCACCTATCTTATTAAGAAGAGTAGTCCCTCTGCCAACTCTGGACCTTGTTTTTTTCCCTAAAATTGTCTTTACGTAAAATAATTTTTCCTGTAAAATACCAATCAGAAGCTTCAGATTTTTCTTCCATACTTCTAGAGATATTTTGAAAAGTTTTGGCATTAAAACCAAGTAATTACATAAATTGTTTGTGATTTCCATGTTCAATTATCTTTCCATCTATTTCAATTTGTCCTTTAAAAGTTGAAAATTTATCAGAAATAGTCTTAATAAGTTTGGAAAATATTAAGTTTTCAATGAATGTTTCATCGTCTAAAATTTCAATGTTCTATTCATCTTTTTAAATATGTTTTTGTTTTTAAATTATCTATTTTTTAAGTATTTGCTTTAACTTTTATTGACGATATTTACGTCACAAATCTATCTAGAATTTCATTGATTTTTTCCAATTCTTCAACAGGATGTTAAATCGACCTTTACCTTCATAGGAAAAATAATTTCAATTAGAGCATTCCCCTGGAAATGACCCAGACTAGGATCTCCTGTACTATATATATAATTTTTTTCGTAAATTTCGTAATTGCTGTAAACCCATGTTGTTTAAATTCTAAAATTCTTGCTCCAGTATCATCCTCCGATTTTTTGTATTTTTCTATATCGTCTTTAGAAAATGGAATATAGAAATAATAGGGTTTAATTTTTTCTTCCTTGAGATTTTTTTCTAATGCGGTTATATTTTTTTCCTTTATCTGTTGTTGAATATAAGTTTTAATTTCACTATCATCAATATTTTGTATCTGTTGTTGAATATAGGTTTTGATTTCGCTATCATCAATATTTTGTATCTGTTGTTGAATATAAGTTTTAATTTCATTTTCATCAACATTTTCTATCTGTTGTTTGATATTTGTTAGTTCGTTTTGTAATTCAGTTTTAGATTTAGTTTCTAGAGCATTTAATTCCCGTTGTAATTTATCTTCACTTATACCTGGATTAATATTATCAATTAATTGTTAAAATTTATTTTATTTTTTTATATTTTATTGTCTAAATTAGATTTAATGACCTTAAATTTTGTAATTGAGTTTTATCTACTTTTATCTATAGACACTATTTGTTTTTGTATTTTACTATACGCTAAGTCTATTTTCTAATGCGATTAATTTGTCTTCACTTATACCTGGTTGAATATTATTTATTAATTTTATAAGATTTATCTTTTGCTTTACTATTTTATCATCTAATTTAGTTATTAATGAACTTAAACTTTGTAATTGAGTTGTATCCACTGTATTGACTAATTATTGTTGAATAAAACTTTTAAAACCTGTTATTTCTTGTTGTAATTTAATACTATCATCAATATAATCTAATTCTTTCAATTATCTTCATGTATGAAATCTTTATTATTTATTTGACGTTTGAAGAATCTTTTAACATCGGCTATTCTATCTTTTAAATGGTTTTTATCTACTCAAATAAATTTATTTGATCCAGTAAATATTTCTTGTTAACACCATTATTATCGTTTTCAGGAGACTTTAAATTAGTTATGGCAAAATTATTCCCTATCAATATCCCATTGAAGCGTGTCTAAAATTTGATCCACAACATATGGTTTGAATTTATTGATCGATAATGTTTTTTTAGTTTCTAAAGGGGCAGCTTCTAATCCGAACTTGTTTGCCATTTTTATTAAAGGGGCACAGGCTTCATTTTCGTGGGTCGATTTTTCCAAGTCTCAGAAATGTGGACTTTTTTAGCTCAGCAATTTAGTACTGGTTATCATTGAAATTTGAGTCTTCAAATCCATGTGCATCCATAATTATTAGCATTTGAAAGTTATAATGCCCTACTACACATTAGCAATACAATGCAATATATAGAAAAGTCATCTATAGAAATAGAATGAAAAATGTCTAATTTAAGATATATTCGAAGGAAATATGCAATTTTAGTACATTTCTAGTGCTTCTGAAGGATACTTAAGTATATTCAATTTCAAGACCCAAATCAACCAATAAAAATGAAGACTGGTCCCCTTTAAGTTAAATTTATAATAATGTCTTCAAACTCGTTTCCTAAACTTAATTTAATTGATACAAAACTCAAAGTGACAGTTGTCCACAAAACTTTTGTCCAGGCATTTGTATTTGGAATGTAGAACATTGAATCGGTTTATTAGATGGATTTATAATCTCTTCGGTTGATTCTAAACCAAAAGAATAAAAAAAAATATAAAAATTATTTAAACAGTCTTTGTATAAAGCAGAGCGATGAACTCCGGTTCGATCTGAAGTATGTATATTTGTTATGTCATAAAATGTACCTTTCTTATCCTTTATATCATTTATTTCATCTCGCATACAATGATAAAACGGTGATATGTTTGTTTGTCCTTTGCCCATCTGTATAAAATATCATGTTTAAGAGCAGCATCATCAACTCTATTAACAGGTTTTTCTCCCGGTTTGGGAAGAGAACCTATTTTTTTTTTAATGTCGATATATGTTTTAGGACTTTGTGCAATTATCATAGACATTTTTAACCAATAATTTTGAAACTAAAACATTAACATACACTATAATAATAATAAAAATAATATCCCTTTATTAGGGTAAGAATTATGCCCAACAGCGCTGCACTTGCATTTAAACATCCTCATAAAATAAAAGATAGGTTGCCAGGCAAGATAACATACACCCACTGGTAGCTTTATTGAAAGGGATTGTAAAGAGGATTTCTAACATTTTTAAGTGTACGAGAGGCACTTCAAACTTCTAATTTGTATATCCAAAATTTCCGCTAGATTCCCGTGGTTCCTGTCATTCCAGAAATACATTCAATGGATATCACGCACGCCCCTCTGCCTTGATGCTTCACACCACATATAATAGAACATATTGTTATCTCCCAAGCAGTGGAGGATTACGGACTCCGAATGCAAAAATGGTAATGGGCCTAATTTTGTTTATAGGAGGGTGGTTGGGGTTGCTGTTTTAAGAATTATTGTTTTTGTGCAACAGTGCGATTGGCGCTTTCCTCTGTGAATGGTTTCAGATATTTTCTCCCAATTTTTTTTTTGAAAATTAAGGTTGATTTCCTTGCATCCGATGTCTTTACAAAACCTATTTCTCATTGAAAACTCTCATCTCTTGGAGTGGGTTTGAGTACATTGCATCTCAAAAGTTTTCTGATTTTCTTACATCTGCCTCCTGTTCTGATATTCTCAGCGCTCAGCCATTGACGACTGTTTGAGGGTATTATACCTCAAGCAAATTTTGAATATAAGAATAAATTTCCTAGCATCTAAGGCCTTTCCGAAACATATATTTCTCTGATTCTGTTCTGATAATTTCGTTAACAACTCCCACTTCTTGACAGTTTGTTGTAATACTCCTCTGTAAATTTTAAAAATTGGGATAAATTTCCTTGCATCTAAGACCTCTTAGTACAGCCTACTCGTAGATAGAGCTTGTATCCCAAGAAAATTTTGAAAAGTTGATTTGTTTGAATCTCAGACCTTCTTGGATTTCTTCCTTGTTGAATAATTTTTAGTTACTGATGAATATTTTTTACTGTGACAAGATTTTGTCAAATTTTCAAGGGCCGATTTTCGGTGGGCCGAAGGCAGCTGCCTAAAGGTTAATCCGCGTCTGCTTACAATATGGCGACATTTATGGATAAAAACTTTTTTGTCGCTTCGCGAACTTATTTCTTCGAAGCAATTTCCTACGGCACTTTGGTAATGAATGAATTGTGCTAATTTTTAAGGAAAGAAGACCAGTTTTGTGTGATATATCGAACAAAGATAAGGAATTTTGAATGTACCAAATAGTTGTTTGAAGTGTTTCACGTACACATAAAAAGCCTAGAAATCCTCTTTACAATCTCTTAAATTTGAATTTTTGACTAAATGGAAATTATTATCAGTAAAAAATATTCATACACTGCATTCTATAATGTGTACAAGATTCCAGGACAGTAATTAAGTAAACAGTATATGTTTTTCTATTTCTTTATATATTTTTGATACCGTAGTTTTCTTCCTCGGATTAATTTTGAACAATTTCAAAAAGTTTCATTAAAATTTGAAAAAGATTGTGCTTTCTAAAGTGCTTACCTACGGAGCCCCTTAGGCGCAATTTTCAACACTTTTTATTATTATTTCGTTATAACGAAATAATATTTCGTTTAAACGAAATAATTAATTCGTTTAAACGAATTAATTATTTCGATTAAACGAATTAATTATTTCGTTTAAACGAAATATACTATGTTATTTCGTTTAAAGGTATTAGTTATTTCGTTAAAACGAAATAGTTATTTCGTTTAAACGAAATACACTATGTTATTTCGTTTAAACGAATTAGTTATAATTGAAATAGTTATTTCGTTTAAACGAAATACACTATGTTATTTCGTTTAAACGAATTAGTTATAGTTATTTCGTTTAAACGAAATAATTATTTTGTTTAAACGAATTAATTATTTCGTTAAAACGAAATAACATATTATATTGCGTTTAAACGAATTATTATATCGTTTAAACGAATTATTATATCGTTTAAACGAAATAATTATTTGGTTTAAACGAAATACTATTTCGTTAAAACGAAATAATTATTTCGTTAAACGAATTAATTATTTCGTTAAAACGAAATAACATATTATATTGCGTTTAAACGAATTATTATATCGTTTAAACGAATTATTATATCGTTTAAACGAAATAATTATTTGGTTTAAACGAAATACTATTTCGTTAAAACGAAATATACTATGTTATTTCGTTTAAAGGTATTAGTTATTTCGTTAAAACGAAATAGTTATTTCGTTTAAACGAAATACACTATGTTATTTCGTTTAAACGAATTAGTTATAATTATTTCGTTTAAACGAAATAATTATTTTGTTTAAACGAATTAATTATTTCGTTAAAACGAAATAACATATTATATTGCGTCACAAAAACTATAGACTACAAAAATTGGGTATTTTCTACACCTCCGCAGGTGCGAGGATTTTAGGTATATTTATATACCCTGAATTCTCTAAAACCCGATATTTTTTGAATGGTGGATAATTTTGTAGCTCGTTCTCCAAACATGTCACGTTTGCGGCTCAATCCAATTTTGTTTTCAAGAAATTCAATCACATAATTGCCATCTAAGAATGCGTGTGCAACCAAAATTTCAACACCACAATGTCACGATATACAAATACATGTATATAAGATACTGTTCTGGAACAATCCAATCGGTTATGGATAAGAAAATATATTCTTATGGACACTACAGGCCTACATACTGATTCGAAATATACTTACAAATGACTGAAAGTTGGATGGTTTTAGTTTTATTCCGAATTTTACAAGTATAATGTCCTTCTTGACCCCGACTGACGTTTCTCAAGTGAAGAGTATTTGAAATAGAAACTATATTGGCAGCATCCACAGGTTCTTTATACCATACCACTGGACAAGATGTAGTACAGTTTGCAGAACACACCACTGTTACCATGTCTTCTCCTTCTAGTACGGGATTTATTGTCAAAGGTGTAAGGGTTATAGCAATATTCAATTCTATAAAGTGTTTCAAAAATAAAAAAAAAATATTCAATCACAGAGTGTTAACCTTGGACATCATACATATTGGTTCATATGCACTAAATAATATCAAATTAAGAATAATAGATTCAGTTAATTTTAATATAAGATAATTCTACATTTTGTATGCAACAACAGACAATTAACTAAATTTATTGTACGCCACTCGGCCACCAACCTATACATATTTTTGGTCAAGTTAAATTAAATAGTCTAGATAATCGTTAAATTTGAAACATCCAAGAGCTAAAAAAATGCATTTTTACTGATTTACAAATTATAATTAAAAGTTGGTCGAGACCAGTTTTAACTTTTAATTCTATTTGCAAATCAGTAAGCCTTTGTGGCTCTTTAACGAGTATTTAGATTAGATTTAACGAGAAAATAAAAGGTAAAGAATATGAGAAGTTCGATTTTTGCCCTAAAGCACACACACAGTTTTCTGTCGCAAGTTTTGAAACATTTTGATTTGAATTCTGTACCTTGGCAGTAGGGAAGTATTTGCCCAAATGAGCAATGACCAACTGACCGGTACTCTGGCATCAAAATGATGCGCCCTCCTTAATTTTCCAAAATTTTAAATTTACCTTCACAGATTACTCCAGCATCTTCACCATGCATACAATTATGTGTTCCAAAGGTTGGATGTTTACATCTACCTAAAAGAGGTTCAGTACCATTACAGCTCATGTCATCTAACCATATATTTCCAGATCCTTCACCAAAAAATGCTTGCTGCTTTGCTATGGCATTCGTCGTCGACCTAGACAAAAATAAATCACATGCACGTCAGATGGAACTGACATACTGAATACACTTAGGGTCTAGTCCTCAACGTGATCAGAGCTATGAGCCTATTACGACACAATTTGTAGATTATAACGACCATAATGCCGGGGCCATGAGACATATGTCGGGGACAATGGGGCAGGCGTACGTGTTTCATTTTTTCTGTAGCCCATTTTTTTTTATCGAACATAAAGTATTACAGTTAGGCCCAATCTAATTAAAATTAGATTACATTTCGCTTCGGTTATTTTTTGATTGTCAACTCCATGTAATCTAAAGACTTGTATAAGGAGGTCATCTTCTGGTTACAAATAAGCTATTTATAGCACGTGTCACCCCTCTGCCAATCAGAACACCGCTTATATTTGAATATTTTGTATTGCGTCATAATTTTCCCACAATGCATATCAATGCATAGACCCGCGATCTTGAAGGTAGTTTTTGATTGGCTGAAATTTTCGTCACTTGAAGATGACCTCCTTATACAAGTCTTTAGATTACATGGAGTCGACAATCAAAAAATAACCGAAACGAAATGTAATCTAATTTTAATTAGATTGAGTTAGGCCGTGGTCACACATACGTATGTAAGTGTACGCAAAGTGTATGTACCTGTCCGTATTTGTCTATCGTCAGTTGAATACGTAACTTAATCAAATAAAACCTGCATAGTTTCGCATTTGTTTGACGTAAGGCCCTACGTATGTGTGACGGCCTAAATGTAATACTTTATGTGCGATCTGTTGCATGTGGTCAAATGCATCCGGTCTCCCCTATGATGATATCTAATGCTTAGAGGCGTATAACGGCAACCCTTGCGCTAAACTAGCTGATCTGTGTTCCAAATTTAAAGGGGAACGTTAACTTTATGTTTGGTCATTCTAATCATACATGTGATTGGGAACCACTGATCTAGTCTGACTAAAATTGGTCTTCGAACTTACATGTCATATCCCAATTGTCTACATACAACATTGGCTTCGAGTTGATCCCAATTATCATCACATACTGTTCCCCATTGGCCTCTATAATTAATCTCAACTCTTCCTTCTCTTGAATTTGATCCGTTCACAAGTCTTACATCAGCGAACCATTCAGGATATGTGGTAGCTGAAAGATAATGGTTTTGGCAAGTTTGTCTGGATCGAAATTTAATCTATCTACTTTAGTCACTTTCAACCAACAATATCCTTTCATGATGGCTTTTAATGATAATTAGAGTGGTCGAAGGGGTACCAGGAGATTGCATTCAGATTGTTCAGCCAGTTTAAATGATCTTATCTCGACTGGCATGTGAATTTCCGGTTTTCATTATAGATCATACTTCTCAAGGGAAATCGGATACATGTATTGTTGATAAATATCGGGTTTAGAAAAAAATCATCTATAAAGCATTGTTTACCTGTGCTGGGATATTTGACACATGGTACCACATCTTGAGCAACAAAATCATCAACAGCTATATCGCCAGTGTAGTTATTGCCACGAACAGCTTCTAATAAAATCTGTAGATGCATTAGATAAAAATGAGATGGGTGAAACAAATATTACTGAATGAATTATAGCATTATAAAGTTGAAACAAAAACAAAATCAATAAAATATTTTTGAAATGATCCATTCAGCTGAAAAACCTTCACTGATACCATGTGTGCCGATATAATGAAATAGTTTACTAGAGAGGCCCTTAGTCAAATAAAACCTGCCGGAGAGGCCCTTACACTATGTAGTGGGGGAAACGGTGATCAAATTTCGGACAATCGTGCACTTTGTGCAGCAATCCCCCAAATTTGCATAAATGTTGTAATATGTATTCTTTACAGCATTCAAGCTGGACCCACCAAATTTTTTTTCAAGATGGCCACCAGAAGTAGGCCTATAGTTTCAATTTGTACATATTATTATGATGTATGACCTCAAACCTCTTACCCGTTGCAAAGTATAGGAGCAACCCACTCTATCAAATAGGAATAGTGAATTGTTAGTGCTGATGTTACAACTTATGACAAATAGTTTCAATATATTGCACGATTTTTTAGCCTGTGATACGAGCGTCCTGATACCTTCTTACCAACAAAGTTATGGAGTGAAAATTATACCAAGATATATAAAACTGGAGACAATCTCACCTTCAGAGCCATTTTTCATTACCTTTAATGATTCCGCCCCTTCGAAAGACTACAATTTTAGTTTTATTCAGATCGACAGATATACCGAATTTGTTACAAAATTCCTGAATACATTTGAGTTCAGATTGTAACCTTCCCACAGTATCAGACATTGAAGTGTTCAATGATAACAGAAAAGCATTAAACAAGTGCTGAATTCAAAATGACCACCATTTTCCACCATTGTTCAAGACCAAAGATATAGAAAATATCCATGATTCAACATTACAAATTACTTTGTTACATTTAATGCAGTGGCAGATTACGGACTCTTTGGGCCGAAGGCAAAACATGGTGAATGTAGGTAATTGTGGCCGTATTACTGTGTCCAAATTACTGTGTGAACGTATTACTGTGTCCAAATTACCGTGTGACCGTATTACTGTGTCCAAATTACCGTGTGACCGTATTACTGTGTCCAAATTACCGTGTGACCGTATTACTGTGTCCAAATTACCGTGTGACCGTATTACTGTGACCAAATTACCTTGTGACCTTTTTACTGTGACCAAATTACCATGTGACCCTTTTACTGTGACCAAATTACCTTTTGATCTTATAACTGTGACCAAATTACTGTGTGACCTATTAATTATGACCAAATTTCCGGTGACCGAATTTCCTGTGACAAAATTACCGCGCCCCAAAATGGTAGAGGACCTAATTTTTTTTAAAACTTTAATGGGAGGGGGGTTGGGGTTGCTGCTTTTAAAATAATTATTTTTGTGCAAGTGTCAAATGAGATTGGCGCTTTCCTCCGTGAAAGGTTTCAGATATTCTCTCCAAAGAAAATTTTGAAAATTATGGTTGATTTCCTTGCATCCGAGGTCTTAACAAAACATATTTCTCATTGACAACTCCCATCTCTTGGAGTGGGTTTGAGAACAGTGCATCCCAAAAGTTTTATGTTTATCTATACATGTAATTGAGCAGATTATGCGATTGTTATGCATTTTTAAATTTTATAACGGCCATCTTGGATTTTAATACCGAATATATTGGATATTGGATATTTTATGAATAAAATATTGTTTACAAAAAAAAAGATATGACTATTCTCGAATGTGAACTCTACTTACATAAAATTGTTCGCTTGGCAATACTGGAAGAAGAATTTGTCCCTTTTTCCACGAATTTCCTTGATTCCCAGACAGGGACCAAATTCTAAACTTCTGTAACCCTTGTATATCTAAGGTTACATTCAGTGATCCAATAGAATTACCATACATGTGATACCAAAACGTAAAACATGTACTGCCATCCGTAAATCTCTCACTTTTTAGGATGGCCTTATCACCAAGTTTTCGTGGTGAAGTCGTCTCAATGTATATATATGAATCTAAAAATGAAATGATATAAATGATAATCAAGTTAAAAAAAGGTCAAGAGCTACTTCGGTACCGGTTCATGATTTAGAACCTTATATCTGAGCGATTGTTACCAAGTTTACGACATTAATGATTGTACTCCAGTATTAAACTCGCAACTGGAATAGGATATGTGCTTATAATTGAAACTAGAGTCGTACCAAAACGGCGCTGAGCAGTGCGTCATCCTGGAAATTTTTCATAAATCATTAGGCACTTACCAAATGGTTATGAATGGTTATATTAGAAAAGTTAAATCTAGCGAGATTTCCTTATTTTTAAGAATTGTTACTGTCGGCCATATTTCTTCACAAGTATGGCCACTACTAGCAGTAAATATGGCGACCAATGGTTTGACTTATTTTTTAAAAACATTATCATTTTAGCTTTAATAAAGATTTACAAATAAGATAGTAGTTCTCTCCCTTCAATTGTTTTGACGATAATTGAATGCGTTTGGGCGACTTTTTTTTTTTTTAGCTTAGTATCGCTAAAACTCAAGTCACTTACAAGTTGAAGGGAGAGCACTATCATTTAACCATTTAGACAACAAACATTTATTTTAATTAATCTTTTACAAGCCAATAACGTCAAAACCGGTAGTGATATAGAAATTTTGAAAATAGATATCAGTTCGCAATCAAAATGTTTATCCACCCACAAGTTTTCAGAACATTCAAAAAAAAAAATTGAAAAAACACACACATTTACATGTACAATGGAACTTTGCACACAATTTTAATCGCGCAATTTTCATAAATACATGAAGTGTTTTATATCATTGGAAAGAATAGATTATGCACACTAAGAATATAAGAATTTGTGACGTATGTAAGTCAGGTCACGTGACAGAGCTATTTAAAGTTAAAAATCGCAAATTTCATAAGGCTATATAACCAGAAGTAAGATCACAGGGTAGAAAAAGACCAAGGTCACGAGTTACAAATCTTTGAAATGTTGGCAATTACATAACAAAATATACTAGAAATAACAAGAAAGGAACATCGAATATCAAAATTCGAATTGCGTACTTTTTGGGGCAATCGAGTGAGTTGTCTAAAAGATACCACAATAACGAAAATCGCTCATAACCCCGAGGCCCCATTTTGAGTTTACAAAAGTTGGTCATATCAATATGGCGGCTGATCTATTACGCTCGGGTCAGATTTTATTGATTAATTGTTTATATAGAATCATTTCTAATATAATGCAAACAAAAAATTTCAAATATCTTCAAAATTCCGGAAGTTGGAATTTAAATTTAAAATGCGAATAGCGTCAAAACCAGAAGTGATATCAAAATTTTGACATCAAAATCAAAGTTTCCAGAACTCTCAAAATGAAATTTGAAAAAAAACACGTACAGTTACAATGGAACTTTGCGCAAAATTTTCAAATTTTATTTCGTGCAATTTTCATGGATACATAAAATGTTATATATCATTGGAAAGAAAAGATTATGCACACTAAGAATGTGTGACGTATGTAAATTAGGTCACGTGACAGGGCTGTTTAAATATCTCAAATTCAAATGGCTATAAAACCAGAAGTAAACATTGGTCAACTAAAATGGATATATCATTGGATAGAGCTAGTCAAGGGCAACAACCTTGTTTCAGGTCACAAGATCAAGAAAGGTCAATGATCTGTTAATTCCTGGGTTCCCAACCCCTGGGTCGCGAAGCATTTTTCTTGGGGTCGCGAAATGGTCTGAAAACATTTTGAAAAGTGATATGGTATTGTATTTTTCTCAAATTATTCAGATTGTTTTAACATGAAATGGACACTGACCACTCGAACTTACTGTTCTACACTAAAATACGATGGGAAACTTACTTTAACGAGTTACGTAACGAGTTGAGAGAATCTTTGCGTACACAAAGCAAGGGCGATTGGGTGGTAATGCTCGAGTCAAGTGACTGGCTTGCTAAATTGTGTTATCTGAGTGACATTTTTGAACGCATCAATGTTCTCAAATCGCAACGCTGTCCTTTTCAACAATGGTTGCCGGAAATAGAGAGTGACATGATAGTTGCATTGAGTGGTGTTGAACTACGTATTAAAAAAATACTTGTTGCTGAGAAAGAGATGCATGTATTATATTACAATAAAATTGAGTAAAACCTGAGGCCTTGGTTTTTTCCTTGAGGGGTTGCGATATGATGTCGGTTTCTGGAATGGGGTCGTTACCCGAAAAAAAGGTTTGGAACCTCGGTGTTAAGTCATTGTTTTTTTATTTATCAATTCAATCATATTTCAGATTTTTTTTTCAAATATCTGCAAAATTCTGGAAGTTAGAAATTGAACTTTACAAGCGAATCAAAACCTGAGTTTAATACATCCGTTATTTCTGTTTGAAGAGATTACAGAAAACCAGTCGGTTGGTGGGAGTGTATATACGTCTGAATTTTGCTTCATCTTCGATTTCTTAATAAGTAATGATGCCTATTGAAGACATCTGAAGCAGAAAGATAGAGATAGAAAATGATAAAATGAATACCATTAGAGTTCATATATGTATGGCCGTAGGTAGGTCCTGTGTCACTGGAAGAAGTCGAGCCGGAGTGAAGACTCCAATCAAAATCATCCCCGGATTGAGTGTTTGACCAAGTACACAAATTATTGTTGAAGTCACACGTTGCTGCAATGGACATGGAGAAAACAGAAACAAAAATATGTAAGAAATTAACTTCCATAACGTTGTGGCTAGTTTCTTTAAAAACTTTGTTTAAACTCAAATTGTAGATGCTGTGGTCACATAAAGCAGTATTTTTATGTTTAACAACATTGTTTAACGAATATAACATATAATCGACTTATACAGTTATGTCATGTCATATCAGATTCATATCGGATCACAAGTTTATTACATCATCTCGTTCTCCCGTCATCTAATAAATAGAAATTCATAAACAGAAATTCGAAGGAAATCTATACCATGAAAGTTTAAGGTTGTAAGATAGATAGATTGTAACGTTACCTGTCGCCTTGCAAACATCTGTCAATTGCCAACATACAACCAGGCAAAGAATCCATTTTAGAGTCATGGCGACATAATATAGTTAAACTATTGAAAAGTAGTTGTAGGCTATGTAATGGTAGTTGTTAGCTTTCGTCGTGATGTATATCTCCTTGAAAGAATGCAAGATAGATTATCGAAACTGGATATGGAAATCTTTCTTGAATGGATACTAACACTAAAAATATAAACAAATACTTTAGTTACAAATCATTAAGAGTCTAAACTGAATCTACCCCTCGACTATTTCTTTGCGCAACTACTCCCTATTGTCCCGCAATACATGATAAATGTATGACAGCTTCAGTATGTACTTCCATTGTCTCTGAAATCTTAATACTTGCGAAAACAAGTTAAGGCATTAGGCAATCCTTTGGTAACCTGAACTTATTGGTATAGACTTAAACAATGCTATTATTCCGCTACACCCATCAGAAATAATGTTCATAAGTCGAAAATGCCAAATTTCATTCCATATAAATGGATGCATCAATAATTACAAATTACAGGAAAACAGACATTAATTGCAGCAAAAACAATTTACAGTAAACTTTTACAGACAAAACAACACATAATTATACCGCTAGTCTATGCTAGTAAGTAGTTCTATAGTCAAAGGCAATATCCCAACTCTTTTCAAAGAAATTGTTGCTTTATAGATTTTGGATGTGATTTTGATTAACGGAATTGTTTTGCTTGTACGGATTTTTATTCCTAGATCAAAATAATATACTCCTCTACGAACCAAAATTGTGCGTTTTTACTAAGTCAAGGGCAATAACTCAAAACCGTTCATGCTAAAAGCGCCAAGTGAATTAACCCTCTATGAAATGTTAAATGTCATAAGACAGATGTGGTTAAAAGTTTTGGCTAATAAAAAATGAACAAATATCCACTGAGAAAAAAAAGAATTTTGTGCATGTTTAATTGAAGAGGTTAAGCAGATCCTACACAATTATAACATGAATCGTTTGCTCCATATAGTTTGGATATATAACATAAGCATAACAAGTATGAAATGATTGAAAGCTTATTTAATTGTTATATTTCCTGTTTTATTATCAAGTTTACAAGTGAATATTTACATTTTTAGTATCACTTCCTTCAATGTACCAGTTAAGAAAACTGGCGTTCATTTTTCGATGAACGCTAGTTTGTCACGTGACACTATGACGTCATCAAAGCACAACAATGACATAATCTAAGATTTGTGGCAAATTCAAGCAAATTCTTATATAAAAAGGACAAAATTTGATTATTAAAAGTATCTGAATATAAATATAAGAATTAAACGTTGGTCTCATTAGCATTATTGGTGTGTAAACGTGGTCATTTATTCAGTTTGTCACGTGATCTATTACGTTTACACACCAATAATGCTAATGAGACCAACGTTTAATTCTTAAATACAATCTGCCTCAGCTCAATTTTATTATAACACATATTACAAATTTTGTTAAAATCAGTTATTATTTCCGAAACTAAGATGTTATTGGTTTAACGTATGGTTTGTTGATTATTTCGTTTTATATTACTATAATCTTCTTGTTAATTAGAAGTATGAAAATGTACACAGCCTGTATATGTTTTAGTGAGTTATGTCCCTTTATGTAGATAAAACGCACTAAGCTATATATGGACTCACACCACTAATTCTTTTGCCATCCGCTTCAATGTTAAATCACCAAATTCAATCTTCTGTAACTTTTTCCAGAAATCTCGTTGAAAACTTTCCAATATGTCCAGTGAAAGCCTGACCAATACTTGATTTCTCGACAAAAATTCAATACATGATGACCATGAAAATTTTGAACTAGTCAAAATGAAAGTAGACCTCTACCGGATATCAACAACAACAATTTATCTCACTAAATCTGAAAGAAAATGCAATTTAAGACATCAAATTCCAAATCTAGACCAAAAATTAATCAAAAATGGGCATGCAAAAACCCAAAAAGGAAAGGAGAAAGAGGATTTCTAAAAATAGCAAGGACTACATTCGTATACAATCATTTGCATAAAATTAATTAGTGGAGTGGGTCCATATAGACTGGAGAGAAGCTTGCGTCGGTGCAGTGAAGAACCGGAAGTCAGCCATTAAGCTACCAAGCCATAACAAAACGTCAATGGGAAGTGCAATAATTTTGATAATAATAAAGAAAAACACACTTTTATTCGAATTTATTTCACATTTCAAAAAAAAAAAAAAAAAATTAAATATGAAATAAGATACATTGAATGATCAACGTTCCGAAATTTTAGTAAAAAAAAATTTACTTCGGACAATTTCCTGTTAAGTAGAATTAAAGTCGTTAAAAATCAAACAGAACTAGAGCTGTGAACAGCACTGAGCGTGGCCCTTGATACTTTGCCTGATAGCTGTAAGACTTTTTGAACTTCAAACCCCTAAAGTCTGGTGTTAACTCCCTCATTTTAATCAAAAAGTGTGAAAGGGTAGATTCAATATTATATCAATATTACTTATAGTATGGTAATTTTTATAGCTTCTTGGTAGCTATAATATACAGGTATGTGTGAAATGTGAACATTATGTGACGGAATTCCTTTACTGATATAAATATGATCTATAAGTGTTTCACCTTCATTAGTATAATGCTGAACAAGTTGTTGAAAACCAAATTTTTGAAAATAATTATGTATAGACAAATGACCCTCCAAGATATTTTGATTGAAATCTCCCATAATAACATACACCAGATTCTTGTAATTCAACTGGTGATCTTTGTAACATTGGGAGAAATAATTCTAATCGATAAACAGGTGGTCTATGGATAACAATTACGTTAATATTCTTATCCAGAATATCCAAAGCCATGTGTTCTATTTCTAAAACTCCCAAATTTAAGATATTGACATTTTTTTCTTCTTTAAAATATATTCCTAATCCTCAATGCCCCTTTTCTTTAAAAAAATTGAAATCTTTAGTGTCATCATAGCTGCTGCTTCGAGGATGGTGGTAAAGGCGGATTTAACTTGAGTTTTGTTGGAGTTATTGAATCATTTAGCCACGTTGTTAAACCAATGATATTATCTAGCATTTTAGTGTGTTTCTGTAGATCTCGTATGTGAATAGATGTAAACCCTGAACATTGTGTAAAATTATATTAGTATCAGTCGATATGGTCCTACTTTCAGGCTGTAATTGCTCCTAATGCTGATTATATTTTTTCATCACATATATGTTTTTTTCCTTAAAATCTTGTATTGTATGACCCTGTAATGTTTTAACTCTGCTTAACGCAACATAGGCTTGACCAGCTTGAAATATTTTACGGAGAGATATTACGCCTCTATCGACCAGACGATAAAAACGGGTTATAGTCAATTGGGCCCCTATCCAAAATGGCCCCTCGTTTGGTCAAAATGGTCCCTGATAAATGGTCAAAATGGTCCTCAAAAAAGGTCAAAATGGTCCTTCCAAAAAGTCAAAATGGTCTCAAAATAATATTTTTATTACATTATACATAATATATTTTTTTTATAATCTTTTTGAGAACTGGAACTGGAACTTCAAATTAATATTGTAAGTCTTAGAATGTCTTTGCTTTGATGAAAATATAAATAGGAACACAATTTATGTCTTCAAAATTTGTTGTTACAGAGTACAATTTTCAGTCAAAATTAGTGACCTTTGTTAGGGTTAAAATAGCTTCCAACTATTCCTTTGATTATCATCATATAAGCTACAATTTATAAAAAAAAAATCAGGGACCATTTTGACTTTTATTATTTTGGCCATTTTGACCATTTTGTCCTCAAAAGGTCATTTTGACCAAAGAATTGGTTGAAATCAAAGAATAAATACAGAGTCCATATTGACCAAAATAGGGGCCATGGTGACCGGTCCATTTTGACCAAAATAGGGGCCATGGTGAATAGCCATTTTGACCAAATTTAACTGTTATGGCCATTTTGACTAGGGGCCATTTTGTATAGGGGATATACCCCCTTCCCCAACATTCGAACTGTGTAAACGTCAATATTTTCCTTTAATGCTGAGTTGAAATACTGTCTTTTGTTTCAATGGATTGGAGCAGTCAATAGCCAGTTGAATTGATGTATGTTAGTCAATTAAGTGTCGTGGGTAAGAAGCACCCTCAAAATAAGAAAAAATCTGATATTATATCAAATATAGCAAACACTTGAAAAACATGTTAATTTTTATAAAGTTAACACAATGTGAAATGAGATTAATTTATTTTTGACCTATAATAATCTTAGCAGACGATAAAAAACAGTTTGAGCGCTTACTTTTTTATTGCAACGGATTAGCGCAGACGCGTAAACAGCCCCTAAAGTTAAAAGATTATGTAGTCTGACTAATTTGTTTATGACCTTTAATAACCTTAGCAGACGACAAAAAGAAAATTGGTCTTGTAGAAAGAGTTCTATCAATGGTAGAGGAAAAATTCGAACAGGTTAATGTATCAAAAATTCACTGCTCTAATTGATTGTATGTAAAATTAATATTTTTGGAATCAAAAAATGAATATCTGAAACTCAATTTTTGCTGAATCAGGAGTGGGCTATTGCATAATATGCAATCATTTTGCACTTAGTCTGTAGGGTTTATTTATGGACCGATTTGGCTGAAATTTTCTTTAATATCCTCATTGTAAAAAGAAGTATCAGATGGGACTACACAAATTTAAATTTTTAAATATTTTTGTCCAAAAAATTTGAAACCAAAATTTTCAAAAAAGCTCAAAATTTCTAACTCAGCCACTAATTATCCGATTGACCTGAAATTCATAGGACATGTACAGAATGTCCATAGAAATAAAATTAATCAATCAAAATTTTTCTATCACTTCCGGTTTTGATGTGATAACTTCCGGTTTTTCAAAATCACGCCTAGCAGCCTCACTTCCGGTATAAATTTCAGATATTGACAAAAACTATATATATTGTCTGTCAGTCATAATTAGAATGCACTTAGCATAAAAAAATCCAAACCGGAAGTGGTGCATAAGCTGCCGTCACAGACTGACACATTTCAGCAAAAAATCAATAAGTCTTCTATTTGTTAGCCGATTTTTATGATTTTGGTGTCTATCAAAACCTTGTAACCTTGTCTATAGTTTGTTGGAACAGAATTTTGAATTTCGAATTTGAAATTTTGTTATGTTCGTTTGAATTCTTTGAAAATTCAAAAGGCCATATTATGTGACCTTGACCTTTGATGACCTTGAAAATTCCAATGAAGGATGTCCTTGACCTCAGCTATCCATAGGTATGCTGATATTAATTGAAAAATATTAACTTCTGGTTTTATGAACATTTGAAAATTGACATTTTTGTCAACTTTGGACATCTATATTGCATTCTCTAATCAACACAGAGAATTAAATTTTTCAATTCTGTAATGCCGATTTGATTATCTTTTAAACGATATATGACAATAACCCATTAAAATATGTTTTGAAAAAATTTTTTTCGACTGAGGGTTCTAACTTACAATGCAATTATCTAATAGCAATATGGTGTGTATAGTCAGTATGTACTAAATTTTCTCTTTTCAACGACATATGACATGACCAGTTTAATACAAAATCCATTAAAGTGAAAATAGGCATAGAGTACCCCTGTTCTGAGAAAATAAGAAGTAGAGAGGATTAAAATGATTGACAGGGTTATAGTAGGTTATATAATATAGTAATAAAACTATCGGCATGAACTTTTCACATGGTGTGAAGTATTTTAGGTCATAAACAGATTAATCTGATTATGTAATCTTTTAACACTCTAAAAAGTACAAAAAATTTATTCATTTTTTTTGCAAAATTTTCACTTATATTAATTTTACATACAATCATTTAGAGCAGTGAATTTTTGATACATTAACCTGTTCGAATTTTTTCTCTACCATTGACAGAACTCTTTCTACAAGATACATACCAATTTTCTTTTTGTCGTCTGCTAAGGTTATTAAACGTCATAAACAAATTAGTCAGACTACATAATCTTTTAACTCTAGGGCTGGACTCTAGCAGACAGCAATTAAAACTGTTTACGCGTCTGCGCTAATCCGTTGCAATAAAAAGTAAGTGTTCAAATTGTTTTTTATCGTCTGCTAAGATTATTATAGGTCAAAAATAAATTAATCTAATTACACATTGTTTTAACTTTATAAAAATTAACATGTTTTTTCGAGTGTTTGCTATATATGATATAATATCAGATTTTTTCTTATTTTGAGGGTGATTCTTACCCACGGCACTTAATTGATTAACCATCAATTCAACTGGCTACTGACTGCTCCAATCCATTGAAACAAAAGACAGTATTTCAACTCAGCCTTAAAGGGAAATATTGACGTTTACACAGTTCGAATGTTGGGGAAGGGGGTATATCCCCTATACAAAATGGCCCCTAGTCAAAATGGCCATAACAGTTAAATTTGGTCAAAATGGCCATTCACCATGGCCCCTATTTTGGTCAAAATGGACCGGTCACCATGGCCCCTATTTTGGTCAAAATGGACTCTGTATTTATGCTTTGATTTCAACCAATTCTTTGGTCAAAATGACTTATTTTGAGGACAAAATGGCCAAAAAAATAAAAGTCAAAATGGTCCCTGATTTTTTGATAAATTGTAGCTTATATGATGATAATCAAAGTAATAATTGGAAGCTATTTTAACCCTAAAAGAGGTCACTTGTACTCTGTAACAACAGTAACAACAAATTTTGAAGACATAAATTGTGTTCCTATTTATATTTTCATCAAAGCAAAGACATTCTAAGACTTACAATATTTATTTGAAGTTCCAGTTCCAGTTCTCAAAAAGATTATACAAAAAATGTATTGTGTATTATGTAATATAAATATTATTATGAGACCATTTGTCTTTTTGGAAAGACCATTTTAACCTTTTTTGATGACCATTTATCAGGGACCATTTTGATCAAACGAGGGGCCATTAGCGTCTGCGCTAATCCGTTGCAATAAAAAGTAAATGTTTAATCTTGCCAAAGTCAAAATGGCCATAAAAGTTAAATTTGGTCAAAATGACCAGTCACCATGGACCCTATTTTGGTCAAAATGGCCTCTGAATTTCATCTTTGATTTCAACCAATTCATTGGTTAAAATGGCCAAAAAAATAAAAGTCAAAGACTTGCAATATAATTTGAAGTTCCAGTTCTCAAAAAGATTATACAAAAAATATATTATGTAGCGCTTTATGTTTAGTTAATTTGTAACATAAATAAAACTAGAATCGTGAGACGATACTGGGCAGTGCGCATCCGGTTTCGTCCATGGGTTAAAAATGGCGTTTTCAATCCATACTGCGTAATTTACAGAACATAAAAATCGGCATATAAATTGTTTATATTCGGGAGTGAAAAGTAGAATAACCAGTTCACGTTCGGTAGTGAAAAGTCATCTGATTAAAAAGTCGTTGTTTTTATTAATGTCGTCTTTATACATCATTGGAATTAGAATAGTTAAAAAATATTTATTAATATTTTTCATATGCATTATCATACATATGAAAGAAATGAAATGAATGGAGTTTTACGTCCGACTTTTCTGCACCTATATGGGCTGACTGAGGACGAGCAAACGCCATGCAGTGTGCAATGAGGGAAATTTTGCCAGGACAGTGGCATTTGTCTGCTCTTATTTTCGATTTCCAACTGTCGAGGGATTTTTAATGTGCACAGCCAATAGAGCACGGGACCTTGGTTTATTGTCCCTTCCGAACGACTAGGCGCTTTTACCATGTCAGCCCATGCGACATGCATCATAGATAGGGTGAAACAGGGTTGAAATATCCGCAGGCATTATCTCGACCCATGTCGGGATGGAACCCTGGACCTTCAGCTTAGTGAGCAAGCTTCTAACTCACTGTGCCACTGAGCTAATTCTATGATATTTAAATGACATCAGAATACTGTGTGTTAACCTCCATACAAGTAAATTTGCAGCACAGCTCGTAAATTATCATTTTAACATATTCTTGGTAAAAATTCTATATTATTTTTTTAGAAAACATTTAAATGGTCAACGTTTTTAGACAATCAATTTCAAAACTTGTTTTTTAATAAATGACAGAACCATATTTTTAGAACGGATTTTCTTCTTTTGGCATTGGATCGTTATCTACTTCTTTTAGACTTTTTGCTTATCATTTATAGTACATAATTTAAAACGTTAAAAATACAAGTTACAATGTAAGAAAGTCATGTTAAGCATTGAGAGTGCAATTGTCAGTTGAAGGGAGAAAACTGCATTTAAACATTTTAAAAACATTGACCAGTGAGAAGCGTTAAAAGAAACACTATGGTAAATTCTAGATGTTGTCAAACTGACCATTATTCGTATGATGTGTTGGGGGAATGATACGTTGTAATACAACAATGTAGACTCTCACATATCAGATATAGTATCAAAGAATGATCCTATCGAGGTGTGTAACACCTGTTTGAAGATTTCAGGCTAAGAATACTTCCTGGTCATTCGAACTAATAGATTAAGAAATATGAGCCTTGAAAATTTCAGTCTATACTGAAATTCTTATTCCAGAAATATAAAGAAATCGAAATTAAAAAATCAGTTACCACAAGGTTGTTGGCCATCGACTAAGGATTTCATAGACACCGATATTATGCAAATCAGATTATCCCCCGAGGTCCCATTTTGAGCTTTATAAAAATAAGTCACAACAACATGGCACCTGACATAGTACTTCCGAGTCGGATTTATCATTTATATCTTTTCTGATGACCATTTCTAACATGATGCAAAAAGAAACTTTCAAATAATTTGGGAACTCCAGAAGTTAGAATTTTAAGTTAACAAATAAATGACGTCAAAACCGGAAGTGATATCAAAATTTCAGAAATATTGTTTTGTTCATTATCAAATTGTTTATCTACTTGTAAGTTTTCAGATCGATCAAAATCAAATTTCCAAAAAACACGCACAGTTACAATGAAAATTGGCACAAAATTTGCAAGTTTTAAAAAGCGCAAATTTGATTCAAATATTTTGTGTTATATATCATTTGAAAGAGCAGATTTAGCATAGTAAATATGTCTAAAAATTTGTGACGTATGTTTATTAGGTCACGTGACAAAGCTCTTTAAAGTTAAAAATTACAATTTTCAAATGGCCATAAAACCGGAAGTTAACATCAGAAATAGGAAAAGAATATATCATTTGATAGATCTCGTTAAGGGCAATAACTTTTATACAGGTCAAAAGGTCATCAAAGGTCAAGGTCACTAGATATGAGCCTTGAAAGTTTCTGTCATTACTGAAATTCTTTGTCCGGAAATAGAAAAAAGTCTAAATCGAAATTAAAAAATCCGCTGTCATAAGGTTGGTGGCAATCGACTAAGGATTTCATAAACACCAAAATTGCTTAAATCCGATTATCCCCTAAGGCCCCATTTTGAGTTTTATAAAAATTACTCACATCAACATGGCGTCTGACATATTACTTCCGGGTCAAATTTTATTATAAATATCTTTTATGATGACAAATTCTAACATAATGCAAAAAAAAAATTTCAAATATCTCCAAAACTCCGAAAGTAAAAATTTCAAGTTTACAAGCAAATGACGTCAAAACCGGAAGTGATATCAAAATTTTGAAAACACAGTTTTGTTCGCAATAACAATGTCTATATGCCTAGAAGTTTTCATAGCGATCGAAATAAAGTTGTGAAAGTTGAAAAAAGCGTTAAAAAAGAGTTGCAAAATTCAGCGTCAAAAATCAAAAATTATAAGTTTTTTAGTGGTTATCGTGTAGAAAAGACATAACTGAAATAAACCAAACAAATTCCATCGAAATCGGTTGAGAATTGTAGGTAAAAATGATAAAAAACCGAAAATAGACATTTTGTGATACCTCATTTCCGGTTGGACAAAACTGCGTCATTTAACATTTAAGCCACAATGAGCAGCAAATTATCGAGGGAAATCGTGTCAGATTTAGTGTAACAAGCTTCCTTCATGCCGAAATAGCGAGACCAGAAAACGAAAAAAAAAAAAAAACTAGAATCGTGAGACGATACTGGGCAGTGCGCATCCGGTTTCGTCCATGGGTGAAAAATAGCGTTTTCAATCCATACTGCGAAATTTACAGAACATAAAAATCGGCATATAAATTGTTTATATTCGGGAGTGAAAAGTCATCTGATTAAAAAGTCGTTGTTTTTATTAATGTTCATTTTTATACATCATTGGAAGTAGAATAGTTAAAGAATATTTATTAATATCTTTCATATGCATTAACTTACATATTATGAAAGAAATGAAATGAAATGAAATGAAATGAAATGAAATGAAATGAATGGAGTTTTACGTCCGACTTTTTTGCACCTATATGGGTTAACTGAGGACGGGTAAACTCCATGCAGAGTGCAATGAGGGAAATTCTGCCAAGACAGCGGCAGGAGCCTGCTCTTATTTTCGATTTGTCGAGGGGTTTTTAACGTGCACAGCCAATAGCACACGGGAGCCTGTTTTATTGTCCCATCCGAACGCTTTTTCCATGTCAGCCATTCCGACCTGCATCATTGAGAGGGTGAAAACGTGTTGTAAAATCCGAAGGCATCATCTCGACCCATGCCGGGTTTGAACCCTGGACCTTCAGCTTAGCGAGCAAGCGATTAACTCACTGTGCCACCGCACCACTTCTTGACATTTAAATGACATTAGAACTCTGAGTGCTAACTTCCTTATACGTTAGTTCGCTGTACAGCTCGTAAAATATCATTTTAACATTATCTTAGCAAAAATTATATATTATTATTTTTTTATAAAACATTTTAATGGTATGCAATTTTAAAACTTTTTTTTTTTTAAATGACAGAACCAGATTTTTAGAACGGATTTTCTTCTTTTGGCATTGGATCGTTATTTACTTCTTTTAGACTTTTTGTTTATCTTTTTTAGTACATAATTTAAAACGTTAAAAATGCAAGTTACAATGTAAGAAAGTCATATTAAGCTTGGTAGTGCAATTTTCAGTTGAAGGGAGAGAACTGCATTTAAACATACAGACAACAAACTTTTTTCAGTTGAAGGGAGAAAACTGCATTTGAACATTTTAAAATACTACTCTGACCAGTGAGAAGCGTTAAATAAAACACTATGGTAAATCGTAACTTTTCTAGATATGGGTATACTGATCATGAATCGTATGATATGCTGAGGGAATGTTACGTTGTAATACTACAGCGTAGACTCTCACATATTGTCAGATATAGTATCATAAAATGATTCTCTCGAGGTGTGTTACACTTATTTGAAGAATGCAGGCTAATAGTACTTCCTGGTCATTTGAACCAATAGGTTTAGAAATATGTGCCTTGAAAGTTTCAGTCTAAATTAAAATTCTTTTTTCCAGAAATGTAAAGAAATCGAAATTAAAAAATCAGTTGCCACAAGGTTGTTGGCCATCGACTAAAGATTTCATAGACACCGATATAATGTAAATTAAATTATCCCCTGAGGTCCCATTTTGAGTTTTATAAAAATTGGTCACAACAACATAGCACCTGACATAGTACTTCTGGGTTGGATTTTATCATTTATATCTTTTCTCATGAACATTTCTAACATGATGCAAAAAGAAACTTTCAAATAATTCGAGCACTGCAGAAGTTAGAATTTCAAGTTTACAAACAAATGACGTCAAAACCGGAAGTGATAAAAAAATTCTAGAAATATTTTTTTGTTCAGAATCAAATTGTCGATCTACCTGTAAGTTTTTAGATCAATCAAATAAAATTTCAAAAATCATGCACAATTTCAATGGAATTTGACACAAAATTTGCAAGTTTTAAAAAGCGCAATTTTGATTCAAATATATTGTGTTATATATCATTTGAAAGAGCAGATTTAGCATAGTAAAATTGAAATAGAATTTGTGACGTATGTAAATTAGGTCACGTGACAGAGCTCTTTAAAATTAAAAATTGCAATTTTCAAATGGCGGTAAAACCGGAAGTAAACATCAGACATCCCAAATGAATATATCGTTTGATAGATCTCGTCAGGGGCAATAACTTTTGTACAGGTCAAAAGGTCATCAAAGGTCAAGGTCACTAGATATGAGCCTTGAAAGTTTCGGTCATTACTGAAATTCTTGTTCCGGAAATATAAAAAAGTCTAAATCGAAATCCAAAAATCCGCTGTCATAAGGTTGATGGCAATCGACTAAGGATTTCATAGACACCAAAATTGTGCAAATCTGATTATCCCCTGAGGCCCCATTTTGAGTTTTATAAAAATTACTCACAACAACATGGCACCTGACATATTACTTCCGGGTCAAATTTTATCATAAATATCTTTCATGATGTCAGTTTCTAACATAATGCAAAAAGAAATTTTCAAATATCTTCAAAACTCCGGAAGTTGAAATTTGAAGTTTACAAGCAAATGACGTCAAAACCGGAAGTGATATCAAAATTTTGAAAATACGGTTTTGTTCGCAATAACAATGTCTATATGCCTAGAAGTTTTCATAGCGATCGAAATAAAACTGTGGAAGTTGAAAAAGTTTCAAAATTCAGGGTCAAAAGTAAAAAATTATAAGTTTTTAAGTGGTTATCGTGTAGAAAAGACACAATGGAAATAAACAAAAAAATATCCATAAAAATCGGTTGAAAATTGTAGGTAAAACTGATACAAAACCGAAAATACATGTTTTGTCATACCTCATTTCCGGTTGGACAAAACTGCGTCATTTAACATTTAAGCCACAATGAACAGCAAGTTAATAATAAACTCTTTATTTTACATGGGTCAGAATTAGGCCCTATACCACGAGTGGTAACGGTCCTGTCTCACACCCAGCCCATGGGAAACATGATTTATTATCGTGGGAAATCGTGTCAGATTGAGCGTGATAAATTCCCTTCATACCTAAATAGCGAGACCAGAAAACGAAAAAAAAAACTAGAATCGTGAGACGATACTGGGCAGTGCGCATCCGGTTTCGTCCATGGGTGAAAAATGGCGTTTTCAATCCATACTGCGAAATTTACAGAACATAAAAATCGGCATATAAATTTTTTATATTCGGGAGTGAAAAGTAAATAACCATTTCACGTTCAGTAGTGAAAAGTCATCTGATTAAAAAGTCGTTGTTTTTACTAATGTACTTTTTTTATACCATTGGAAGTGGAATACGCCATGCAGTGTGCAATGAGGGAAATTTTGCCAGGACAGCGGCATTAGCCAGCTCTTATTTTCGATTTCCAAATGTCGATGGTTTATTGTCCCATCCGAACGACTGGGCGCTTTTTCCATGTCAGCCCCTCCGACCTGCATCATTGAGAGAGAAAAAACCGGGTTGAAAAATCCGAAGGCATGCGACCCATGCCGCATTTGAACCCTGGAACTTCAGCTTAGCGAGCAAGCGTATAATTCACTGTGCCACCGCAGCTCCCTACATGATAGAGCCAATTCTTGATATGTCAAATAAATGACATCAGAATACTGAGTGTTAACCTCCATGCATGAAAGTTCGTAAATTGTCATTTTAACATAATCCTTGCAAAAAAACTTTATTATTATTTTTTTAGAAAACATTTTAATGGTCAACGTTTTTAGACATGCAATTTTAATAAATGACAGAACCAGATTTGTAGAACGGATTTTCTTCTTTTGGCATTGGATCGTTATCTACTTCTTTTTGTTTATCTTTTTTAGTACATAATTTACAACGTTAAACATGCAAGTTACAATGAAAGAAAGTCATGTTAAGCATGGTGCAATTGTCAGTTGAAGGGAGAGAACTGTATTTAAACATACAGACAACAAACATTTTTCAGTTGAAGGGAGAAAACTGCATTTGAACATTTTAAAATACTACTCTGACCAGTGGGAAGCGTTAAAAGAAACACTATGGTAAATTGTAACTTTCTAGATGTGTGTTTACTGACCATGAATCGTATTATGTGCTGAGGGAATAACACGTTGTAATACAACAGCGCTGATTCTCACATGATAAGAGATATAATATCTAAAGCTGTTTCTCTCGAGGTGTGATACACCTAATTGAAGATTACAGGCAAATAATACTTCCTGGTCATTTGAACTCATAGATTTAGAAATATGAGCATTGAAAATTACAGTCTGAATTAAAATTCTTGTTCCAGAAATATAAAGAAATCGAAATTAAAAAATCAGTTGCCACAAGGTTGTTGGCCATCGACTAAGGATTTCATAGACACCGATATTATGCAAATCAGATTATCCCCTGAGGTCCCATTTTGAGGTTTATAAAAATAAGTCACAACAACATGGCACCTGACATAGTACTTCCGGGTCGGATTTTATCCTTTATATCTTTTCTGATGATCATTTCTAACATGATGCAAAAAGAAACTTTCAAATAATTCGGGAACTCCAGAAGTTAGAATTTCAAGTTTACAAACAAATGACGTCAAAACCGGATGTGATATCAAAATTTCAGAAATATTGTTTTGTTCATTATCAAATTGTTTATCTACTTGTAAGTTTTCAGATCGATCGAAATCAAATTTCCAAAAAACACGCACAGCTACAATGAAAATTGGCGCAAAATTTGCAAGTTTTAAAAAGCGCAATTTTGATTCAAATATTTTGTGTTATATATCATTAGAAAGAGCAGATTTAGCATAGTAAATATGTCTAAAAATTTGTGACGTATGTTTATTAGGTCACGTGACAAAGCTCTTTAAAGTTAAAAATTCCAATTTTCAAATGGCGATAAAACCGGAAGTTAAAATCAGAAATCGGAAATGAATATATCATTTGGTAGATCTCGTTAAGGGCAATAACTTCTGTACAGGTCAAAAGGTCATCAAAGGTCAAGGTCACTAGATATGAGCCTTGAAAGTTTCGGTCATTACTGAAATTCTTTGTCCGGAAATAGAAAAAAGTCTAAATCGAAATTTAAAAATCCGCTGTCATAAGGTTGGTGACAATCGACTAAGGATTTCATAGACACCAGAATTGTGCAAATCCAATTATCCCCTGAGGCCCCATTTTGAGTTTTATAAAAATTACTCACAACAACATGGCGCTTGACATATTACTTCCGGGTCAAATTTTATCATAAATATCTTTCATGATGACAGTTTCTAACATAATGCAAAAAGAAATTTTCAAATATCTTCAAAACTCCGGAAGTTGAAATTTGAAGTTTACAAGCAAATGACGTCTAAACCGGAAGTGATATCAAAATTTTGAAAACATATTTTTGTTCGCAATAACAATGTCTATATGCCTAGAAGTTTTCATAGTGATCGAAATAAAACTGTGGAAGTTGAAAAAAACGTCAAAAAATAGTTTCAAAATTCAGAGTCAAAAGTCAACAATTACAAGTTTTTAAGTGGTTATCGTGTAGAAAAGACACAACGGAAATAAACAAAAAAATATTCATCAAAATCGGTTGAAAATTGTAAGTTAAAATGATAAAAAACCGAAAATACACGTTTCTATCGTCTTACCGTCACATAATGTTCACATTTCACACATACCTGTATATTATAGCTACCATGAAGCTATAAAAATTACCATACTATAAGTTATATTGATATATAGAGAATCTCACCCGAGTGTCTTTTGATATCAGATATATCAACACAAGTTGATAAAGTGGAAAAACTCCGAGGCTTGCCGAGGAGTTTTTCCACTTTTATCAACGAGTGTTGATATATCTGATATCAAAAGACACAAGGGTGAGATTTTATTTATCATCCAATATCATTCTAAAATCGAAATATGCGAAACAACAACTTTCGAGGGGTGAACTGCAGATTATTGAAAGAACTTTCGAAGGGCGAAATCAATATGACGTCATTGTTATTAAGACGTCATTGGGCTAATTGTTTATCACGTGACCATATTGGCCAATCAATGATTCAGAAAAACAGTATCTCCTAGTAGATATAGTGCAGTAGATACTGCTTTTTATCATACAAGCGATATCTACTGTAGAATACCTTATTGGGTGATAAAATATTGAATCTACCCTTCCACAAAACGTTTTACTAAAAATGAGGGAGTGAACACCAGGCTTTAGGGGTTTGAAGTTCAAAAAGTCTTACAGCTATCAGGCAAAGTATCACGGGCCACGCTCAGTGCTGTTCACAGCTCTAGTTAATCTTAAAATGTGATTTTCTTCAAAAGAATATTGCAAATTATGTTCATCCAAACAAGTAAAGATTAATTTTATATTAAGGTTAGCTAGAACAAATGTTGATACAGCACTTAAAAATTGTCCTTGTGGTAAATTATTAGAAGAAAGTATTGAAGACAAACATTTTCTGTAGCATAACATACTTTTAAAACACTGGATGAAGGAATACATAATCCACCCCTATCTTTAAATTTAACAAAGCTGTTTTCACTATTTGTTCGTGCATCTTCAAGTGCTAAAGAACAATCAACACATTTAATTTCCCTGCGAACCATTTTGACAACATAGCCAGCAATATACGAAATGGCAGCCTCCTTATATTCAGAACATGTAAATAAGTTTGGTGGAATATCATCTGGAAGAGCTGGATCATCAGCGTTCATTCCGTATTTTTTTAGGAAGGCAATGTCTGATATTGTGTGGGTGATACCATTATTACTGTACATGTCAGAAATTGATGATAAAATATTTGTAGATGAATCGTTAACACAATTTCCTTTTCCTCCAATCATTTGCGTTCCTCTAAATAGAAGTCTTTTATATGCTGCTGTAAACTGTATGGTAGTTGGATTGTTATTAAATCCACCTGCAGCTCTTATGGCACCAAAAAACAATTCAATGTGATCCTGGCTTAGTTTGTAGGTTAATATATAATTCAGTTCAGGAGTTGGGCCCATCAAAAGATCATTTACTAAACCTTGGATGCTTTTAATTCCAACTAAAAAACCAATGAAACCAGTTTTCCTTCTTGAATGGATCATCTTGTTTTTATTAGTATCTGTTAAGTTGTAAATATAGGTGAATGCTTCATTCAAAAATGGTTGCCAAAAGTCTATATTACTAACTCTCAAGGGCGATTTAAAACCTTTTTGGTATGGTGTTCTCGAATTAAGTAAATCAAAGAGTCTATCAATTATGCGAATAAATTCGATTGTACCTTCAGAATTTTGAAACTGTGTAAGTTTTAGCACTTCATGGCAATATTGGATTGCATCTGCTACAGATGAACTAAATACTTGAGCTGCAAGGTTGACCTTCATTTTCTGCTGCTTCCAATTTGTAACGTGGGCTTTTTTAATTTTATTTGCCAATCGCAAACCTTCATTTAACTGAAGTTTATGAAGTTCTTCTATAAAACGCCATTCTATTTTCTCTCCCTTGCTATTTACTATGATGCCACCATCAGCCAAAGTGTTTCTCACCAATTTAAGCATATGACAAATATCAAATATCACATACACTTTCTGTTCAGGAAATGTAGGGTGGGGAAAATGTGTGTCTATTGAAAAACTTTCTATCTTCGTTCCCAAGGATCGAAACATGGTAAAATGGGATGAAGGACCATCACAAGTAACTGATGTTATTTTGACACCTATATCTGCAAGTCTGGACAGCGATTCTCTTACAATATTGGCTTTTTCTTCTCCAGTCAACCCATCAATAAAGAAATAGGCTATTGGTACCTTCCATCTGTCGTTTAGAGAGACAACCATGAAGACTAAAGCATCTTTAGCTGTAGGAGATGAATCTGAATCAGAAGTGCCATTCCCAATATCAACATAACCAGAAAATGACTTGCCATTCCATTCTACATGCTTCCTTATTGCCATTTCATCCAATGTCAGAGCGCATATTACCTTTTCATTCTTAGCTGCACCTTCTTCTACCTTTACTTTCAGGGCATCAAATGATGGTTTTGTGAAGCCTGGGTCAGCAGAGATGGAAGAATACCACTTTCTGATTTGTTTAGGATGAGGCAGGGATAACTGGAAAGTCTGTCGAACATAGTCATAAGCTTTAGATGAATAAAACTGTAGTGTCATTGCAAATGATTTCAACTCTGACGAGTACTTTTTTGATGGTTTGCCACTAACAATCTGTTTCATAACTTCTAGTGATGTTCCAGAAAATGTGTCCTCTAAAATAACAGAACAGGTATCTGATATTAGTTTCTCTTTTCTGAGGGCATCAACTACAGATTGTAAACTTGACACTTTCTTCTTTAGTCTGTCTCTAGTTTGGTTACTTGATTTAAGTTTCTTTTTAAGAATTATAATTCTATCTTCAGCTTCATTGATCTTTCTTTTTAATTTTCTGGGTGAACCGCTTATGTAATAATTATGATCTTGTTCAACAGGGATAGTATCAATATCACTACAGGTTTGTAGATTTTCTTCTTGTCTGAGAGCTGGTGGCTTTCTCTCTACTTGTTTCTGCAATGACAAACAATATGGTAGGTATTAATATATTTGTAAGGAGGAAACAGGCCCGTAGGAACAGGGGGGCAGCTATTTACGACAAGGATTTGTTCTTTAGTACCCTAAATTACCATTCAAAAGAGGAAAACCTTGATGTAATTAGCTTAATTAAGAGTTAACTATAGACCTGTGAGACAAACTATTATTTTTCCAAGTCATTAGAACACCTCTACTTTCTATTTATGTAAGTAAGCATTTTAATTTTCATCCATGAAAACAAGGGAAGGCATCTTTAAGAAGAAGTATCTTAGTAATTTAGTGAAGGTTTTGATAATGCTCACCTTCATTAAGTGATCAGGAAAATCAAATATTGTTGGTACAGCATCATCTTTAAGGTAGGTACGCTCAAGAGTTTTCAAAAAACATTTTTCCTCAAAATGTCTGGAACACAAAATAGTGTGCTTAGTTGGTTCAAAATCAACTCTCTTCAAATTTACCAGCCATTTCTTGAGTTTTTCTGAATCTTTTAAAGGATATCTGAAATACAACTAAGCATAATTAGTTGTAAGTTACTAAAGATGAAGGAGAGGTCGGTTTTTAAAAAGGTAATGTTGGCTAAAATGGCATTTCGGGGGCGGGGGGGGGGGGGGGTCAGTAGTAAAATAAATTTAGCACATGATGTCGGGGAAGTAAACATGGCAGTAAAAGAGGGGAAGTATTTTTTCAGTTGATCCAGTACAATTTTGTGATAGATAGAATCAAAACACTTTCATTTACCATTTATTTATATTAATTAATGGTTAAGATGCGGACACGGTAATCGGTACCCGCTCAACGGCAGGTTTTATCTGACTAGGGAATCGGTTGAGGACATTCAAAATCGGTACGAACCTGACAAAATCGGTGGATTACACGTGTATAATTTTGTTCTACACCAGAAGCTGATAATACATAAGTGCCGTGAACCCAAATGAACCGATACGGTACAAAAGTCTATTGAAAAAAGTCATAATCGGCCTACATTCAACATTCAAGTTAGTTAGCCTATTTATTTGACCTTGCTTCAATCGCGGCTTTGTTTTCCTTTCAAAAGTTTTTTCATCATAAAAAAAAAAACAGCTTTTACCTGTGAAATGTAATTCCCTGTGGGGTGTTCTCTCTTTCCGATCTAATTGAACAATTTATCGCCGAACAGCCGGGCATATTAATAGTAAAACTTGTAGAAAAACACTACGTCAATAGGCCTAACGTGGGACGTTGGTAGCTTAATGGCTGACTTCCGGTTCTTCACTGCTCCCATTGGCTCTTCGCTATGACGTTCCATCTAGTTATTTATAGGATATCTATGATAAAACGTGCCTATCAATTTTACTGTTTTATACCTTTAAAATACAAATAGAACATTGACGCTGGCAAGTAATCAATATTGCAGATGTCAACATAGTGGCTGGAGTGGCTAACAAACCGTTATTTTGTTAGTGCAATGATATAATAAACTGTTTGTATTGACGTTTTCTTATTCTGGATTGTTCTACGTGAGTGCAAGCGAGGAAAAGTATGGCGGCCGAAACGAGTCATTTCCGATTGCCACCGACACTGAATGTCACTGATGGAAACGTTGCAGTTAATTTTAAGAAGTGGAAACGGCAAGTTGAAGTTTATTTGATGGCTTGTGGATCTACAGAAAAATCTGGTGATACGCAAGTTGCTATCATTCTCAATTGTGCTGGTGGTCATATTCTAGACATATTCGACCAATTTCAATGGGAGGCAGAAGATGACAAGAAAAAGTTGTTTTAGAAATTAGAAGAATATTGTAATCCAAGACGTACTGAAGTTGTGGAATCATTTCGGTTTTGGAATCATAAATACTCAGACAATTTTGACACTTTCTTAACTGAGCTAAGGACGAGGTCCGATTCTTGTAATTTTGCTGAAAGAGAAAGAAATATCAGAGATAAAATTGTTTTCTCAGTGACTGGTAAATTACAAGAAATGCTTTTAAGAGAAGAAAATCTAAATTTGGCAAAAGCCATAAAAATCTGCAGAGCGTATGAACAATCCAATAAACAGGTGAAAGAATTGAGAGAAACGTTGGGCACAAGTTCGTCTACTCAAAGAGTGAATCGAGTATACAAGGAAGATCGGAAATCAGCTTTACCTGCGAGGAGAGGTATCTTAGTCCCTGTTACTGAACCAACATTAGATGATGTGTTACCAAAGCTACACAACGCAAAGATATTCTCTAAAGTAGATGTTCGTGAAGCTTATTACCATTGTTGTTTAGATGAAGAGTCCAGTCTATTAACAACTATGATCACTCCATTTTGACGTTATCGATAGTCTCGTCTACCATTTGTTTTGAAAGTATCAAGTGAAATATTTCAACGCAAACTAAGAAGTTTTAGGTGATTTGAATGGTGTTTTCACAATAGCAGATGACATCATTGTTGTTGGATGTGGTTCTACTGACATAGAAGTCAAAAGAGACAATGATCGTAAACTTGCTAGTTTATACCAGAGATGAGAGCAACAGAATATTAGACTAAATGATGCGAAGAAAGAAATAGCCCTGACAGAAATTTCTTTTCATGGTCACAGAATAACACGAGATGGTGTGAAGGTTGATAATTCCAAAGTTAGAGCTATACTGGACATGAAACCACCTACTCAGGTTTCTGGTGTTAAAAGGTAATGTGGAATGATACAATACATAGCCAAATTTTTACCTGATCTGGCAAGCACACTTGAACCAATTCGAGCTTTAACAAGAAAAGACACTGAATGGTATTGGTCTAAAAAATGTGATGATGCATTTCACAAGATTGGTAAAATGTTAACCAGAGCACCTGTACTGGCTTATTTTGACATCAACAAAGAAGTTGTCATCCAAGTTGATAGCAGTAAAGATGGAATTGGAGCTGTTCTCCTGCAAGAAGGAAAGCCTGTAGAATTCGCATCTAGATCATTGACCGTTTCAGAACGCAATTGGGCACAGATAGAAAAGGAAGCGTTGTCAATCTTATATGGTTTAGAACGTTTTGATCAATATACGTATGGAAGACCAGTGAAAGTCCAGAATGACCATAAACCATTAGCTGCTATATTAAAGAAACCATTAAGTAGTGTTCCTAAGAGATTACAATACATTATGATGAAACTTTATAGATATGACATTGAATTTGAATTTGTGAAAGGTGTCAATCTAGTCATAGCTGATACGTTAAGTCGAGCTGCTGTAGCTTATTCTCCGCTAGTGGATGAAGAACGTCCTAGAATCATGAGTGTCAACGTATTTGCTGAAATACCAGATGAGAGATTGCAGGAAATTAAAGAAGCCACAATGAAAGACACAACTCTACAAGAATTACCTGCGGTAATAAGTAATGGATGGCCTGCACATAGAGATTCACTTCCTGGAAACCTCAAACCTTATTTTGACATGAAAGATGTTTAAGCTATGAAGATGGAATTATTCTTAAAGGAGAAAGCTGTTGTAATTCCTAAAGAGTGTCGTGCTGATATAAAGAATAGACTTCATAGTGCTCATTTAGGTTATGATAGTATGATGAGACGTGCTCGTGGAACTGTATTTTGGTCTGGAATGGCTAAAGATATTAAACAGATGGTTTACTGTGAAGCTTGTCAAGAAATGAAACCAAGAAATCAGAAAAGAGCCTCTAAAACAACCATGGACTACAATTGGTACTGATTTGTTTGAAATCAAAGGTCGAAACTATTTGGTATCAATTGATTATTACTCAAACTTTATCGAAGTTGAACTATTGACATCAACAACCAGTAATCAAGTGATTCAAAAGTTTAAGAAACAATTTGCTAGATTTGGTATCCCTAAAGTGATTGTTTCTGATGGAGGTCCTCAGTTTACTTCTCAAGACTTTAATGATTTTTGTAAGAAATGGGGTATCTCACACATCAAATCATCACCTGGTCATCAATCAGCGAATGGAAAAGTAAAACTTATTAAACACATGATGATTAAAACTTTGAAGGATGGTGGAGACCAATATGAAGCGCTATTGGAATTGAGAAACACACCTCGTCAAGAAACTGGTCTTAGTCCAGCGATGATGTTATTTAATCGACCAACAAGATCTTTATTACCATCTATCACAAAGAACTCTGAAAGTAATCCAAAAAGACAATCACGTAAAGACTCTGTTCGTAAATGTTATAATAAACGTGCATGTGATTTAGTGAAATTAAGTGAAGGTCAAACACAAGCAAAATGAAATTTGGAAATTAGTCGTTATGAGTCGTGATGGAACCATTTATCGTAGAAACCGTATTCATATTAGGCCAACACAAGTATTTGTAAATGTAAGAGATAAAAATCCTATACTTGATAATAATGTTGATAATGATATTAATTTTAGAACAAATACTGTTGAACCGATTAGCAATACAAAACATGAAATCATAAATAATGATACTATGTTAGAGAGTACACATGATATTGAAGTTGATATGTCAAACTCTTGTTCAGTTAATGACCGACCTAAACGTACTATTAGACCTCCTAAATATTTAAAAGATTATGTTCGTTAGTAATTGTATTGAGTTTGATTACAAAGGTTATTTTAAGTTTAGTTTCAAATTAAGCTCATGTTAACTATGGATTTAGAACCTCAAAGAAAAGGGGATGTTGATTATTTCGTTTTATATTACTATAATCTTCTTGTTAATTTGAGGTATGAAAATGTACACAGCCTGTATATGTTTTAGTGAGTTATGTCCCTTATGTAGATAAAACGTGCCTATCAATTTTACTGTTTTATTCCTTTAAAATACAAATAGAACATTGACGCTGGCAAGTAATCAATTGCAGACGTCAACACGGAATGGACGGACCGACAAGGGTGCCGATATTAGATATAGACTGGTTCGATTGCAAATCGAGAGTGAGCCAAGGTGACAACCTATCCCCTACCCTATTCTCAGTGTTAATCAACGACCTAGTATCAGAAATATATAGTCTCAATGCAGGTGTCTCAATTGGTTCAGGTGTTCTGTCAATTCTACTTTATCCAGATGATATTGTTATCTTCATCCGAGAATGGCATGCAGAGCATGTTGGATAGTCTTCATCACTGGTGTAGAAAATGGCGAGTTTTGATCAACACAACAAAATCCAAAAGTACCCATTTCAGGCGAAGAGGAATGGCCCCATAGTAAAGCAGCATTCTTTGTCGGTGAAAACAAAATAGACTTGACGAGTAATTACAAATATCTTGGTGTTATATTTAATGAACATTCCAATTTTGCTTAAACTTTATATACCTTATCCACCGCCGGGTGAAGAGTTCTGGGGTCAATTATCTCAAAGATTCGCAATCCTAAAGAATTCGGCTACCATATCTATGAGAAGCTCTACTCAGTCTGTGTTATACCTGTACTAGATTATGGTTGCTCAACTTGGGGCTTCAAAACTCGAAAAGCCATAGACTCTGTTCAAAACAGAGCTTTGAGATACCTCCTCGGCGTTCACAGATTCACTCCTAACCTGGCTACAAAACCCTTGTAGATATCAAACTTGGAAACAAAGCTTATCATACTCGTTGATGAATTGTGGCAACAAAATGTGTTAAAATTAAACATATTATGTAAAGTTAGCTTGCCAGGCAAGGTAACATACGCCCACTTCAGCAAATTTGAATATTCCAAGTTGGTTGCACAATCATTGCACTTATCGGAGCTGATTTAGCCTCCATCTTGTACACAAATTAATTATGATAACTCATAAACCGCAGACTGGAATCGCTCCATTTTCAAACTCGTCCGAGATATTAGCAAGATGAATACACATACCAAGTTTTATTCTGTAGCTTCTACCTCGTACACAAGTTAATTTTAACGTATTTTCAATAAGTCAAGGGCAATAACTCAAAATCTGACAATTGGAATCGCGCCATTTTCGAACTCATCTGAGATAAAATCAAGATGAATACAAATCGGATAAAAACTCTGAAATTGTTGACGGACGGACGGGGGTAACGGCAATAAACGTATACAGATGAAAAAAACATATGAAATACCTTTCACTAACCTTAAGAGAAATGAATGTTCATTGCTAACCCAATTCCGGTGCAGTGTTTTGCCTTTAAGGGTGGAAACAGGTCGATTTGTCGGTGAAGAGGTTCGAGGAGAGACTTTATCATCTTTGCGAAAGTCAGACTTGAGGATGAAATAAAATTCCTTCTCCATTGTTCTCTTTACACCGACTTTATAAGTTAGTGTCATTGACAAAATATGCAGCGAGAAAACTGTCAAAATATTTAGTACACACCTTCGTGAAAAGACGGAAAACATTGTTTCCAAAATAGATCTGCGACTCAACGCTGTCCAAAAACTATTTAACACTTATAAATAGTGACATATAAAAATAAGCCTTAAGAGCTGGGTGCTTAATATTCGACTATTTCTGTATTATATGTTTTCATGCACGTCACTGAAATACACTATTATGACCTTTAGAATAAATTCCATGTAGCAAGTTGTATATAATGTACATATGTATGCATTTAAAATAAGTTACCGTCTTTTTCATATAATTTATATAGTTAAATGTTTGTAAGAGAGGGGTAATATAGGCTCAGCCTGTTCCCCAATCCTTTTTATAATGTATTGGATATTTTATGAATAAAATATTGTTTACAAAAAAAAAAAAAAAAAAAAATTGACTTAGCCTACTTCTTTATGCCCTCACTCCACACACGCTACGAATCGCGCGAATAGCCACGATTTGAGTAATCGTAGAATTCGTACCATTTCGCAAAGTTCTCAATAGGTTAGTATTTATTCGTAGTACAGTTCTATGATTCGTAGTAAGTTCTTTTAATTCATGTGCTATCGGGAATTCGTCGCAATAATTTTGAGATGTGAATTTGATATTTTGGATTTGTAATAACTTTGGGAAATTCTTAACCGATTGATTTATATTCGTAGTCAGTTCTTCCAATTCTTGAGTCATCTGAAATTCGTACACAACATTTTAAGCCCGCCCAAAGTTTTGACCACGAACTCCCCGATTCCGAAATCGTAGTTCGTTCTTAATTATTTCGTGGTGGATTCTTGTGTTAATATAATCCGCTAGGAATCCGTCACGAATCTCACGAATAGACACCGAAACAGATTCGAATCAAGTAACGTTCTTGAAGTATTTATAATCGATTCTTATAAAACGCGGTGCATTCTTGACAATATTTTAACGATTGGAACCGAATCGCACGAATATTCTTAACTCTTTCGTACCAGAATCGTAGAACGTGACGATTTTGAAAATTAATCTTCGAAAATCAACGAATTGCTACGAATGTCCACGAATTGCTACGAATGTCCACGAATTTCCACGAATTCCCAAGAATCCTACGATTCATCAATTCGTAGCTATTCGAGGGATTCGTAGCGTGTGTGGAGTGGAGGCATTACTTATATGAAAAAAGGGGGAAAGAAACAATATCAAAACACATTAATTTGAAGGAATATGTGTTACTTTTGATTAATATTATTTCGAAATCAGTTTTTAAAAAAAATACATTAAAATGAGCACTGGTCAGTGGCGTTTAGAGGATTCTATGAGCCGTAAGCAAAAAATGACAGAAGGCCTACATTTTTTAGCTTTAGTGGGAAGGGGGTCAGGGATGCTGTTTGCAAAAATGGTGTTTCTAGGCAACAGTGCGATTGGCGCTTTTCTCTGGGAAATTTATTTGAAAATTTGTATTGATTTCCTTGCATTCGAGGTCTTTCTCGTTGACAACCCCCTCCTCTCTTCTACCCTTAACGTTTTCGGAAATTTTTGGACTGATTTCTCACATCTGCGACCTGTTCCAATAGTCTCGTTGACGGCGCTCACCTCCTGACGATGGTTTGAGGGTATTATACCTCAAGCAAATTTTGAATATTAAGATAAATTTACTTGCATCTAAAGCCTTTTTTTGTACAGCATTCTCGTTGACGGAATTTTTATCCCAAGAAAATAAAGTAATGGATGTAAGGCCTTTCTGGACTTCTTTCTTGATTAATAATTTTTAGTTACTGATTGATATACGGATCCAATTTCCATGGGCCGAATTTTTGATGGCCCGAAGGCAGCTGCCTACTTTGCCTAGAGGTTATTCCGCCTCTGACACTGATAAAATGAAGAAAATGATAAATTAACTTCCTTTTTGTTGACACAGAAATCACCCATATTGACCACAAATCTGCCTTTTTGGCCATTCTAACCAACAGTTTTAAGTTTTTAACAATATACGTCTAGATTGTAACGCAGTCGGAATGCAGAAAGCAAAAGCGAAATAAATTTTTTTTAATTTACCTGACGCCCAGTGAAATATCAAACAAGAAAACACGATTATTCACAGAATCCACTGAGAGCCATGACTTCATAGCGCATGGCATATCTCTTAAAATATCTTAACCAGGAAGCATTGCAACACAAATACTGTTCATTAAGTAAGACGTCAAGCATTAGGAATGTTGTTAATAAAGAATTTGCCCTTTGCTTTTGAACCGATATTATACAATATGCATTATATAAATGTCTTGGTGGGTTTAACCAAGAAGAATTAAATCGCTAATACTATTTATGAAATAACATATCTACAAAGACTTCACAAAAATGCATTAGTTCACAATGAATTGGTCTTTCTTAGCTTATTATAACAATGCATTGAATAACGTTTTACTTTATATACACAGGTTAATAAAGGTTTAAAGGTGTACGAGACAACGGGGTCTTTGTCATGATTCAACGAGTAAGTATTCTTGACAATTAGTAATACCTCACAACATAATTCCATTATACCAATTCAGTAATATTATTTAATATTGTAGAATGAATTTGGAATGAACTTTCAGCTGGGGTAAGGGTCTCGTGTCTAGCATAAATTAATAAATGATATTCCTTGTATTAAATAAACCTGACTTTTTAAGGATTAGATCCCAATGCCAAAATCGGCTAGTTTGGTTTGTCTTATTTACAGAACCCGAAGTATGTTTATTGTGAATGATAACATCTAAAACAATTATATGCCCAATGGCTATGGTCCAGATTACAATCGTACAAGATTAAACCATTTTGTAAAAATTAAACTAAACAGACTTCGTCCTCTTGACGTATCCATAACAGTATCTCGTACAGGCATGTAAGCTTATTCTTTACTATTTGTTGGCATTGGTGCGCTAACTGTCTGTGGTTTCATCCCTTCAATCTCTCGTAGTTCATTAATCAACATTTCAACTTAGATAGTCTGTAATCGGTTTTACAAAATGTAACAGATGGGTTTGCTTTATTTCATGAGAAACAAGCAAGAATTTATTGTTTATAATGTTTTGCCGAAAGCAAACAGCAAACAGTGTTTGAGGGCCCAATTTTGTAGCTTGTATCCCAAGAAGATTTTGAAAATTAAAATTGATTTGCTTGCATCTCAGACCTTTCTAGATTTCTTTCTCGTAGGATGATTTTAAGTTATTGATTGATCATTTTTACGATGTCAAGACTCTTCATGGGTCCTATTTCCAAGGGCGAGTCAAATCAAGTTTTTTGATAATATTCAAAGTAAGCTATAATCAAATCGAAACCAAGATAGTGCCAATGCATCAAGAATAGAATAGACCACGTTGAAAACGAAGAAATTTGCAAAAACTGTCACAAATTGTTGTTACAAACTACAAAATTCATCAATGAAAAGTGCCATTACTAATTGTTAAGTAAAATATTTAAGTAACTATTAAGATTATTCCATGTTAAAGTCTGAGGTAACAAGCAAGATCAATAATTTGCCCTCAATTGTTAAAAGTGTTGTTTTTAACTATTGGAATTTCTAACTAATGGGAGGACACCGGTTGATATCGCAAGAATTATTTTAATATTACCAATATATAGGAACGTATATGTGACCATTCATCCAGTAATAGTGTTTTTTTTTTTTACATTTCAAGCAGCAGAAATCTGATCTTACAAGGATAGAAGCTGAAGCCCTGAACTTCCTTAAGAAAGATGATACCATTATTATGAAAAAAAGTTACAACGATTTAGATCCGTCATACTCAATATATTTTAAATATTATGACTACTGGTGTGTGTGTTCAACCGTGTTAACACAAGAGACAATTTCTACACTTTGCCCGATTAAATCGAGGAACTGTTTTATTAATTCGTATTTTGGTTGATTATTTCTTACTGTCAACATTATCATGCTAATACAGAGCCTACCTTCGTAAATCTTTTACTAGAAACAACCGTTTAGAGTTGCTAAGTTCAATCTGCAAGTAAACACTATGTTCCAGGTGGCCACGGTAATCAAGACTCAGACCAACATATGTAAACGACGAGAACGTGAGACATCGCTTGGGGATGTGACAGGAAAACGTAGTGACAATGCGTATAATAAGTCTTTACAAAACTTGAAAGTGGTCCGTAGTAAAACGGGAATCGCATCTATTTCCCGGCGTTTGAAGTTCCTCTCCAATTTTGTCAAGCTATGTTACGTTTTGTGGCGATTCTCTCTAGGGTAGGCTAGGGTTGCCGTTTAATTTTGTTTCATTAAAGGTGCATCCCGATCCCGGCGCTTTGGATACCGGAGCATAACGGTTCGTTGATTTCTGCTGCACGGTTTTACTAAGGCCTATTTAATTTCTTATCCCTACCGTGATTTCGTTTCGTTCCATAAAAACAAATGCATAATGCATATACAAAAAGATGAACTTTTAAAAAGATGAAAAATATAGCGTTTTAGAAAGATAATATTTTAATTATGTATATGCTGAGAAACATGGTAACGAACTTCAGGAAGAATATTTATCCCATCTAGAAAGAGATTGCAAGGTATAATACGCCCAATGACAGCTTTTTTAAATCAGAACTTTTAACAGAATGGCAATTATTATCAGTATGGAATATTTACACTGACACTTCTTTCTGAACTTTCTCAAATTAATAGTCTTTTCCATCAGCCATGTACTGTGTATTCTATATTGTGCACAAGGACAATAACTAACATCTACAGTGTTCACCAGCTACAAATTGAACGCGTTTTGAAGAACAAGGTCAATGACACATATTAAATAAATTATATTTTTCTGTTTTAAAATAAGGTTCATTCTTGGGTAAAATTAAACATTTTCACTAAGTTTCGTCAAAGTCCACCAAGATTTTATTGTGCCTGAAGTGTTGACGAGCTAGAAAATGAACGCGTTTTGTCTATATGAATATCTATATAAAAGATCTTCTTGATGAGGTGATTAATTACAAAATCTACATATTCAAACTGAGGTGGATTTCCTAATAATTCACACATATTTTTATAGTTTCTATACAATTCATTGTAATCCTTTGCAGATGGATTGATTGTTAAAGGTTGGTTAGGATAATTATTGTTGTTTAATCTTACTCGAACTTTACGGATTATTGGATCTTGAGTTTGATTCATTGCTACTCTAAATATATTATTATTTTGTCTCAGAGTCTGGTAAGTTCTCGAAACCGACCATTTAATATCGGGATGGCTTAGTGGTGTTAGTGATTGGCCATGTTGTTGATTATCCAGTTAAAGTCATGCTGCCTACTGTGTTGCGACGAAGAAATGTTATTTCAATATCTTTAGTCATCATGTTAAGTCATTTTTAAGGAAAACAATTTGGAAAGGATTTTATCCCATAATTTTAAAACCTTTTCCTTTTTTTTCTTGTTCTATTCTCCTATTTCGTAGTTATCTCATTTCTTGCAATTCTTTCAATTCAATAGACTATTTAACAGCATTGTTTATTTTGATACCCGCCTTTGCGATTGATCCAATAGCTTAATGGGATCCCGAAGAAATAAGGGATTTGTTATTTGAGACAAAGCTCGCTACTTTTTTTTAGAATCATCTTCGTATTTATACTGTTCATGTTTTCAAATTAAACTCATTCTGTTTTTAAATGAGTTATTTGATGTCTTTTTTTTGAATTGAGGGACTTTTTGGGGCGTTATGGGTTTTGACAAAACTCGTATAGAATATGCGGGTTTTGGGAAATATTAATAAGGTCTATTAACATCAGTCGACATTACCATATTAACGTCAGCCATTTTTTTAAATTGAGTTAATTTAATTGATGGAATCTTGACCTTATTGATATTTAGCATAATCCGTATGTAATTTGGATTATGCTAAATATCAATAAAGTCAAGTACTGCTCTGGAAGTGGGGTTGCCAGGCGTGATTTTGAAAAACCGGAAGTTCTCACGTCAAAACCGGAAGTGATAGAAATTTTTTGATTGAGTAGTTTTATTTCTATAGACATTCTGTATGGTTAGAGTTAGAAATTTTGAGCTTTAATGCAAATTTTGCTTTCAAATATTTTTGATCAAAATATTAAAAAATTGAAATGTGTGTAGCCCCACCTGATACTTCTTTTTACAATGAATGTCTTAAAGAAAATTTCAGCCAAATCGGTTCATAAATAAATCCTACAGACTAGGTGCAAAATAAATGCACATTATGCAATAGCCCACTTCCGGTTTAGCAAAATTGAGTTTTAGATATTCATTTTTGATTCCAGGTTATTTAATAATGTTTGGTGAATACAATTATGCTACAACATTTTCGATTTTCTCTAGAAAATTTCACAAAAAAAATAATCATAACGGAAACAAAGCGTGAGAAATCGATAGATTCGCCACGCAAAAAGTAAGTACATGTATGTTTGAAACTCGCTTAGCACACAAATAAAAGAGAAAATGAATTCGAGAGCTATGTCCGTCTAGTCGATTAATCGACGGTCAACGCATAGCAGCCACAAGAAGCCGCTCTTTCGAGTACGCCTCACACAAGGGCGAATCCACAATGGAAATAAACTACCAAGCACCAACGCCAGTATTCTTCTAGTACAAGTTTGTCCTTCCCGCTCATTCATAATGAGTTCCCTGCCAGTAGGGTAAAACGACCCTGGGTCTAAACCCAGCCCACGTTCCCTGTTGGTGGGTGAACAATTCAACGTCTAACGAATTCTGCTTCGCAATGATAGGAAGAGCCGACATCGAGGGATAAAAAGGCAACATCACCAAGAACGTTTGGCTGCCACAAATCAGTTATCCCTGTGGAAACTTTTCTGACACCTCCTGTGGGAATCAGTAAAAATAGAGCTCTCCCAAAATTATCGAAAGCCTGCTTTCACATTGATCCCTCCTACCGATAATCATTCTCAAGGTGGCCTGGAGTTAAATAATTTCATACCGGACTTTCTCGCCCTTTATCCCTCAGAACACTCTGTCGGGTTGCACCTTGTGCTCGCCGACACCACCCGAATGTGACCGCTCCGTGGATCACATCGAATGAGTTGAACGAACAAAACAATGCAAAAATAGAGTAGATATATTATTTACATGGCAAGACTCGGTGTTAATGAAAATGTAACAATGTAACACAAGACATACAATTTAAATGTTCATGAACAATGAGTTCAAATGTCGTGTTATGTGTTGGTGTTAACACAAACACGATATTTGACCTCACCCATTGTACGATACGAGACACAGAAAAACAGAAAAAATCAATTTACCTGACGACAAGCACAATATTAAGGGCACACAATTACACATGCACTTCAGACAATGGTTTTGTATTGAATAACTCAAATTACACTGGTGTGGACAATATAACCAGGAAGATTTAATCAGAATTATAAACTCCAGTGACGTCAGCCCATTCTAGCGGGTTTTAATATCTCAAAAAATCCCTGGGAAGTTTTTATACAGAATTTCCCTGGAATTTTATATAATACAACCTGTATAAAATCTTGCTTTAATATCCCCCCTATGGAGCTAGCTCGTTAAATCGCTTCAAAAAAACAATAATAACAGATTAAGTGTCTTTAATAAAAAAAAAATTATATATGACAGACTTTTTATACGCCCACATGAATATGTGGTCGTATATTGTCGTCGCCCCTGTCCGTCGGTCCGTCCGTCCGTCCGTCCGTCCGTCCGTCGGTCCACAATTGGCTTGTGAACGCAATAGAGAACACAGTTTTGGTTGGATTTGAATAAAATTTTGTATGTAGGATTATATTCATAAGATCTCGGACAAGTTCGAATTTGGGTTCGATTCGACTAAAATTCACGGAGTTTTACACCCAAAATATGTTAAAAATGGCTTGTGAACGCGATAGAGACCACAGTTTTGGTTGGATTTGAATAAAATTTTGTATGTAGGATTATATTCATAAGACCTCGGACAAGTTCGAATTTGGGTTCGATTCGACAAAAATTCACGGAGTTTTACACCCAAAATATGTTAAAAACGGCTCGTGAACGTAATAGAGACCACAGTTTTGCTTGAATTTGAATACAATTTGATGTGTAGGATTATATTCAAAAGATCTCGGACAAGTTCGAATTTGGTTTCTATTCGACAAAAATTCATGGAGTTTTACACCCAAAATACGTTAAAAATGGCTTGTGAATGCGATAGAGTCCACAGTTTTGGTTGGATTTGAATAAAATTTTGTATGTAGGATTATATTCTTAAGATCTTGGACAAGTTCGAATTTGGGTTTGATTTGACTAAAATTCACGGTGTTTTACACCCAAAATATGTTAAAAATAGCTTGTGAATGCGATAGAGACTACAGTTTTGGTTGGATTTGAATAAAATTTTGTATGTAGGATTATATTCATAAGATCTCGGACAAGTTCGAATTTGGGTTTGATTTGACTAAAATTCACGGAATTGAACACCCAAAATGTGTTAAAAATGGCTTGTGAACGCAATAGAGACCACAGTTTTGGTTTGATTTGAATAAAATTTTGTGTGTAGGATTATATCCATAAGATCTTGGACAAGTTCGAATTCCGGATCGATTCAACAAATATTTACGGAGTTTTACACCTAAAATATGTTAAAAATGACTTGTGAACATGATAGAGACCACAGTTGTGGTAGGAATTTAATAAACTTTTGTGTGTAGGATAATATCCATAAAATCTTGGACAAGTTTGAATTCCGGATCGATTCGACAAATATTTACAGAGTTTTATTAGTTATGAAATTAGATGCTTTATATTAACAAGATATTGGATGAATTCAAATCTGAACACCATCCAACAACAATTAAGATAGTGACAATCCTTGATATATTGACAATTTATGTAGTGTAAGTGGGCGTATATTGCTAGGCAACCACTTGTTCAATATAATTTGACAGTGTGATGTTCACTGTTGGCCCTACCCACTATCATATTCACAGGCCATTTTAATACGTTTTCTGAATATAGAATGTTAGAAAATTAATCGGATACGTTAGATGACGTATACTTTAATATTTCAATCTATGTTCTATGTCTATTAAAAAATTGCATGCTTACATGACAGCTAATCCCCTCAATTACATGAGCTTTATGTATGGAAATATCGTCTTTACAGTGAATGAGATAGAGAATTTACTCTTGATGGCATCTTAAATGGTTTTGACATTATTGACCTCAAATCTAACCCTATTGCAGTAGAGAGTGACCATCACAAGTCAGCATCCCCATATAGTGAACATTTTTTAAAAGCTACCCAAGAAATTGTGAATGAAATAGTCCACGGCAATTATTTACTTTCTTTTCTTGCAAACCTTTGATCAATCGTCCTCTCAGCATCATCCCCAAATCAAACGGTGGAATCCGTCTTATTCACGATTGTAGTTTCCCGGCTGGGAAATCTGAGAATGACTATGTAGGCAAAGTAGAAACTCATCGTTATCAATCTGTGGATGATGCTACGAAACTTGTGAAGAAAGGCTACTATATGGAAACAGTTGACCTTAAATCTGCGTATCGTTCTGTACCCCTTAGTAATCATAGCCAGCTTGTTACCGGGTTAAAATGGCGATTTGATAACGAATGGAGGTATTTCATAGATTCCAAGCTTCCTTTTGGCTCAAAATGTGCCCCCGGAATATTTCATAGGTTAACACAAGCGGTACGCAGGATTATGGGTCGCCTTGGCTTTGAAAATATTGTAGTATATTTGGATGACTTTTTCAAATGCTATCCTTCCATGCTCCATGCAGTGTTCCAGTGCTCTATTATCCTTGATAAAAGATCTCAGAGAGTTGTGGTTTGCCATTAATTGGTAACTGACCCTTGCCAATGTCTTACACTCCTTGGTATAGAAATAGACAGTATCTCTATGTCCCTACGTCTTACATGCGAAAAATTGGATTCTTTGAGAGATGAATTCGCCCTTTAACTTCAGTCGGTTTGAATCTCAATACTCTGGTAATAGTTTTCGCCGGGGTGGTGCAACTTTTGGTCTTAATTCTGACATACCAGCTGATTGGATAAAAGTTCAGGGTGAATTAAGACAGAAGGTTGCTATTACCCTAGGTCAATGTGCTAGTAAAATATAAATAATCAAGTAAGTAGGTTTAAATGAATGAATATAAAGGTTTGGGAGTTTTTGGACCCGTAACTGTTGGATAACCCCTTAATCATTGTTATTTTATGTATGCTTGATTTTAGCATTAAGGGTATCCATTTTATAAATTTTTAATTAAGTCATTTACTCCCAAACCGATCTCTTTATTTAGTGAAATATAATGATTAAGTTGTAAATTATATAATTATAATTCGTATTTAATTAATTGAACGAATCTTGGCGAACATGAACTCAAAAAAGTTCATCCGCACATTTGAGTTTGGGCGAGTTGTACGCCAAGTACATATTAGTGTTTTGTATCAACTTGTATACTGATACATTAGTTAGACTGCTCACCCCAACTAAACCACGTCTAATATGTATTGACTACCTGTAATTATCAGTTGGTGGCTGGCGTTTATGCGGTTTAGCTGGCATAGGATTGCGTAATCCGATTTAAATTTACCCTCCCACCTTCACCCTCTTTTTAATTTTATGTATTTTTATATGTAATTGTGTATTGTTTTCGTCCTTTAAAAAATAAAAATGTCATCTAAAAATCGTCCGTAAAAAAGTAGATCAAAGGGAGAACGGTTAGTGAACATATATTCTTTTCTGAACGACAGCTTTCGGAAGCATCTGTTTCTATCCATATGTCCACTGGTTTAGATCTTATGGACTTTTCATTTAACATCTCAACATTATCTAAAGATAGTGGACCACGGCCATATATGCCTAACGAAAAAAGTTAATCAGGTTAAAAATTTTCTCAAACCTTTCGATTTAGGTCCAATAACATCCATTTTAAGTTTCATCAAAATCGGTTGAAAACTAAGAGAGTAATAGCATATTCAAGATTTGGGGCAAGGGCAATAACTCTGCTTCTAACGATCGAAAATAGGTCAAATTCGAACTTGATCTTCGTTCTATAAATATGTATACACATATCAAATTTCATTTGATTCCGTCAAAAACTCTAGTTTTTAGAGCGTTTACGAGAAAATGTTGACGGACGGACGGACGGACCGACGGACGGACAGGGGCGACGGCAATATACGACCACATTTCAATGTGGGCGTATAAAAATATTGATGTACTCGTACTTTCTAAAGCCCTTGCTAACACCGAATATCTGTTGAAATTTCCCTGAAAAAAGGCAATTGATTTTTCCAGAATTTTTTTCAAATTGAACCTGAGAAAAGACCACAGTTTTATCAAATTCGGCTATTGATAAAAGATATCGGAGGTTAAATGCCTAGAAACCTTTAGAGTTTTGACGTGTAAGTATATGATATATTTGATATGAAACATTTACGTCATGTACTTCCATAAATAATAAATAATAACAATTAAACGGCAAATTATTTTTTATACCATTTCCGTTAACAAGCCAACAATGCGAGAAACAACATACGCATAATTTTAGTATTCTTCCTTGCAACAGATGGTCTTTGAGGATTCAAGACACGGTCAAAGTGACAATATTACTGCACTTTAGTCTTGGGTGTTTCACCTCTATTTAACTGCAGATAAATTAATTGTCACAAAATACCAGAACAAACTAATACTTGAATAATTGGATAATACATTTTTAGAAATCGGAAAATCAAAAGGTTTATCAATCTATATTTTCCTAGCAAACCTTTAATTTAAGAAAGGAACACTGGCTCTAAGAATGTAAATAAAACTTAATTCTCAAACCTGGCCAATACGAGTTTATATCAATGGACTGAACTATACATACTAATACTCAAAAGAAAGTACCCACTTTTTTATATTACAGTTTAATGAATAGGCTGAATCACTTCACTATTGCATCTTGCATCGTATCTGTTCGTTTTTACTGACGAATGGCGTAATTTCAGTGACATGTAGTCTTTGCTATCAAAAGTTCATCGACATCACATCGAAATAACCGTGTTGCTCATGTAGCTCGGAGAGAATGGTTGGTGTAGAAACCTAAACATAAAAATTGCAACAATGTTATTTCTTTAATTTTTGGACAGTTTAAAAGTTTTCTTCCTTTAAAGATTTTCTTCCTTTATGTGTTAAAGCTCATACAACTATATGCACTAACACTGAACCATACACATGACACAATGGGTGATTCAAATTGTACTGCATTAACTTTATCATATTTTAACTTATTTTTATTGATGTATGCAGATGATAAGGCTTTGTTTTCAGAATCTGCTGAGGGACTCCAAGATCTGTTAACCTCTTTGGAGAGTTATACCAAAAAGTGGGATCTCACAGTGAATACATCTAAAACAAAAGTAATGATATTCCGCAATGGCGGCAAAATTTCAGCAATTGAAAATTGGCATTTTAATGGTCATAGATTGGAGGTTGTAAATAATTTCAATTATCTTGGACTTGTTTTGAATTTTAATGGCAAATTTACATTAGCACAAGCAAACCTAGCAAATCAAGGAAGAAAAGCCTTATTTCCTGTTTTAAAGACATGTAGAGAAAATTGTTTTAATATCAAAACCTGTATTAATGTTTTTGATTGTTATGTAGGTAGCATATTAAACTACGGGGCTGAAATATGGGGGTTTCATGAGGGACCCGACATAGAGAAACTACATTTTTATTTTCTTAAAATGATTCTTAATGTTAAACGAACTACAAATCATGATATGTTACTATATGAAGTAGGTAGATATTCGCTTTATACAATCAGAAAAGTTAAAATTTTTAAGTATTATACTAAATTGTTGAAATCCGACAATGAACTGTTAAAATGTTGCTTGCAAAATATGATCATTAATAACGATGTGTGGATTTGTAATTTAAGAAATGAGCTTGATCACCTAGGTTTGAGTTATTTATGGAATAATCCCACTATTAATTCTGTAAGTATTTTTAGGCAACGCCTCTATGATAATTTTACACAATCCTGTTATAGCAATATTTGTCATTCACCGAAGGGAATATATTATCAATTTTTTGTTACCAATTTTTCACTCCAAAGTTATCTTTTAAAACCTGTAAATTCTGCTCTGTTGAAATATATAAGTAAACTACGTTTATCATCGCACAATTTATTAATAGAAACCGGCCGATACACTAAGATTCCAAGAAATGAAAGAATATGTAAAGTTTGTGATATGCATGAAATTGAAGATGAATACCATCATATTTTAATGTGCACAGCTTTTAAAGAACTACGCCTGAAATATATTAAACCATATTACACCACACGACCAAATATTTACAATTTTTTCAAATTAATGAGCACCACGAATGTAAAAGATCTAAGAAACCTTGGAAGATATTTAATGTATGCTAGTAAGAAACGATGATATGACTGTATTCTGTATGATTTATTCTGATATATTTTATTATTTTTCGCATTACTCTCCTAAATGTATTTATGTATATTATTTATTACTCATATATGTTTCATTATGTATATATTATTATGTATTTTGTATTTTTATACCGATGAGTCTGTGACTCAAGGTTAATAAAGAATTGAATTGAATTGAATTGACACCATAAAATCTAATCCACGGGTCACAACACTAAGCTGGCAATCAGTTTTACCAGCTTGCATTTTAGAGTTTCTACATTTCTGCTAAAACTCGAACAATCTGCAAGCCCATTTAACGTTTTTATACGCCCTCATCTCTCTATGAGGACGTATATTGTAGTCACCCCTGTCCGTCCGTCGGTCCGTCGGTCTGTCGGTCCGTCGGTCCGTCCGTCCGTCGGTCCGTCCGTCAACATTTGCTCGTAAACGCTCTAAAAACTAGAGTTTTTGACGGAATCAAATGAAATTTGATATGTGTATATATATTCATAAAACGAAGATCAAGTTCGAATTTGAGCTATTTTCGATCGTTAGAAGGAGAGTTATTGCCCTTGCCCCAAATCCGTCGGTCTGTCCATGAACATTTGCTTGTAAACGCTCTAAAAACTAGAGTTTTTGACGGAATCAAATGAAATTTGATATGTGTATACATATTCAGAAAACGAAGATCAAGTTCGAATTTGAGCTATTTTCGATCGTTACAAGCAGAGTTATTGCCCTTGCCCCAAATCTTAAATATGCTATTACTCTCTTAGTTTTCAACCGATTTTGATGAAACTTAAAATGGATGTTATTGGACCTAAATTGAAAGGTTTGAGAAAGTTTAGTTTTCTCCGGATTAAATTTTTTCCTTTTTCGACTTTTTCGTTAGGCGTATATGGCCGTGGTCCACTATCTTTATCGATCGCTGGAGGTATGTATTTCTTACTGAGCTTTGTTATTACCCCATCGTCCAATGGTTAGCGTTCGCCAGTTTCTACGTCACTAATTTCACTATAATGCTGACTGGTTTCACATAGGCTACTACCAATTATGCAGTTTCTTTTTTAAATATCGAGAACTGTGCCTGTGATAAAATCTGGACCATCATTTTCAAAATGCAGGATTACAAACACGTTGAGAAAGCAAATCGTCATCACTAACCATAGTTGATATTATCTATAATAAATTAAAGCCACATAAGCCCAGACTTGGACATTGAGAAAAAGTCTTTTCATGGTTTTTAGCACTTAGAAATGAATATTGAACTAAAAAAAAATCGATTCCCTTACGTGGTTCCAATTCTACAGCCATTTGAAGGAAATTTTGTTTGTTTACGTTTCAACACTGTGTTGATTGAGGGAGACGTCAATAACTCATCACAAGCTCCGCCCACTACTAGCACGTGCTACTGGAGATTGGAGTGTGACGTCATTTAACTAACACGCCCCCCGCTTGACCTCATTAGCATTTTATTTATGGAAATCATTTTATTAGATCCCGATTTTAAATCCAGCTGCATCGAAGCCATCTGAGTACCCAAAGCCGTGAATTTTAGTTTTTTGACTTAATTAAACATCAGAGATTAAGCTAGAATACCTTTTGTCCCGAAATCCCATAAATTTCATTTTGTAAACAAACGAATCCCGCAATGTGACTTTAAGTATCCTGAATGAAAGAAACAATAATCGTCACTAAAACAAACTTCTGGCGATTATCAACGTGACGAAGTAAATGCATGTATTTCCAAGCTAGAAAAAGAGCCGATAACGTGTAGAACATTAATCACCAAATTACTCATCTCGAGTGCACTCCGACTTAGTGATAATAATAACCACGTGACGTGAGTACAACTTGCACGTGTAATACTATAGGTCACCCAACGATTTTCACAGTCTCTTTCCGAAGAAAAAAGAAGTTCTCTATTAAAACCATTTAATTTCAGAGTAATTTAATATTTTATGCAAATATAAATTCGTTATATACCGGTTATGGTCTAAATAGATCTAGTGGTCTAATTGTTGAAATCGTTAGTTAAACCACTACGCGCTTCGTGGTTTAACTAACGATTTCAACAATTAGACCACAGATCCTCGTGATTTAACCTATACTTAATGTAATTCTTTCGTTGGTTTCCCATTTTAAAGGGACAGTCCGATTTCTTTATAGGTCAAAATTTTTTTGGCTCAAAATTTGTGAAAGCTATACACCAAAATCTAGACATATGTGCCCTTTAAAGTATCTAAAAGTTCTAACTTATAACATTCAGCCCGTAATTGTTAAACACTAAAAGTATCTAAAAAGCTTACGTAAGATGGTCATTTTTGCCTAATTCCACCAGGATGAGCCATCCAATCCAAATACCCTTGATACGGTAGCAACAGGTCCGTAGGAAGCAAATGAAAACCCTAGCAACGGTATAAACGATCTTGCCGATCTAACCGTTGTTTGCAAGAGCCACCTTTCATTAAAAATGCATAGGTAGAGATATTTTTCTCGACCTATAACTTAAAAGAGAATCACATATACTAATATATTCAAACAACTCTTCATTAACTGCATCTGTTTGATATAATATGGCAATTAATTGTGTCTTGGCATTCAATTGGGTCTGCACTTAAGACGCCAGGATCAGTTAGTGTGTCATTTAACGCTATTAAGTTATACGCCTATCGACGTTTGTTCAACGTAATAAATCGATCCGAGCTCTCGTTGATCTTCTATATAAGTTCAATCGAATTAACGTCACTGACACAAGGCATTAAACATATCTTCATTATGCTATGTAATGCTGATCTTATGTTGTTAGTGGTCATATTATGGACTGGATCCTTAACACTTGTCAGTAGTGGACACCATGCTTGGACTAAATTCGGTAAGTTAGGGTATCAATTTCTCTACAGCATTACGTTTCGATACAAGATTTGAACTACAGTCTTGATCAAAAGTCAATGTAACTTCATTCGGTTACACCAAGTTCCTATGATCAGCATGTTTTTCTTTTCTGTTCTACAATAAACAATGTTGTTCCTTATACCAGGTCAGAGCACAGCTATTTAGACCCTATCAACCTAGAATCGTTTCAGCCAGGTAGCCCGCATACATCTTTATGAATAACACCGGCTTAGAAGGCGCCATTGGAACGATAGTTCACTAGCTATTAGCTTATCTAGAATATCGGGTTTGCAGTAGGGGTAAAACGGAATTTTTCTACAACAGTGGAAGGTAGCTAACGGAACTGTTTAAGAAGGGAAACAACTGACCAAGTTGGGAAAAATGTTCAAACAACTCTGTAATTGTTTCCTATCGCATAAACCTATATATATGTGTGAAACGGGTTTTGGATCGAAACATTCCGCCGTTACCAAATTTTGGAAATATACCATGGTATCGCTTCTGACATTCAACTTACTTGTTCTTTCTCTTAAGACATTTGGGGCTTTCACATTAACTGAAAAATTATTTTTTTAATCATCATAATATACAGTATACAATATTATCAACGAGTTGAAAACAATTAAGATATTGAATTCATGCCAATTTAACAAGAAGGCACAAAATGTCAACAGTAAAACTTTTAACACTATTCCCATGACAGGTCCCAAATAATGCCTTTTAACATTAAACAAGAATTACTCTAAACATTTAGTAAAATCTCTCTATGTGGACGTATATTGTCTGCACCCCTGTCCACCCGTCAATATTTGCTTGTAAATGCTCTAAAAACTAGCAAACCAAATTCGGTATGTGTATAGTTATTGCCCTTGCCCCAAAATCTTTAATATACTATTACTTTCTTAGTTTTCAACGATTTTGATGAAACTTAAAATGGATGTTATTGGACCTAAAACGAAAGGTTTGTACTTCTAATTAAATTTAAGGTTTTTTTGTTTTTATCATCCGCATGCTGTGTCCACTATTTTTTTAACATCATCCAAAATAAGGCTGACATAGTGAAATCGATAAACCATGTTAACAGAAAGATGTCTTTAAAAATCAGAGAAAAAAAAATTAAATTAACTTTACAGAGAATCCAAAACGGTTGGTTGGTATGTACATTTTCATATGTATGGCATCAGAAACACAAATACTAAAATAAAAAGTTCAAAACAACAATAAAACTTTCAACTCATGCAGCTTAAAAGTATTTCTTGATTTGACATTGACATTAAAATCAAACCACCTTAGATGATATTTCCTGTTTTTAGGTATTTATATAGTTAATTTTACAGAAGGTTATTTTTATATCACAAAATTTACAATTATAAAATATTTTTACTGTTTAAATCGTGCTCAATATCACAAAATTAATTGTTTACAGACTACACTGGTTTTTTAATTGAATTTTGGCAATAATTTTCATATGAATTGAAATATCAATTATGAAATACTACATAAAGTCTTGGTTGGCTATTGGGTTGATGAAAATGTCAACCATAGAAAGGTTATTATTTGTAAATATGATTTTACAGAGGGAGATTTTCAGTCCGAAAAGTAGGTAGGTAATTTTCACTTAAATGTAAAATCACTGAACCATACATTTCTATGGACCCTAAGACAAAAGGCTAATTGGGGATCCGTCCTATACGAACCTATGGCGGAAGTCCGGAAATGAGGATTCCCGCTGTTTGAACGCCTCTCGGGTCTTCACGAATTGGTCCACCTTTAAAAATTTACGTTTTTCGGAAATTTCGTAGAATTTTCTCATCGATGGAATGTAAAAATTTAACAAAAAACTCCCAAAAGTACCGTCTTACACTGAAACAAAATTTGAAGCAGTCACAGACGACGGAAGTCGGGATAATTAAAATGGCAGCCATCACTGATAAAATTTTCGCTAGGAAACTTTCGATCAGAATAAAAGGGTTTTTTTTTAGCTAGGAGATCATAGTCCCAGTTTGTTTTCGAAATTTTTTTTTGGCGTATTTTACACAGGGCACACAGCCTAAACTGTGCTAGCTGCAACATTTCTGAAATATGCTCAGATGTCGCATCTTGGCGACCTACTTTTTAAATATAAATAGGAACATTTTTGCAAAAGTGCAAATTGCACATTGCAAACTGTGCAAAAACGGTTTTTTTTTTACCCTGGAAGCCACATTTTTGGGCCGATTTTGCTCGGGTTTTCATTTTTGGAATCTGTGACTAAATTCCGATGTGATAGGAATTAAAAAATTTCAAATTTCGAAAATTTGTAGCATACATTTTTTGGTCGATTTTTTGAAGTTTTTTGACTATTTTTCAGTTTTTTTTTTTATTAATCTGAAAATTTAATAAAAGATGCATTTCGCCAATGTAAACAATTTGACGTATTCAAAATTTTTGCGTCACTTCCGGTTAAAGAGGAAAATCGATTTTCACTTCCGGTTGAATAACTTCCGGTGATAGTTATGAACCGAATTTCAAAAGTTTGGTGTCAAATGAAAGAACATCAAAATTGGAGAAAATTCTAGTAAGCCGATTTTTTAATTTAGAATTTGCTTTTTTGCAATTTTCGGTTGAATTTTTTCAAATTTTGAAGGCTCATATCTCGTGACCTTGACCTTTAATGACTTTGATCTTAAGTAGGTCAAAGGTCACCGACCTTGGCTACCAGATGATACTTAAATATTTGACCTCCGATATCAACTTCCGGTTTTATAGCTGTCCGAAAACAGCAAAATTGACGACTTTGGACTGCTCTGGCATTTGACCTACTTAATTTAGAAAGTTATTTTTTTCAGATTCTGAATGTGCTTTACGAGCTCTTTCTAGCGATATTTCGCACTTGATTGTAATGTAAAATTTGAATTTTTTCTATTTGGCAATTTGGGAAACCTTTACTTGATTTTAAGAATTTTTGAAATTTAATATATGCATAGTTTATGATCTTTTTTGACATTTATGATTGTATATCTCGTTAACCAATACATGCAAAGGCTTGATAATTTAGCCATAGTAAGATATTATTAATATAAATAAAGTCACATAAAAAAATTACTTGGGCGTGGCACATCCGGGTTAAATTTTGTTATTGTCAAAATTTTATTTATCAACAAAACGTAAAGTTAAATTTTTTTTCAAAACATGACCTTGCATACAGTTACTGCATTGCTTTATTTAGCTTATGTTAAAGGCTCATTGATTTCGGCTTTGTGGTTCAAAAGGGAACAAAGTTAATAAAAAATATTTTTTTCGTTTTTGACCTTGACATTTACTGACCGTGACCTTTTTAGGTTCAAAGGTCATTGACTTTGGCAGCTCATTTATACTTTCATATTTGATGTCTAGCGTCAACTTCCGGTGTTATTACTATATGCATAGCCACATTTTGAAGACTTGCTTCTCGTGAATTTGACCTTGAGTGACCTTGACCTTCAGTAGGTTGAAGGTTATTGATTAAGGTTTTCAGCTGGTACGTTCAAATGTTAGGTCTGATGACTACTTCCGGTTTTACAACATTTCAAAAAACCAAATTTTTAAAAGTTGACTTCTTCGGCAATTGTTATTTACGTTCAGAGCCGATGTTTTCTAAATTTTCCTTAGCAATTTGCACATTTGCAAAGTCCCACTCTGTGTCACATGTGGCTCTAGTTTACTTTTTTATTTAATATTTTATGAAAATGTATCGAGATGTGCCGATTTCCAAGGACAGGGGCTTATGAAAGGAATTGAATTTTCGCAATGCAATGATACAGCATGGCAGTCTGACGTTGACCACTCAACGGCAGGTTTTATCTGACTAACAAATAGCATACATTTGAAAATTTTATTTTCAATATTTATCAAATAAGAAAGAATTCAATAAAAAAAAAACTCAATGTAGTAGGAGAGTAGTAATAAAGAGAGAGGTCATGTATTATTCCAGAGGATTAAACGTAACCAGAAACTCTAAAACAAAATGAAAAATAATTTCATGCCAATTTACAAGAAATCAAAGTATAATACTAATAAACCTAGATATTTTTTATACATTATTTTTAGCGTTATTTATTACTAAATAAATGCATTTTTCATTAAACCACCCCATCGCCGACCTACTTACAACACAAGCTACCCATTCTCATTCCGTTCTCATTCGTACTAACCCTTACTTATATCGTAACAAACCGTTTATCCACAGTACATACGCCCTACACTTGTCGTTGCGTATTAAACCGTGTCGAACTGTAATAAATCGTATCAACCATGTCGCCATATGACCCCTTTTCTACATTACCCTTGTTAGATACGTCAAAATCCATAGACACGCCGTAACATGTTGACTGGTTGGTTAGGCAAGCAACACCCCGATCACAGGGCTGCGCAACGCAGAGTCAGGGAAGCTCCGCGGTAATAAAGGTCGATGAGGTACAAAGGGTGTCCTGAAATAGAGCACACATTTAAAGCCACATTGCGGGATTCGTTTGTTTACAAAATGAAAAAAACGGGATTTCGGTACAAAAGGCATTCTAGTTTAATCTCTGATGTTTAATTAAGTCAAAAAACTAAAATTCACGGCTTTGGGTACTCAGATGGCTTTGATGCCGCTGGATTTAAAGTCGGGATCTAATGAAATGATTTCCATTAAATTACATGCTAATGAGGTCAAGAGGGGGGCGTGTTAGTTAAATGACGTCATACACCAATCTCCAGTAGCGCGTGCTAGTAGTGGGCGGAGCTTGTGAGTTATTGACGTGTTGATTGTAAACAAACAAAATTTCTTTCAAATGGCTGTAGAATTGGAACCACGAAAGGGAATCGAAATTTTTTTTTTTCAATATTCATTTTTAAGTGCTTACTTTAAAAAAAAACGATGAGAAGACTTTTTCTCAATGTCCAAGTCTGGGCTTATGTGGCTTTAAATTTTATCTCAGTCTATGCCTGCCATGTTTTGAAGGAGGCAGTTCTTTTGGTGAACATCTTTGTAGTTCCTTCTTGTGTGGTATGACGGAGTGCTCATGATACCAAGCTGCCACTAGTTGCTTATTCGACTGGGACAGGTGAAGCGTCTCAGTCTTTCTCAGAATCTTCATCCCAGACACCGCATCAGGACCATGCAGCAGCAGGCGAGTCTTCCTCAGATGGTATGTCTTCTCGAACAGCGGGAAATTTAGATGATGTTGATGTCGGACTGGACTTGGACTTTGGATTCTATGGACGGGCTCTGGTACTACAACTTCAGCATCAGTAGCAGCAAGTGAGACCCCATCATCCTATGACAAACTTCCAGGCCTGCACTGTTGATTAACACCTTCATCAGGTACAATTGCTGCAGCAACAGCAGCGGCCCTCCCTTCCCTCTGGAGGTTGCGAGTTTGTTTTTTATTGGCATGATGTAACAATTCAAGGGGATATTTGTTCGTTAGCTGTCAAATCGTTAATGAATTGTACTAATAAAAATTCCTCTTATAATAACCTCTATAATAAGCGTATCATCCCTGCATTTGTATTTCACTCCCGTAAATGATCCAATGACTGCTTGGGAAGTACGAGGTATTATCGAGGTATCCCACGTATCTCAAGGGAATTTGTTGGGATTTTCTCGGATACAATCAGCGCATCATACGGCCAATGTGAGATCGGGGCTATAGACTGAGATGAAATCCTTTATATTTGCATAAAACACCCGCAGCACACCCTTCCCTTTACCTTGCTTCCTACCCAATAAGCTCCATGCCCAACTCGCCAATTTGTACCTCATTACCGTAGCTACTTTGTATTTTACCTATGCAGCCTCTGAGTCAACCTTCATTACCGTGGAGCTTCCCTGATTCATCAGTTGTGCAGCCCTGTGAGATCCCGCGTATGTACCACGTACTGTACGGCTAAGCAAATATTGTACCATTTATCCATGTACAATCCGTCAAATTCTATAATCCGTTGCTATCCGCCTATGTGGGGCTTAAGCCCCGATCTCAGGCGAATTCAAGGCCGTATGAAGCGCGAATGGTTCGTGTTGTATCTGAGAGCATCCTCATAGTGTCCCTCGACATACGTGGGATACTTTGATCCGTACTGTTACTTGGATTTTGGCGAAAATTTCAAATGTTTTTAAAACGTCAGTCAATTCTTCAAGTGTAGAAAAGTCCTCATTGCCGTGAAAGCATATTTGGCATACGGGAAAGCATACTTGCCTTAAGTAACACAAACCTCGATAATACCTCGAATCCGTGCTTCCGAGACAGCCGTTGAATCATTCACGGGAGAGACGTACAAATGCAGGGACGCTATGTTAAGAGTTCATGTTTGCAACTTAATATCTATGGCCGAGTTCGGATGGAACCCCTTATGAGTCGAGTCTAATGACATCGTCTGTTCTAAAATCGGAAGCGCGCGTAACTTTCCATTTGAACACTGTAGCTCGATCTCGAGTTACTCTCAATATGAATGACAATAACACAATTATCAACACGGTTACCCTGCAAAAAAGTACAAAACAGTCAATAAATTAAAGATAGTGGACCACGGCCATATACGTTTAACGAAAAATTTAATCGGGATAAAATTAAACTTTCTCAAACCTTTCGATTTAGGTCCAATAACATCCATTTTAAGTTTCATCAAAATCGGTTGAAAACTAATGCTAGGTTTACACTATGTTCCCGGCAGTCACGGTAATCACGTTTCATTGCAAACGTGGAGAACGCGAGACAACGCGATAGAAAAACGTGACTGCCGTGGATATGGACCAGAATTTTGACTGTCAAAAAATTTGCCACGGCAGCCACGGCGGGTTTGAGAACTGTAATATCACTTAGTAAAACCGGGTATCAGAAATCAATGAACCGTGATGCTCTGATCTGCAAAAACGCCACACATCGGAATGCACCTTTATTGAAACGTAATGAAACGTATTAAAACGTAATGAAACGGTTTTGTTCACCCTAACTTGCCCTGATAACCGTTCACAAAACGGGACACATGTTGACAAAACCGGAAAGTAACGTCAGACGCCGTGGAATAGGCATGATTCCCGTTCCACTACGGACCACTTCCAAGTTTTGTAACGACACAATATACGTCCTGTCACGTTTTGTAGCGATTACCAAGTTCTGTTACGACCTAAAATACGATCTGTCACGTTTTGTAGCGTTTACCCCGTTTCATACGGCCTGTTACGTTTCTCTGCACCGTGGCTGCCGTGGGACATTTTTTGACAGTTTAAAAATCTGGCCCGGCAGCCACGGTAATCACAATCTGTCACGTTTGCATATCCGGTCCCCCAGCGACGTCTCACGTTCACGCCGTTTATACCACGTTGACCTGAGGCTTGACTACCGTGGCCGTCGGGAACATAGTGTAAACGTTTGGTATGATTGAAATTGTTTTGGGAGTTTTCGTTGTACCGTGGCTCTAAACGTGTAACAAGCACCACAACTTCCACGTTTGATCCGTAGGAGACCTTGACAGACGCAATAGACCTGGATGAAAACGTGAACAACGTGAGAGATCCCATCAGCACGCATCAGACCGGGAGGCAACAAACATGCATCAGTGCTAGACCGCGGCCCGAACCTTGATGCACCTTGGTGGAACCGCTTCATCGCCCCATCGGCTTGTCAAGGACAGAGAAATAAACCGTGAGGAAACTTAGTCACAACTTAACAAAACGTGGATATTGAGACAAAAACTCCAACAATCCACGGCGCAATACGTTTCGGGCGCCGTGGCCACCGGGAACATAGTATAAACCTAGCATTAGAGAGTAATAGCATATTCAAGATTTGGGGCAAGGGCAATAACTCTGCTTCTAACGATCGAAAATAGCTCAAATTCGAACTTGATCTTCGTTTTATGAATATGTATACACTCTAGTTTTTAGAGCGTTTACGAGCAAATGTTGACGGACGGACGGACGGACGGACCGACGGACGGACGGACGGACAGGGGTGCCGACAATATACGTCCTCATAGAGAGACGAGGGCGTATAAAAACCCGTCACAAATATTTAATCAATCGTCACCCAAGAGCAAGGTTGTTCCATGTCCACATAAGAAGTTTTCGAGAAAATGGAGGTCAAAGTTTCAAATACGCAATTTTTCAGTGCTTCATTGAAACATTACCAAATTTTGCATAGCTCTTATTGGTGGTCTAAAATCACTAAATATCATCAATTTCTATCAAATTTAATGGCAAAACGTAATTTTAGGGGTGGAGATAGAACAATTGCCTTAAAAGTAAAAGCAAAAATCATGAAAATTTTGAGAACCAGATTGTTCTATTTCCATATCACATATAAAAAATATATCGCATTGCCAGACCCACCCTTTACTAAAATAATTGCGAACGCACTGCTTTGTTTTCATATTAAATTTTTTTTTTTTCAAATTCTGGTCACGATCCCCAGATAGTGGATAAATGTAAAATGACGCATGCTCGCCAAACCGAAAATGACTGATGAAAAAAATGTGTTTAAAGTTTTGCCATTTTCACGACATCTTTTAAACCGATTTTGATGGGACTTCTTTTTTAATTCTTTAAAGGATTTTTTGCAAGACAGTAGTGTCAAAACACTTTCTACTGGCCCCTACTCTGACCCGACTCATATATTTAAGTACATGTATACTTTGTGCCTCCCCGGGGTGAGCAGCGAGATACACAGACGAGTAAACCAAAAAAGGCATCGGTCCATATTTCGATGTCCGTAATTTGATTATTGCAGTGCGTTCGATTTGTCGCACTGCTTTGGTTTGCAAATGACTATTTTTTTTTTTTTGTCTTTTCCTGGTCACGCTACCCAGCCAAACCTACACATACCACACATAACCTGACATCATTTCCTGCGATGATTAACTGCTCGGTGTTGCTTAAATGTAAATGTAAATGTTTGCCTAACCTGAAATGACATAAATAAAAAAGTCGTATTTCAGGGTTTTTCCATTTTTATACGCCCACATGAAAATGTGGACGTATATTGCCGTCACCCCTGTCCGTCCGTCGGTCCGTCCGTCTGTCAACAATTTCTTGTGTATGCGATAGAAGCCAGAGTTTTTATCCGATTCGAATGAAACTTGGTATAAGTATTCATCTTGATGATATCTCGGATGAGTTCGAAAATGGCGCAATTTCAGTCGTCGGTTTATGAGTTATTGCCCTTGACTTAGTGAAAAAACGTTAAAATTAACTTGTGTACGCGATAGAAGCTAGAGTTTTTATCCGATTTGAATGAAACTTGGTATGTGTATTCATCTTGATAATATCTCGGATGAGTTCGAAAATGGCGCAATTCCAGTCGTCGGTTTATGAGTTATTGCCCTTGACTTAGTGAAAAAACGTTAAAATTAACTTGTGTACGCAATAGAAGCTAGAGTTTTTATCCGATTTGAATGAAACTTGGTTTGTGTATTCATCTTTATAATATCTCGGATGAATTCGAAAATGGCGCAATTTCAGTCGTCGGTTTATGGGTTATTGCCCTTGGCTGTGTGAAAAAACATTAAAATTAACTTGTGTATGCGATAGAAGCTAGAGTTTTTATCCGATTTGAATGAATCTTGGTATGTGTATTCATCTTGATAATATCTCGGATGAGTTCGAAAATGGTGCGATTCCAGTTGTCGGTTTATGAGTTATTGCCCTTGACTTAGTGAAAAAACGTTAAAATTAACTTGTGTACGCGATAGAAGCTAGAGTTTTTATCCGATTTGAATGAAACTTGGTATGTGTATTCATCTTGATATTATCTCGGATGAGTTCGAAAATGGCGCAATTCCAGTCGTCGGTTTATGAGTTATTGCCCTTGACTTAGTGAAAAAACGTTAAAATTAACTTGTGTACGCAATAGAAGCTAGAGTTTTTATCCGATTTGAATGAAACTTGGTTTGTGTATTCATCTTTATAATATCTCGGATAAATTCGAAAATGGCGCAATTTCAGTCGTCGGTTTATGGGTTATTGCCCTTGGCTGTGTGAAAAAACATTAAAATTAACTTGTGTATGCGATAGAAGCTAGAGTTTTTATCCGATTTGAATGAATCTTGGTATGTGTATTCATCTTGATAATATCTCGGATGAGTTCGAAAATGGTGCGATTCCAGTTGTCGGTTTATGAGTTATTGCCCTTGACTTAGTGTAAAAACGTTAAGATTGACTTGTGTACGCAATAGAGACCAGAGTTTTTATCCGATTTGAATGAAACTTGGTATGTGTATTCATCTTGATAATATCTCTGATGAGTTTGAAAATGGCACGATTCCAGTTGTCAGTTTATGAGTTATTGCCCCTGACTTAGTGAAAAAACGTTAAAATTAACTTGTGTACTCTATATAAGCTAGAGTTTTTATCCGATTTGAATGAAACTTGGTATGTTTATTCATCTTGATAATATCTCAAATGAGTTTGAAAATGGCACAATTCAAGTTGTCTGTTTATGAGTTATTGCCCTTGACTTAGTGAAAAAACCTTAAAATTAACTTGTTTATGCCATAGAGGCTAAAGTTTTTATCCGATTTGAATGAAACTTGGTATGTATCTTCATCTTGATAATAACTCGGATAAGTTCGAAAATTGCGCGATTCCAATCATTGGTTTATGAGTTACTGCCCTTGACTTAGTGAAAAAAACGTTAAAATGAACTTGGTATGTGTATTCATATTGATAATAACTCAGATAAATTCGAGAATTGTACGTTTCTAGACGCCGGTTTATGAATTATCGCCCTTGACTTAGTGAAAAAACGTTAAAATTTACTTGTGTACATGATAGAGGCTAGAGTTTTCATTCGAATTGATTCATCTAAATATCAGCTCAAATAAGTGCGATGGTGCAATCAACTTTTTCAAATATTTAAATTTGCTGAAGTGGGCGTATGTTACCTTGCCTGGCAAGATTGAGATCGTCTTTTTGGTTCATTTGTTTAATCCAATAGCTACAAATTTCAATTTTGAAAAATTCATATTTTGACTTTTGTAGCTGATTTTTGGAGCACTTTGTAAAGCATTTTTTTTTTTAACTTTGGCAATATTATTTTGATCGATATGAAACCTTCCAGTTACATAGACATATGAATTTCCAAAGAAAATCAATTTTCAAAGTTTTGATATCACTTCCGGTTTTGACGTCATTTCAATTTCAACTTCCGGAATATTGAAGATATTTGAAAAAAAAGTTTTGTGTTATCATAGATTTTTTCATGTAAGGGATCAGCCGCCATCAGAACCGGGGGTTAATCGGATTTTTTTAATTTTGAAATCTACGGCTTCTGCAATCGATTGCAAAAAAAATGTAGGCTGTCGATTTTAGAATTTCGATTTCAATTTCTTTATATTTCCGGGACAAGAATTTCAGTAATGACCGAAAATTTCAAGGCTCATATCTAGTGACCTTGACCTTTAATCTGTAGAAAAAAGTTATTGCCCTTGACCTTATGCACGGATACTTTATTTCGATGTTTACTTCCGGTTTTATAGTCATTTGAAAATTAAAGTTTTTAACTTTAAAATGCTGTTACTAGACCTATTTTACATACGCCACAAATTCTTTCAGTCTCACTGACTATGCTAGATCTATTCTATCAAAAAACACACAAAACAATGTATTTAAATGAAAGAACTTTGTCAGTTGAAGGGAGAGAGCTACAGTACATGTTAAAAATATATTTACATTCAAATGCGAGGTTCTCCCCCTTCAACCGGTAATTGAATTAACACGCGTTTGTCCCATTCGAACGACTAGACTCATTTCCCATGACAGCCTCTCCGACCTGCAATACTGACAGGGGGTAATCGTGATAATATTTCATCACCTTCAATTGTGCATCACACATCGAGATGATCATATTATTTTGCCATATCTGATAACATGTGAGAGTCTGTGTTGTTGTATTACAAGGTATCATCCCCTCAGCTCGTCATACGATTCACGTTCAGATTTCCGACATTAAGAAAATGTTACAAGATACCATATTGTTTCTTTAAACGCTTCTCACTGGTCAATGTTTTGATATATAATGTACAACGAACGCAGTATTTTCAAATGTCTTTTTTATAATATCACAAAATTAAAATACAACAATGAAATTTTTTTTTGGGGGGGGGGGGGGGGAAATTGTATCGTACTGAACTATATTTAGAATTTTTCAAATCTGAAAAAACATTTGCTTGCAAAATAAAAGATTAAAACTTACATGTTTGTTGTCTGTATGTTTAAATGCAGTTCTCTCAATCAACTGACAATTGCACTATCATGCTTAACATGACTTTCTAACATTGAAACTTGCGTTTTTAACGTATTAAATTACGTTGTAAAAAAGATAAAAAAATAAATCTAAATGTAGTAGATAACGATCCAATGCAAGAAGAAAATCGGTTCGTAAAATCTGATTCTGTCATTTATTTAAAAAAAAAAATTAAAATTGCATGTCTAAAAACGTTGACCATTAAAATGTTTTTTTTTTTTTTTTTTAAATAGTAATATAGATTTTTTTGCTTGAAGTTTAACGGATGTGTTAACTAACTGTTCGACCAAAAAAAAATAATCTCAGAATATTTTTTTTTTTAGCTTTTCTAATCCGTCAAATTGTTCACAACTCTCTTACAAAATATAATGTGGATTATAAAATAGTTAATTCACAGAGATTTGATGAAGTTAGTGCAACCCTTCACAAACTTGGATGCGCACTGCCCAGTATCCGTCTCACGATTCTAGTTTTTTTTTTATTTTGGAATAGCAACAATTTTTATCTTAAGTACGGCTAATTGCCATTGCATACCGTTTGCCGATTGAGTTGCGATACATTTATTCCTAACTAATCTGAACATGATCTTACTTTAGAGACAGGATATTCCCCTACTGGATCTGGCCAATTGACTCCAGTGCCATTCGCAACATTAAAGTCCTTTTGCTGCAATTTAAGGCTTCGTACCCACCATAGTTAGGAGTAAGTCTATATCTACCCGAACTTTGTTGACATAATAGCCGTATCAGGCACATTTGTAACCATTCCAAAAGTTGTATCATCATTCATTCCCTGATTATTATTTATACTAGCTCACTTAGGCCTACTTTTACTAGTGGAAAGATCTAGCGTCGTATTGGTGCCGGAAGCCCTTTTTCTTTTATATTTTTCGAAATCTTTAAGGTGTTATTATCTTTCTGGATCTAGTACTTGCAGAAGACATCTTATCTGAAACTCAATCATACCAGAATATTAAGTATGTAATGTAGTTCAGTTCAGGGGTTCAGATTAAGAACATTGAGTCAGGAGCCCACTGGGCCCCTGACTTAGACTATCTTGGGGCCCAGTAAAATTTTAAGGGGCCCAGAAAAAAATAGCCATGTTTAATTGAATTATATCTATATCTTTAATAATTGTTCAAAAACAAAGTCTTCTTCTTCATCACTATCATAATGATTTTCATCCTCAGTGTCCTCAGTCGTTACTTCAAACAGAACGTCGTTTAATATTTCAGCTACCGGTACATCTTTGAAGCCATGGGCGATCACGTTCCCATTCGTTTGTTTTCTTCATAATTTTTAGAGTAGTTATCCACGTCACTCTTTCTCTTTCCCGAGGCCGGTGCCTGACACCATCCAAAAATCCCCACATGATTAATTAGTAAAATATGTTTAGATACTGTTCGCCCAAGAGAATATTTGTTCGCCAATGGCGACTGGGCGAGTGTTAATTTGAACCCCTGTAGTTGCAAAAACCAGAATATTAAGTATGTAATGTAGTTGCAAAATAGTCCCACACTGACCCACACATATGGTCATAATTATAATAATATAGCCTAATAATAGTCTAAGTAGGACTACAATTTCATTTTGCTTAATATCAAATAGCCTTATATACGACCATATGTCCATTTAATTTCTGGGTTATGAGTATCATATTATTAGGTTTCCGAATCCATATTTTGAAATTAACTCTGATGTCCTAGCCTACAGCTAGCTTGGCTATCTGACTAACACACCACGACCACGATACGCCATTAGGACTAAAGATAAGGAGAATAATCCACACTCCACTCATTCCACAGCCATCGGATCAATTAAATTAAAGAATTGTTATCAAAATTAATTTTAAACAAAACTTAAAAGGTTATCTTACCATATAAATGTCGATACTTACACACATTTTGGTTAATTTTCACAAAATCTGAAATATAATTCTTAATCTATTTATGAACGTGACTATTCTATGCCTAGTTAACGGTAAAAAGGCTGATTGACAGGCATTCGCAAGAGGATTTAACTCTGATTTAAAAGGTGGTTGCTTCCCTTTAATTTCATGGCAAACACATTTTCTATAGCTGCAGATACTACACCCAATCTTGATCAGTGCCAAGATAACAAATAAATTCTATTATTTGTGCTACAAATAACAATTGAAGAAATATGCCATGATAAAATGTGTCCCAAATCAGATCAGCTGCCATGTTGCAATGACCGATTTTACTTGATTACAAAGAGATATGTCCACTAGTACTACACGTGTCACAAGACAGAGTAGGAGTAAACTTGTAACTTAAACGGAACTTCTACTGTGAAGCAATAGAATTTCAGGTAGCCCAAAATGAACTATATTGTTAGAGCAAGTAAACTTTAATTACTGCTTTGTTTTAAGACCAATGTCACAAGACGGACGAGCGGATCCTAATTTTCCCTATTCAAAAGTAAAACAAGATAATAATTAACATAGTGTGATAATCAACAAATCAACACAGTCACATTAAATCTCTCCAGTGATCACATAAAAGTTCGCACACGTGTGAAGTTCTAGCACTATTTCCATTTTTACGATTTATTATTTCCTCTGGACAACTTAATGTCTCGTCCTTGTAATAAATAGGTATATTAAGTGAACTTTCCAATTATTAACACCCTCACATTAAAGTTGAACACGTGTTGAATTTCAAGACCAGTAATATCTACAGCATATTTACAGACATCAAATATCTACGCCAGTTGTGTCATCTACAATAGATTAATACATTTAAATTCATATTACAAATACATTTAACACTGGCCATCACTCAAGATTGCATAATAATTTAACTCCGATACCATCAATGAAACATACTTTAATACATAATTTACCTGCACATGAAACATACACAAGTTTCAACGCACATAAAATAATTCATTCTCATTCTTAATATAAAACCCTAACCATTATTTTAATATTCAAATATGCCTATCACCTAGAAGCATTTTTCAACAATAAATATGCCTATCTCCTAGAAACATTTTACAGTGAAGATACCCATCACCAAAGAGTATCAACTATTTACATCCTAAGACACCCAGCATAGGACTACCGTCAAACAACGTAAACAATTGTCGAGTAACCAATATCGTCACATACAACCTATATAATCAAACTATCACGCTTTACACGGACTCTCATGCACACGCAAAATAGAGTCGATACTCACGTCTTCGATAGTCTCTTTCCCTCTAATTGGTGGCAAAATCAATTCACGTTCATCCATCGGTGACAAATTATCATCACAGATGACTATAGCAGAAGCAACAGCAGCAACAGGCTTCCTTTTAATGTAAGGTTTCAACAAATTAGTATGAAATGTTTTAATTTTACCATTGACATTTAATTTGTAGTCATATTTAAGGGTATTGATTGGGCTAGCGTTCGAGAAAAAAAAACACGAGATGGAATTTTTGCGAATTACTTATTATTTTTGGGCTCAGATTGTAGATAATTATTATTACTTTATTTGTAAACTATATAGAAAGAAAAAAAACGAAAAGAAACTAGAACCGTGATAACGGTACTGAGCAGTGCGCAATTTAAACATCCTTGAACGGTTGCATTTTAGTCCTGCATATAAATTAGGTCATGTGACAGAGCTGTTTATAGTTAAAAATCTCAATTTTCAATCGGCTATTAAACCGGAAGTAAACAATCGGAAAACACAAAGTAAAATATCATTTAATAGATTTTATCGAGGGCAATAGCTTTGGTTCAGATCAAAAGGTCATCAAACGTCAAGGTCACGAGTTTTGAGCTTTGAAAGTGTTTGCTATTACTGAATTACTTTAACAGGAAATTGACAAAACTTTTAATCGAAATTAGGAAATCAGCTTTCACCATTTTGTTAGTAATATATTGAAGATAACATAAACATCAACATTATGTAAATCGGATGATATCCTGATCACTTATATCGATTTAAAGAAAAGTTGGTCATTTCAAGATGGTGGTCTACTAGTTACTTCCGGGTCCAATTTTATCCTTTTTTTTCTATGAATGTTGTGTCATTTTATATCTTCAAAAGAATATGTCGACTCTCTTTAAAAATCCACAATTTAGGAACCACGTTTTTTTTCCACGCAGTTACTGTAGAACAATGAACAAAATTTCCAAATTAAAAAAAAAGCAAAATGATTAAAATATTTACTATTTTATATCAAAAGGAGATAAAGCATAATAAGAAAAGACGATTTTTTTTTGTGACGTACGTTAATTAGGTTCAAACTGACAATTTTCAAATGGCTATAAAACAAGAAGTAAATATTGGACAACAAAAATGAATTCACCATTGGATAGATCTCATTTCGGGCAGTAACTTTTGTTCGGATCATAAGGTCAACAAATGGCAAGGTCACAAGTTATGAGCTTTAAAAGTGTTACAATAATTGCTGAATATCTTATACCGGAAATAGACAAACACCATAATCGAAATTAGCAATTCAGCTGCCCTCATTTTGTTGGCAATAGATTGAAAATGCCATAAACATCACAATTATATAAATCGGATGTCGATTTAAAGACAACATGTTCATTTCAAGATGGTGGCCAACGTGTTACTTCCGGTTACGATTTTGTCATATTTTTTGATTTGTTAGTCATGTTCTTTCATATCTTAAGAAGAAATTGTTACCTATCTTATGAAATCCGTAATTCAGATAACACGTGTATTTTTCCCGCCAAAAAAACACGCAGAGTTACTATAGAACAAAGAACAAAATTCCAAATAGCAATTGTGATCAAAATATCTAGTGTTATATATCACTGGAAAGAGGAGATAAAGCGTAATAAGAAAAGAAGATATTTTGTGACGTGACAGAGCTGTTCAAAGTTCAAACTAACAATTTTTAAATGGCTATAAAACCGGAAGTAAATATTGGACAACAAAAATGAATACACCGTTGGGTAGATCTCATCATGGGCAATAACTTTTGTTCAGGTCATAAGGTCACCCAAATCCAAGGCAACGTGTAATGAGCTTTGAAAATTTTGGCCATTTCTGAATATCTTTTACCGGAAATAGGCAAACATCATAATCGAAATTAGCAAATTGGCTTTCATCATTTTGTTGGCCAAAGATTGAAAATGCCCTAGACATCAATATTATACAAATCAGATGATACCTTGTTCACTTCTCTCGATTTAAAGAAAACATGTTCATTTCAAGATGGTGGCCAGCGTGTTACTTCCGGTTACGATTTTATCATATTTTTTTCTTTGTTAGTCATGTTCTTCCATATCTTAAGAAGAAATTGTGACCTATCTTATGAAATCCGTAATTCAGATAACACGTGTATTTTTCCCGCCAAAAAAACACGCAGAGTTACTATAGAACAAAGAACAAAATTTCAAAAATCAATTTTGATCAAAGTATCTAGTGTTATACATTTTTGGAAACAGGAGATAAAGCATGATACTAATAGAAGATAATTTGTGACGTACATGAATTAGGTCACGTGACAGAGCTGTTTAAAGTTAAAAATTGCAATTTTCTGACGGCCATAAAACCGGAAGTAAACATTGGGCATCTAAAATGATTATGCCATTGGATAGATCTCGTCAAGGGCAACAACTTTTGTTCAGGTCACAAGGTCACTCAAGGTCAAGGTCACAAGATATGAGCCTTAAAAGTTTTGACTCTTTCCGAAGATTCTAAACCGGAAATAAAAAAATTCTGAATCGAAATTTAAAAATCGGCTCGCCATGTTTTGTTAGAAATCGACTAAAGATTCCCTAGACATCATTTGTATTCAAATCGGATGATTCCCTGATTCTGAATTTCGATTTAAAGAAAAATTACTCATTTCAAGATGGCGGCTGATATGAAATATCTGGGTCAAATTTTATCATTTCATATTTTGTCAATGATTATTTCTAGCACATTGCAAAAAGATTTTTTTGAATATTTTCATTATTCCGGAAGTTAAAATTTCAACTTTGCAAGCGAATGACGTCAAAACCGGAAGTGATATTTTTTTTTTCATAATGTCATTTTGTTCGCCATCAAAATATCTATGTACCTGTAAGTTTTCATATTGATACAAATAAAATTGCAAAAGTTGAACAAATAGTCAAAAAAGTGCTTCAAAAAGTCAGCAACAAAGTTCTCAAAATGCATATTTTTAAAGTCTTACCTTGTAGACAAACGTTTAAAGAAATAAACAAAAAAGTTTCCATCAAAAACGGTTGAAAAACAGAGGTAAAAATGGTAAAAAACATAATATGGAGTTTTCCGTCATATGTCATTTCCGGTTAGACAAAAAACCGTCATTTTACATTCACGCAACACCGAGCAGTTAGTTATCGTAGGAAAACATGCGAGATAATGTGTAGCAAAATGTTCCGGTTAATACAAGATTTCTCAGCCATTTTTTATTGGAAAATTACAATCTTGGTCTTGATTGAAAGCTTATTCAATAAGGACGAAACGTACAGAGAGTTTTTTCGAAAATTCTAATCAGTTTGGCCCCTGGAAAATGTTTGCCGTACCTACGTGTAAATTTTCGTATTTCCATGGTAACCACCAAAATAATAATTTTTTTTTTGGAAAATCGCTCTGTACGTTTCTCGGCAATGTAATTGTCTACATTTATGCCAAGTTTGATGTACATTGATCCATTCACATTTTTTTAAACTTGTATCAAAGGTTTGAAATGTCCAATTTTTATGACATGTTTGAAAGGGCTGTCAACTCATTAAAAAAAATCTGATTGACATGAAATCAACCTTAAACTATCGAGAAGGACCCCAAATCATCAACAAATGCACAACAAGTCTCAAGAAATCATTATTTCATATACTAGTTTTTATTCCATTTTTTTATAACGTGAAATAGCCCAATTAACACCCTTAACAAGTGTCTACTATTTTATATTTTGAAAGTACTTCTTCCGGTATACCTATTCTTGAAAATATATCCACTAATGCCTCCGCTATCCTATTCGGGGTAACGCTATTGCTTCTGGGTATCTAGTAGCATAATCGACAACAGTCAATATATACCTATTACCTTTCTCCGTTATTGGATGTATGGGACCAACTAGATCTTATATTGTTATTTGTAGATTGTTATGAGTATGATTTACCAGACAAAGCCATATATAAACAAGGGGCTAACTGCAAGACTAGTAAAAGATTCAAATGTCAACCAGGCTACGAATTAGAAGTCGAAATAACCTGTTCAAAGACTGGTGTATGGTTCTTGGTACCATTATGTGAAGGTAACATATCAATTGTGATCTCAATTTTGTATTTAATACTAAAAAATCATAAGCTATATTCACTATTTCACTATTTAAAAGGTAGGCTGAATTGACACCATAACATGCATGATTCATTCATAATTCAATATAAATTGTTAACATTATTTGCAGCGAAGAAAAGACGTATCCTAATAAACATAACATGTGATTTCTTTTACATACCTAATAAATTTTCGATGTACTTAGGGTTGTCGTCACTTTTATTTCATAAGATATTGAATTTTATTGTTTTTTTTTATGTTTTTATTAAATAAGCTGTAGGGTGTCTGTCTGGCAAAGAAATCGAAAATTCGTATAACGTAACACCTGCTGGTAAATTTGGTGAAGATTATGATTTTGATTGTTTTTCTGGATTCACAAGGTATGGCGTGAATGGAACTTTGACTTGTGGACAAAATGGCGATTGGATTATTAAAACACCATGCGAAGGTAAATAGTCTTTAGATGTTTTAGAACTGCACAAAAATTGCTGATAATCTTCAAATATACCCCTACCTAAACGTTTTTCGTTCATTTTCTCTATTATATGTTTTCTATATAAAGCACAGTTCAAATGAATTGCGAGTATAATTATGGAAACACGGGGATTTGAAGGTTTGAATTTCGAGGAAGAGTTGTGAATTCTTTTGAGAAAATTATTTTGTATGAACGGATGGTGAACCTATCCCTTTAATACTGAATTCATGTTTTCTACAATTAGATAAACCAGGAAATTCAGTACAGTGCCAAGAATTGACGCGCATTAACGTCTTTAGAAATAAAATATATAGCTTCACATAAGGTCTCGGTTTAGATCAAAACATGCCCTTCTAATTTGTGATAAAGGTCTCAACATGTTTTATTCGGTACAATTTTCAATAAGCGACAATTTAACTTTTGATCGTGAAAAAATTGTCATGGTGATTAAATAACGATAACAAAAGTACAATCTCTCAAATTATATACATGTAATTATCATATTTCGCTGACCTTGGTAATGAACCACATTAAAGGGATTGTAAAGAGGTTTTCTAGCCTTTTTATGTGGACGAAGGACACTTCCAACATCTATTTCGTACATACAAAATATTCATTGGGTGCCCGTGGTTCCTGTTATTCCAGAAAGAAAAACAGGAAGTGACGTCCTGTTTTTCTTTCTGGAATAACAGGAACCACGGGCACCCAATGAATATTTTGTATGTACGAAATAGATGTTGGAAGTGTCCTTCGTCCACATAAAAAGGCTAGAAAACCTCTTTACAATCCCTTTAAAGCGTTGTTCTCTTTCCAATGATTTACTAAAACTAGTAAAACTGCGAACTTTAATCTTAAAGCGTGGTAAAAGATCATATTATTCTTGCCTTAGTATCTCAAGCCTTTCAAGAAATAAATTAAAACGCTTGTGCTCAGATGATTTAGAAAAATTTTTCTTATAGAAGCACTGGTCAGGTTCTATTTACATCCTTTCTATTTGAGAATACGACACACTTTTAAGTAGGAAACAATACTTTTTTCAAAAATTATTTAACTAAATAAACAAATTAACTATTTTTTTATTTAACTACAAATTAACTATTCGAAAATTGTTTTTGATTGGTTTTATAATGTTTTTTGGCATTAAAAGAAAGATATTTGGACGTAGTATTTATTACCCTGGGTATCCTTGCACGAAGCCTTCGTTATTTATGTGCCAACATAGTGGTTTACGTACACGTAAGTGGTCAAACGTATTTTACGTACGTGATGTGCCACAAAAATCTCCGTAACTTGTACGTAGTTTACGTGTTCGTAGTATTATTTATGTAATAGGTCAAATCCAATTCAAACTTGTCCATGATCTCATCGATCTAAATGTTTAATAAAGTTGTTCGGACATATTTAAAAGGGGATTGGGCAGTGTACGTTTTTTTGAAAACTGTACAATTACTAAAGAGCAATGTGCATAACATAATGTTAAATAATAGAGAGAATTTGTACAAAAATGGGTGTTAACATTTTTCTCGGAAAGCACTGTAGGGTATAGTAGATACTATGATTTACAGATATATCTCTTACACTCCATCCCTTAAAAAATGGGGCTGGCTGGGTAAGATATTGAATATTGTTGCACTATTTCGGGGACACTGATCAAGATAAAAGTGATAACGTATAATACCACGCAAGATGAAAATTTGGGAAATATGGAATACTCAGGAACAAGTAATTTGTCAAGAAACATTGCTCTTAGTGATTATTTAATTATGAGAGAATTTAACGGGTAATTTAGATGGTAAATTATGAGATATTTTGACACCTTTAACGTTGTTTTTCTCTAAATATGATAGATGGTTGAAAATAGTTCTGAGGCCTTCAGATATAGGATATAGGACTTTTAATCTTAATACGGCCATATAGAAATGTAATCACAAAGACTTCAGTTTTTATCTGATTTCAATGGAACTTGGTGTGATCATATATTATATTGATGAGATCTTGGACATTACGAATTTGATGATTTATCGAGGAGTTATTGCCCTTGACTTACTTAGTAAAAATGCGCCAATTTCTTTTCGTGAGCATAAAAGAATCTACAGTAGTATTCAACCGTTTTTTTGTTGAAAGTTGGCGTGATCATTGACATTGATAACATCTCGGACAATTTCTAACCTGACATGCAAGTTGTTACCATTGACTGAGGAATACTACTTCCTAGAATGGTCAAAAAATCTTAAATAATAACTTGTGCAATAGTTGTATATATTCATCAGTAGTGTCGTTAGTATAAACCTAAACATTCATAGAGCTAAGTAATAAACCATAAAAAGGGATGACAACAATATACATGCAATTGCAAGTTCTTTTATTTCATAAGATATTGAATTTTTATTGTTTTTTTATTGTATGTTTTTATTAATTTAGCTCTAGGGTGTCTGTCTGGCAAAGAAATCGAAAATTCGTATAACGTAACACCTGCTGGTAATTTTGATGAAGATTATAATTTTGGTTGTTTGTATGGATTCACAAGGCATGGCGTGAATGGAACTTTGACTTGTGGAAAAAATGGCACTTGGATTATTAAAACTCCATGCGAAGGTAAATAGTCTCTATATGTTTTAGAACTGCACAAAAATTGCTGATAATCTTCAAATATACCCCTACCTAAAAGTGTTTCGTGCATTGCAGTGCGTTCGATTCGAACGCAATGCATTGTTTTGCATATGCCTTTTTTTTTATCTACTTCTGGTCACGCTAATTCGGTATGAAGGAAACATACCACACAATATCTCAGATTATTTCCAAATAAATCTAACTGCACGGTGTTACGCGAATGTAAATGGCCCTTTTTTGTTTAACCGGAAATGACGTATGACAAAAAAAAACATTTTAAGTTTTTACCATTTTCACCACTGTTTATCAACCGATTTTGAGACTTTCTTTGTTAAATTCTCTAATCGATTATCCACAAGATAGGTGTTTAAAAACATCCACTTTGAAAACTTTGTCGCACCTTTTCTGACCATTTTTTCAACTTTTTCAATTTTATTTCGATCGACCTGAAAACTCACATATGCATAGACCTTTTGATTGCAAATAATTTTCAAAATTTCGATATCACTTCCGGTTTTGACGTCATTCGCTCTCAAAGTTGAAATTTCAACTTCCGGAATTATGAAGATATTCGAAAAATTATTTTTGCAGTATGTTTGTTATGTAGACACAGTAGTATACAAATAAAATTTGACCTTGATGTAACGGATCAGTCGCCATCTTGAAATGGTATATTTTTATAAAACGCCAAATGGGGCCTCAGGGTGTTATGGAATTTGCATAATTTTTATGTCTATGTAATCAACAGTCGACTGCGACCAAAACATGGGAAGCCGATTTTTGAATTTCAATTCTGAATTTTTAAAAACTTGAAATTAATTGAAAAATTAAAGTAATTGTCAAAACTTCAAAGGCTTATATCTCGTGACCTTGACTTTTGGTGACCATGTGATTTAAAAAAAAATGCATTGCCATTGACGATACCTATGCACGGATACTTTCATTTAGGTTTTCCGATGTTTACTTCCGGTTTTATATCCATTTGAAAATTGCAGTTTTTAACTTTAAAGAGCTCTGACACGTGACCTAATTCATATGCGTCACAAATTCTTTCACAGTCGTATTATGCTTAATCTGCTCTTTCAAAGGATATACAACACAATATTTTTAAATAAAAATAGCGCCTTTTGAATTTTGAGAATTAATTATTCCATCTGCTTGTAAAATATTAAATTCAAATTTCAGTTGAAGGGAGAGGACTACATTTTGACATGCAGTTATTTTTCATCAACCAACTGCGTTTGGGCGATACTTGTCTGCATGTTAATATATCGTTCTCCCCCATTAACTTGCGTTTGGGCGATACGTATATCATTAATGTACTTTTTTTTTTCAGTGTAACTGTTTTAAAAAGAAACATTAATATATTTTTTGAACGAATTATGTAATGATAAATTTCGATGTGTATTTCAAACTATGAAGTATGGTTGCTGTACAATCCGTTTATAAATTGAGATTTGGCTCTTTCATGTGTCCTTTCGTGAACTTTAGAACTTATTTACAAGTCTTCGAAATTTGTTGATATGCGTTTTCCACTGATGTTTATCAAACTGTGATTACGCCTTTTTTTTTTAATCAGATGACTTTTTACTGTACCGAACATACAGTGTTTATTTAACTTTTGACTACCGTAATTTTGATGTAAAATAAACTTTCTTATGTAAACCTGACAACATGGATTGAAAGATGTCACTTTTCACCAATGGAAGAAACCGGATGCGCACTGCTTGGTACCATTCATGGTTCTAGTTTTCTCTATTATATGTTTTATATAAAAGGCACATTTCAAATGAATTGCTAGTATAAATATGGAAACGGGGATTTGAAGGTTTGAATTTCGAGAAAGAGTTGTGAGTTCTTCTGAGAAAATTCTTTTGTACGAACAGATGGTGAACCTATCCCTTTAATACTGAAGTCATGTTTTCTACATTTACAATTTCTACAAACCGTTCATTTTTCTGATTCTTCATGATGCAATTCCCCCAAAAATTTTTTTTTTTAATTTCGTTTACTATTACCACTGAGGGATATACTATTACTACTGAGGGATATTTTTTGCTACTTCATCAAATGAAAAACTATTTTCAACAAGCCCTAAAATAGGAATAGGATAGAGAGGATGTATATTAGTTTAGAATTGAGGGGCCGTATATCGATAAAATAATAAAGCCTTAACATGTCTAAGATAACACAAAACACCATGTTTTTTCAGCTAACTCGTATCTTGTACAAGTCAAAACAGCAGATAAAAATAATGCAGAAACAGAGGCCATAGTTTCCCTGACGATGTATGGTAGTAGCGGCGAAGCAGGTCCTTTCAAACTTCAAGACTATTCTAATTCTTCTTCACTGTTTGAACGAAACTCCAATGATAAATTTACTATTGAAGCTCCACCCATTGGACAGGTGAGGAAATTTGCATTCAACAAAAGTAACAATATCATTTCTTTGTGAAGTCTATGTATATTTTCAACACTAGCAAAATAGGTAAATAACTATTTATATACGCCCACATGAAATGTGAAGCGTATATTGCTGTCACCCATGTCCGTCGGTTCGTAGTTGCTTGTTAACACTCTACAAGCCACAAATATTTACGGATTTTGACGAAACTTGCTGAAATTGTTTATTATCGCCCAAGGATGAAACATATTTAAAATCAAAAGAATCGAAAAATAATTAATATGAATTTAAATGGAAAATCGAGTTAAAGTGAATCACTTCTGGTAAAATTTATATATTTCAACGAAATTATGCTGATGATAGCCATTGTAATTCTACAGCCGATTTTAAAATAAAATTTCACCCGGAAGTGGAACTTTAACCGCCATCTTGATTTTCCTGAAACACTTTGATTTTTATTCAGCCAATTTCGCTGAACCGAATTTCAAAATTTTGATGTCAAATGAAAGGACATAAAAATTGGACAAAAACAAAGGAAGCGGGTTTTTGAATTTCGATTTTGCTTTTTTTCAATTTTCTGTTGGAATTTTTCAATTTTTAAATACTTGTATCTCGTGACCTTAACCTTTGATGACATTCGAAGGTCATCTAACCTTGGCTACCAGGTGATACTTTAATATTTGACCTCTGATATCAACTTCCGGTTTTATAGCTGTCGGAACCGGAAGTAATATAGTAATATGTCAGGCGCCATCTTTATTATTAATTTTTATAAAACTCAAAATGGCGCTTCAGGGGATAATCGGATTTGTATAATATCGGTATCTATGGAATCATTAGTCGATTGCCAACAACCTTATGGCAACGGATTTTATCATTTCTTTTTCGAAGACAATTGACGTTGGTGTGGCATATCTAGGTTAAATTTCATTTTGTTTACATTTTGTGGCCTGAAAAAAAATCATTCAAAATACATTGTTTTGGAAAATGCTTTTGCACACATTAATCTCATTATTTTAACTCAATTATTTTAAACTATAATAGTAATAATAATAAAACTTTATTTGGCAACCCATTTGGACAAAAGTCCAATTTTCAAAAGGTCCCACTAAACTACAAAAATTATATATAACGTAACATATAGAAGAGAAAAATAATATACATAATATACATTTACAAAAGTCATTGGCTATGAGAAAAAAAAAATAATTAAAAAATACAAAATGATATGAGCTAAAATATGAAAAAAATAAATATGATTTAGTTAAAAATTACCGGTATCTCATTTTTGGGTTTAGAAAAAACAAAAGTAAGGATAGTAATAAATACTACAGCTCTTAATTGTCAACAAGAACAAATTTCCGCAATTCATTTTTAAATGTATATAGGAAAGGATTATACTTCACAGTTTGTGGTAAAGAATTCCACAGTAACGAAGCGGTATATTGAAATGTTCTCATCATTTCAGTCTTATTACATTTCGGTATATCTAAAGTTCGGAGTGTTTCAGATCCAGATCTCAATGTCATTCTGGTTTCCGTTAATTTTGATCTTTCCGTGAATTTACTGTACAAATAAGCAGCGTTTCCAGTTTGAAATATTTTGAAAGTCAATATGCCACTATTATATGTAAATGTTGAAAAATAAACCATGTCGTTAGTATCAGAAAATGTTGAATTTAATGGATGCCAAGTTTAATCACTGAGGCATAACTCCTTCTGATTCATGCTATGAACTTTTCAGCCCCCCCCCCCCCCCGCCCATTCGTAAAATTAATGTTATGGTGAGAAAGATGTAATGTACTGTCATCAGCAAACAAACCTTTGTTACAATTTTTAACGTGAAATGGCAAATCATTTATAAAAACTAGAACCGTGATAACGGTACTGAGCAGTGCGCAATTTAAACATCCTTGAACGGTTGCATTTTAGTCCTGCATATAAATTAGGTCATGTGACAGAGCTGTTTATAGTTAAAAATCTCAATTTTCAATCGGCTTTTAAACCGGAAGTAAACATCGGAATACACAAAGTAAAACATCATTTGATATCGAGGGCAATAGCTTTGGTTCAGATCAAAAGGTCATCAAACGTCAAGGTCACGAGTTTTGAGCTTTGAAAGTGTTTGCTATTGCTGAATTTCTTTAACCGGAAATAGACAAAACTTTTAATCGAAATTAGGAAATCGGCTGTCACCATTTTGTTAGTAATATATTGAAGATGCCATAGACATCAACATTATGTAAATCGGATGATATCCTGATCACTTATATCGATTTAAAGAAAAGTTGGTCATTTCAAGATGGTGGTCTACTAGTTACTTCCGGATCAAATTTTATCCTTTTTTTTTCTATGAATGTTATGTCATTTTATATCTTCAAAAGAATGTGTCCACTCCACAATTTAGGAACCACGTGTTTTTTCGCGCCAAAAAAGCCACGCAGTTACTTTAAAACAATGAACAAAATTATTATATCAAGAGGAGATAAAGCATAATAAGAAAAGACGATTTTTTGTGACGTACGTGAATTAGGTTCAAACTGACAATTTTCATTTGGCTATAAAACAAGAAGTAAATATTGGACAACAAAAATGAATTCACCATTGGATAGATATTATTTCGGGCAATAACTTTTGTTCGGATCATAAGGTCAACAAATGGCAAGGTCACATGTTATGAGCTTTAAAAGTGTTCCAATAATTGCTGAATATCTTATACCGGAAATAGACAAACACCATAATCGAAATTAGCAATTCAGCTGCCCTCATTTTGTTGGCAATAGATTGAAAATGCCATAAACATCAAAATTATGGTGGCAACGTGTTACTTCCGGTTACGATTTTGTCATATTGTTTTCTTTGTTAGTCATGTTCTTTCATATCTTAAGAAGAAATTGTTACCTATCTTATGAAATCCGTAATTCAGATAACACGTGTTTTTTTCCCGCCAAAAAACCACGCAAATTACTATAGAACAAAGAACAAAATTCCAAATAGCAATTTTGATCAAAATATCTAGTGTTATATATCACTGGAAAGAGGAGATAAAGCGTAATAAGAAAAGAAGATATTTTGTGACGTGACGTCACGTGACAGAGCTGTTCAAAGTTCAGACTAACAATTTTTAAATGGCTATAAAACCGGAAGTAAATATTGGACAACAAAAATGAATACACCGTTGGGTAGATCTCATCATGGGCAATAACTTTTGTTCAGGTCATAAGGTCACCTAAATCCAAGGTAACGTGTAATGAGCTTTGAAAATTTTTGTCATTTCTGAATATCTTTTACCGGAAATAGGCAAACATCACAATCGAAATTAGCAAATTGGATGTCATCATTTTGTTGGCCATAGATTGAAAATGCCCTAGACATCAATATTATACAAATTGGATGATACCCTGTTCACTTCTCTCGATTTAAAGAAAACATGTTCATTTCAAGATGGTGGCCAGCGTGTTACTTCCGGTTACGATTTTATCATATTTTTTTTCTTTGTTAGTCATGTTCTTCCATATCTTAAGAAGAAATTGTAACTTATCTTATGAAATCCGTAATTAAGATAACACGTGTTTTTTCCCGCCAAAAAAACACGCAGAGTTACTATAGAACAAAGAACAAAATTCGAAAAAACAATTTTGATCGAAATATCTAGTGTTATACATTTTTGGAAACAGGAGGTAAAGCGTGATAATAATAAAAGATAATTTGTGACGTACATGAATTAGGTCACGTGACAGAGCTGTTTAAAGTCAAAACCCGACATTTTCAAATGGCTATAAAACCGGAAGTAGACATCGGACAGCAAAAATGAATACATCAGTTGATAGATCTCATCAAGGGCAATGACCATTGTTCAGGTCACAAGGTCACTCAAGGTCAAGGTCATAAGATATGAGCCTTAAAAGTTTTGACTATTACTGAAAATTGTTTACCGGAAATAAAAAAAAAACTGAATCGAAATTCAAAAATCGGCTTCCCATGTTTTGTTAGCAATCGACTGTAGATTCCATACACATCATTTTTATTCAAATCGGATGATTCCTTGATTCTGAATTTCGATTTAAAGTAAACTCAGGCAGTTCAAGATGGCGGCCGATACGAAACAGCTGGGTCAGATTTTATCATTTTATATTTTGTGAATAATGATTACTAGCACATTGCAAAAAGATTTTTTAGAATATCTTCATTATTCCGGAAGTTGACATTTCAACTTTACAAGCAAATGACGTCAAAACCGGAAGTGATAAAATATTTTTGAAAAGATCATTTTGTTTGTCATCAAAATGTCTATGCATATGTAAGTTTTCATAATGATCAAAATAAAATTGCAAAAGTTGAAAAAATTGTCAAAAAAGTGCTTCAAAAAGTCAGCGACAAAGTTTTAAAAATGCATGTTTTTAAACCCCCAATTTGAAGACAATCGGTTAATAAAATAAACAAAAAAAATTCCATCAAAATCGGTTGAAAATCAGAGATGAAAATGGTAAAAACATTAAATTGGGCTTATTGGCCATACCTCATTTCCTGTTGGACAAAAATGCATCATTTTATATTCACCTAATACCGTGCAGTTAGGCATAGTAAAAAATTATATGAGATAATGTGTGGTATGCTCCCTTCATACCGAATTAGCGTGACCAGAAGTAGACAAAAAAAAAAAAACATACATTATGAAAACAAAGCAGTGCGTTCGCTAGAACGCACTGCAATTACACCAAGATTTGACCCCTGTGGCACCCCACATTTAACAGTACTAAGGTCCGATTGACATGCACCCAGAGATAATTCTTAAATATAAATAAGATTTAATCAAAGTTAAAGAGCTATGATGAAATTTGTATAATGTTAATTTTTCTAAAAGTAATTTATGATCTAAGCAGACAACTCCGTCATTTCCCCATTATCAATTACATTAAGCCAAGAATCACACATATTGATCAGTGCAGTATTGCAAGAATGCTGTTTTCGGAAGCCAGATTGAAATTTATAGAAAAGTTCAAAAATGTCAAAAAAGTTTGTAATTTTTAAAGTTATATGTTTTTCAATATTTTAGATATGGTAGATATGGAGATAGGTCTATAATTACTGGCTAAATTTCTTTTCACCCTTTTTAAAAGCGGGTCTAATCTTAGCATGTTTTAAAATATAGGGAAAGGTGTTTTTGGCGATACATAAATTAATAATATATGTTAAAGAATTAGCAATACAATTAGCTGATAAACGCAATACCTTAGGACCTATAAAATCAAGCCCTGTTGACTTATTACAATCAGTTATATTTGTAAAATAATTATTCATAACATTAGCAATGTCAGAAAGATCAGTATATTCAGTATCACTATGTAAAATATTTTCAAGATAAGGATTGATATTAACTTTACCCTTAGCTTTATTAAAGAACTGTCAAATGTTTTTCAAACCCGTTTTATTGTTCACAGATTTTTTAATAAAATTAGCCTTTGATTTTGTAATTAAAGATTTAGTTTCATTTCGCCAATATTTATAAAAGTAATTTTTGTTCTTTTTCTTTAAGTAATCTCTTAGTTTTCTTGCTTCCTGAATTTCATCATTAAACAATTGGGGTTGAGTATGTCTCTTAACTCGTCTGTGTTTTTTTGGAGCGTGAAAATCTATAACCTGATTAAATAACGAATACCAAGTTTCAATGGCAATATTAGGGTCCTCAATATGTTCAATACATGAAAATGGTTGCCGAGAAGGGTCATACAGAAAAGCTTCTTCTTTGAAATTTTTAAATTTCCTATATTCAATAATGAATATGCTGATTTTTATGAATTTTTTTATATGAAAATCCAGAACAAATAAAACAGGGTAATGATCACTAAGGCCATAAACTGGGACACGAATTTCAGATATTGAGTTTGAGGAATTGGTATATACATGATCAATAATAGTTGATGTGGTTTTAGTACATCTGATAGGTTTATCAACCATCTGTTCAAGGCCATAAACAGTTAAAATATTTGACCATTGTAATGGTAACTCATGTTTAAAGTCAATATTAAAATCATTAAATAAGAACACTGTTATGGATATACTACTCCTCTTTAATTTAAGCAACGTTTCAATTCACATACAGGAATCTTTATCAAGCAATAAAATAATGGTAAACAGTTAGTTAATCAGTGAGGTGATCAGTCGCATTTCGGTGGAGCGCTCCACGCTCCATTGATTACTATAGTATTATTGTAACGCGCTTATTAATATGAATACCTGTAGTTTCGAAACTGTGTTTTATATGGATGTTTAACTTTCTATTTGTGTAATAATTCGTATGATGGATTAAACGAACATATTATTTGGATATTATCCTTTGTAAGTACTAATTATTTAACTCTTGTTCCATATACGATAATTTACGTCATGGGTATAGGGAAAAAGTCCAGCACCAACAAGTCGGCAAATAAAAGAGTTCGAGAGGACACCAGTGATTCAAATGCTAGTGTAACTGATACATCTGATTTCCTTGACAAATTAATGAAAGATGACCACTCCCTGAAAATATTTATATCTAATCTTCTAAAGAATCAGTCAGCCAAAACGCTTATATTGGACCTCCTCCAACCCGAAATTTTGAACACTATAAATAGTCGCATCGAGGCTTTGGAGGACCGCGTTGATGACTTAGAACAATATTCACGTCGGACCTGTCTAAAGTTTAGTGGTATCCCTGAACCAGGTTACGGTGAACGTGAAGACACTGACCAAATCATACTAGAAATAATCAACTGTGAATTACTAGCTACGAATAACTTTAGTCTCTCACTGGATGATATAGGCCGTTCCCATCGAGTCGGGCGTTACCGCAATGGATTTAGTCGTGATATTATTGTACGATTTCTGAGTTATCGGTGTAGGGCATTAGTGTTTGGCAAGAAAAGGGAGTTGAAGTCATTTAATCAAAATAGGCGTTTCAATGTTTTTATTAATGAGGCTTTAACCAAAAAGCGATCGGATTTGTATCGCAAGGTACGTGAACTATACAAAGAAAAACTCATTGATAGCTGCTGGACGTTTGACGGAAGGATTAAAGTGAAATGTTTTAACAATACCATCTCCGCTATTGTATGTGATTTTGCCAAATTAGTAACCTCTATTAAGGGACCTGTGACCCACCCAAGCGAACCGATGAGCTCTTCTAACCATATAACTACCACTGAGATCCCAACTCATGATGCGTCACGCCCCGATTGCAATAATATTATCATGCAACCTCAAAATAATAGTGGGATTAACATATCGACACCTTCTCTGTCCCCCCCAACCAATAAAGTTAATTTAAACAACCCACCAACGTCGACGCCCATAGGCGCGACTCAGAATACGGAATCTCTGAAGGAAGCTACAAACCAGCCATCCAGTATGAGATCACGTGTCAGGCCGTTCGTGTCAACTAAGCGCGCTGATTCTGCTCCTCGTGTGGGGTCCGAATCATATGCAAACAAATAGGACAAATCCGACCTCTTACATCTAAATGAATTCCACAATGTGAAATTGCTAGGACTTAATGTATGCGGACTGCAGAGCAAACTTATTCTTGGCGTTATTAACGTTTATGTACAAAATTTTGACTTTATCTGTTTGACCGAAACAAAGTATAGTGCCGATATTCCGGACAAGGAAATCATTCAAGGCTATAAACACTATGCCCTTCCTGTCAAAAACAGTAAACATAGATACGGAGGTATACACGGTGTATGTGTGTTTGTTAGACACGAACTTTATAAGTTTACAACCGCGATTACAAATTGTATATCAGAGTCAGTTCTATGGTTGAAAATCAGCAAGGGTGCGTATGGTTCAGAATTTATACTGGGAGCTGTTTACTTGCCCTGTGAAAATTCCATACATTTTGATCAAACAATCTTTGAAAATCTAGCTGATGATATTGCACACTTTACTGCTAATTCTGATATCCCAATTATTTTGATTGGCGATTTCAACTCTAGAACTGGCACTCTCGATGATTTTACTACTGTAGACTTTGCTATTGATGACATATATGGTAATCACTGTAATGATATTTGTATTTCAAAATCTGATGTTGAACAAAAAGGAATAGTAGTAAATAGGTATAATGAATAACAATGGGTATAAACTTATTGACGTTTGTGAGAATTTAGATCTTAAGATTGTTAATGGTAGGTTTGGACCGGATAAATATTTAGGTCAGTACACTTGTCAAGGGACCAGGGGAAATAGTAGTATTGATTACGCAATTGTATCTGGTGATATTCTCCACAATGTACGTACATTTGAAGTCGATACGCTTGACCCATGCCTATCAGATGTACACTGCCCAATATTATTAGAAGTGCAATTTCAAAAATGTCATACTCATCAAAAAAAATCTTTACATGTAAATAATCAGGGGAAGTCAGATTTGTATTTCTCAAAATGGAAACCAGAGCTTAGTACACAATATTCTGAACGTCTCGATCAAGCAAAAGTTTTAGAATTAGAAATCGAAATAGAACATTTGACAAATGAACAACTATCTCAAGAGAAAATTGATACGCTTAGTGAAAAACTAAAAAATATTCTAATTTCGACTGCTCTTGACCTTGGTATAACAAGGACAACATCCAATACTAATAAATCAAAAAGTAAGAACAATAATCATGTTTGGTTTGATAAAAATTGTAAAATTAAACGTAAGGACTATTTAAAAACTAAGCGTCAGTTAAAACATATGAGAAATGATACTGTAAAACACAAAATAAAATCAAAAGCAACTGAATATAAACGATTTGTTAAAAAAAACTAAGAATAGCTATATAAGAGAGCTTAATTCAAATCTTAGAACTTTAAAATGTACAAATCCCAAAGAGTACTGGTCAATACTAAACAAAGCTGATAAAAGATCTCCAACAGATTCCTCCATTACCCTAGACGAGTTTGTTAAACATTTTAAATCCATTAATACCAGTAATACTGATTTCGATCAAATTAATGACGATTATTTTGACCCAAGGGACATAACCCATTCTTCAAATGAAGAAATTAATAGAGAGTTCTCTCTACAAGAAGTTGAAAAGGCCATTTTAAAATTAAAGAATAATAAATCTTGTGGTATCGATAGTGTCATAAATGAATTTATCAAAAACTGCCCAACCTCAATAGTGAATTTATTTGTCAAACTTTTTAATCTTGTCCTTTCGACTGGAATCGTCCCCGACTCTTGGTGTATAGGAATCATAAAACCAATATATAAAAACAAAGGAGCAACTTCCGATGCAGACAATTATCGCGGTAGTACACTTTTCAGCTGTATCGGTAAACTTTTTACAGCATGCATCAATTCGAGACTTACAGAATATATTGAGGCTGTTGGCCTCTTAGGCCAAGATCAGGCAGGATTTAGAAAGGGATTCTCGACTTTAGACCATATTTTCACACTAAATTGCTTGATAGAATTATATTTACATAACAAAAGGAGACTATATTGCTGCTACATTGATTACAAAAAAGCTTTTGATTTAATAGAAAGATCGTTCTTATTTAAAAAGCTAATAGACAACGGACTTAATGGTAAGATTATTAATATAATCTTTAACATATATAATAATGCTAAATCGTGTGTTAAACACAATAACGTCATCTCGAATTTTTTTGGATGCACTAGGGGTGTCAGACAAGATGAAAACTTGTCGCCATTGTTGTTCGCTATATTCCTGAACGATTTCGAACAACATGTCTGTAAGTCATATAAAGGGCTTGAATTCGTAGATAAAGAAATCATAAATGTCCTCTCAAGTGATGATATTGAGATATATTTACGCCTTTACGTCCTTTTGTATGCTGATGACACTGTTGTACTCGCTGAAAATGCATCAGACCTACAAGCTGCCTTGGATGAAGTGTATTCCTATTGCAACATCTGGCATCTAACAGTTAATACAACAAAGACAAAAATACTAATTTTCTCACGAGGCAAAGTCAGGAAATACCCCTCCTTTAAATTCGGGGGTAATGAAATAGAGGTTGATTTCGATTATGACTATTTAGGCACAAAATTTAACTATAATGGTTCATTTAATAAGCATATTAGTAAACAAATTAATCAGTCAAAAAGGGCGTTATATTGTTTGACATCAAAATGTAAACGTCTGAACTTATCACTCGATATACAACTTGACTTAATTGATAAAATGATTGTACCTGTATTGATCTATGCGTGCGAGATCTGGGGCTATAGTGACTTAAAGGCGTTAGAAATATTCTACAGAAATGCCATTAGGAAATGTTTAGGACTAAATAAAAAAACAGCCACTTCTATGGTTTACGGTGAATCTGGTAGACTTCCTATAGAACAAATTATTGAGGTTAGAATGATAACTTTTTGGATTCGACTAATTCAAGGATCAAAATCAAAATTCTCTTTTATTTTGTACCAGCTTGTAAAAAGCTTATATGATGAAAATATATTCCAATCAAAGTGGATAAGTAAAATAAAAAACATTCTCGATAATAATGGTTTATCCTTTATATGGCTATGCCAAGATAACATAAACCTCAATGGCTAATTGAAGCAATTAAATTGAAAACTAAAGATATCAATAAACAAAATTTGATAGCCGACATACATACAAATAGTCTATGTATTAATTATAGACTGTTTAAAGATAATATATCTCTTGAACACTATTTAGTAAAACTCAATAATAGGGATAGGATCATATTATGTAAATACCGTTGTGGTAATCATAACTTGCCAGTAAATAAGTCGCGATATACAGATGCCAGTAATGTATGTCCTCTATGTAATTCTTCTGAACCCGGTGATGAATATCATTATTTGTTATCATGTGAATATTTTAATTATGAAAGAAAATTATATTTAGATAAATATTACAATTACAGACCAAATACCATGAAGATGCACCAGTTGATGAATATAACGAGCATAATGAAATTATCAAAGCTTTGTAAATTTATTAATCTTATTATGTCTAATTTTAAATAGTGTCGTCAGATAAATTTGTATTTCCTATAATTATATTACATTTATTATTATCATTATGTATTAATATGTACTTCGCTGTAACCTCGTAAGAGGTCGTGATGTGAAATAAACCAATACCAATACCAATCTATAACTCACTAGGAAAGCACTACAAGCCGATTAGCCATTAAAAGCAAAACAATAGATGAAGCACTACAAAGTAATCAAGCACTAAGTAATCAATAACTACAGGGTAATTAAGCACTAAATGGTGATGATAATTGAGTATTAAAGGTAATCATAGTGAGTTCATAGGTGAGGGTGATTGATGCTAGTTAGGATATTAGGTCATCCCATAAATTTGGCAGATAAAGATCCCTTGTCCCTTGTCTCTATTAATCTTCGGTTTATATTTCTTTATTTCAGTTGCTTCTCTAATAACTCGGTCTTTCCATTTTGGTAGATTTGTAGCTAGAATATTAGGTTCCCAGTTCAGGTTGTGGTTGGGGTATTTCTTGATATGCTCAGCTATTGCGGATTTGTCGATATCGTTTTTGTTACAGGCTGTTTTATGTTCTTTTATTCGTACGGATATGGGACGGCAGGTTTCACCAATATAATTTTCGTAACAACTACAATCTAGTTTATATATAACACCTTTTGGATCACTGATTGGTTTAGATATTCATATAATATTCAGAATAACACCACAAAGTGGTATTAAAACCAATAAATATATATTAAAACAATGACAAAAGTATTTAAAATTTAAAATAGAGATTTGCATCTTTTAAAAATGCAACAGAGAAGGTTGTGCAAAGGTTTGAGATGCCTGCACTCAACCAGTAAATTAGAAAAGAGGGTGGTCTATAAACCCAACATAATAAAAAAAGATTGGTTTAACGGAGGTGAAATTTGTAACCATATAGTTTCAATGTTACCTTCTTCTAGATCTAATCTTCTTTTAAAATTTAAATTTAATTTCAAATAAACAATTAACTTACCGCCATTTTCATCATTATTACGATCTTTTCTCTCAAATTGGGGAATTTGAATGGAGTTGTCTTCGATTTCACAATGAAGAAATGTTTCACTAAAACCTATAACGTCAATATTATTAGAATCATTTAAGATTACTTCCTTAACTTCGTCAAGATATTAAAAAATCTGGCAAATTTTCAGTCCTTATGTTGAAGTAAGGAAAGGAGATATAACAGAATCGCTTAGAGATATAGTTGAAAATAAAGAAAGATGAGTTATCATTACTCGGTGCTGATGACAGTACACTTTGATTTGAATCTGAGTCAAATCCATAAAATGAAAAATTTGTTATATCATTATTGGTATTATCAGAGAAACTAGTAAAGCGTGAAGTTGTATTTACAGGAGAATTTTCATCTCTAAAGTTGTCTTCAAAATCAGAATACATATCATTAGAAAAATTAAAAACCGAAAAATAATTAGAAAAATTTAAAACAGAAATGTCATGATAAGAAGCAATAAACACGTCATGTTGATCAAAGAAATTATCTTGTTTATTATCTGGTTGATTAAATTGTTCCATAAATGTTGCATAATCTGCAACATCATCGTTTAGTTTGCTGATGGATGGGAAAAAGATATAAGAATTTTCGGCACTAAACACTTAGCCAATGTCTTAATAGTTATAAGCATAGTAAAAATCTTTCTTAAAATCACAGACCCTTGATTTGTGTCCCTTTTGTCCACAATTGTAACAAAAGACAGGATAGGAATGCCTGCAAGTCTTAGACAAATGGCCTGTCCCCCCACAGTTATGGCATTTAAGATTTGAAACTGTCTAGATGAATTAGGTCACCCGCTAAAGCAGATCGAAGTTGTAAAATTGCTGTTTCTGGAGAGCTTTAAAAAAGTTGATATCAGAGGTCAAATATTAAAGTATCATTTGTGGCCAAGGTCAATGACGTTTGACCTACTTAAGATCAAGGTCATGAAATACAAGCCTTCAAAATTAAAAAAAAAATTCAACCGGCAAAGAGCAAAGTCGAAATTCAAAAATCGGATTCCACTACACTACACTTACCCCTTAGGTTAAATTTTCGTTTTATTAAAATTTTAAAAAAAACAAATACAAAATTAGAGCCACACATGGCACTTTGCAAATTTGCAAAAAAACACTCGACCCCCAAGTGCCAAGGAAGTCGACAACATTGGAAATAACTGAAGGTTGTGGAATCGGAAGTATTCGTCAGACCTGACATGTGAACGTTCCAGCCAATACCTTTTGTCAAGGATCGAGGCCATTTTAGGTCAAAGTCACGAGATATAAGTCTTTGAAACTTGAAACGAAAAAATTTTAATTTTTGAACCCTATTCCTTTTTTGAAAATCAATGAGCTTTTAACATAAACTGATTTAAGCAATTGTGTAATTGTATGTAAGGTCATTTAAATTGAACATTTGCCAAGTCCCACTCTGTGGCTTTAGTTTATATCTAACTTAAATGTATTTGTCGAAGCATGGATAAATGCAAAAATGACTAAAACAATTACTCTTTATTTTTTTTTATTGGTTCGTGTTTTTGACTTGACTGTGGATAAGAAAACATTTTGAAAAATATTTTGTTACGTTACCAATGACATTGTCATTCTAGATTGAAAGAATTAAGATAGGACACGATAATTCTGGTAGAGCTCCTGCGTGGATCTTAGAAAAAGTTACAATTGATGTAGCAGGTCGACGTTATGTGTTCGTGTCTACGGGCTATATATCTGAAAGTAATGGGCTTGAAAAAGAACTGCTGGTGTTTAGTTCAGAAGGTAATTATTCATATAAAATTCTTATACAGATACATATGCAAGCCCATATACATATATCATCAAGGATATATTTATTCACAATGTGAAAGAAAATATTGAAGAAAATTTAAAACACAAGTCAAATCCATCTGCTTTATTTTTTACTTCCTCTGTTATTAAAAATCTGAGACAAGTCAGACAATTCTGGTAAACTGAACTGAAGGATGGCAAAATCGAGAGCAACGCTTGTATGGTTGTGGACACTTTTTACACACTTGCACTACTATATACTTGTACGTAACAATAACAATATGTCCAGTAGACTTGAAGTTTTTAAAATTCACAACACAAGGTTGAGTTCACTATACTATTGGAACTGTGGAACAGAGCAGCTATGACTCAAATACTTTTTCTTATGAACAGTTCATAAGCTGTTACTAACATGTATTTTCAATAACCATCTCAAAGTAAATGATTGTGTTCTTGGCAAACATATAGATTTTATCTTTCATTCCATATGCCAATGTTCTTTACACATTCAGTCACCAGTTCTGAAATATTCCACATATACTGACAGCTTTAGGGTTGTCGTCACTCAGTATATATCAAATCGTTCTTATAATGTAGAACCTCTATCTCATTCAAAGGCCACATTTGATATTATTCAAGGGTGTTAGGGGTTCAAGACCTACATATACAACTGACCACTGTAAAGGAAGGCCTTCAAAAATATTGTGATACTGTTTATTCACGTAACGGTATTAATCAAATGTGGATATTAAAAAATTCCAAAGAACTTCTGGAATATTTTCAACATCATTCACTTTCAACAATTCACTCTATTAAGACTTTTCAACTCTGTATACTACAATACCCCATTCTAAATTGAAATCCAGATTAAAAGATATTATATATCAGGCCTTCTTATCCAAAACCGGTAACAGAAGATATAAATATATTGTTTTAAATTATAATTACACCTATTTCGTCAAAAATCACTCTGACGCTATAAACAAATACACAGAGGAGGATGTTGTGAAAATGTTGGATTTTTTGATAGATAATATATTTGTCGAATTTGGCGAAGAAATATTTCAGCAGGTTATTGGTATTCCTATGGGTGCTAATTGTGCTCCTTTGCTTGCTGACATATTCCTCTATTCTTATGAGGCAGAATTTATTCAAGGCCTCCAAAGCAAGGGCAATAAACAACTAGCTCGGTCTTTCAATTCCACTTTCCGATACATAGATGACGTATTGTCACTGAATAACTCAGCTTTTGGAGACTTCGAAGATATAATCTACCCAGGAAATTTAAGTTGGAAATTAAAGACACTACTGATTCTAAGACTAAAGCATCCTATTTGGATTTGCTTCTCGAAATTGAAAACAACCATGATCAGGGTTACTTGACACACAAACTTAAAATTTCTTTTTAGAAAATTTTATGGTCGTTACGGAGAACTCCTTGTTAAATACGACAAATCTGTTACTTGCATTTTGGCAGTTTTGTTTAGTCAGGCATGAATTGATCTGGTTGACCTGTATAGTAGTGGCGGGTTTCGCGCGCCTGATGGTACTTTTCGTATGGGAAGTCCACTACTATATAATTATTGCACTCGATTTTGTCATGCTCTGGACGAGATTTTTGATCAACGGAATGGTTTTGCTTGTACTGATTTTTATTATTGACAACAATCAAACCACATTTAACAAAATTTCAGCGATATATAAGGATTGAAACCATGTTACCCTATTATGTTCGCATACTAATAGCAGACAGAAAGGGATGACAACAATATACATGCAATTGCAAGTTCTTTTATTTCATAAGATTTTGAATTTTTATTGTTTTTTTTTTTGTATGTTTTTATTAAATAAGATGTAGGGTGTCTGTCTGGCAAAGAAATCGAAAATTCGTATAACGTAACACCTGCTGGTAATTTTGGTGAAGATTATGATTTTGGTTGTTTGTATGGATTCACAAGGTATGGCGTGAATGGAACTTTGACTTGTGGAAAAAATGGCGATTGGATTACTAAAACACCATGCGAAGGTAAATAGTCTCTAGATGTTTTAGAACTGCACAAAAATTGCTGATAATCTTCAAATATACTCCTACCTAAACGTTTTTCGTTCATTCTCTCTATTATATGTTTTCTATATAAGGCACAGTTCAAATGAAATACGGGTATAATTATGGAAACACGGGGATTTGAAGGTTTGAATTTCGAGGAAGAGTTATGAGTTCTTCTGAGAAAATTCTTTTGTACGAACGGATTTGATTTAAACATATTTTATTGCATTAAACAAAAGGATGAGGCACAAGTTACATAACTTAGATAAAGCCCTTTCCTTCATAATTTGAGAAAATATTTTACAAGATGACAAAGATGGTAATTAAATATAGAATATGAAAAAGAAAGACAACATTAAATTGAATATGAAAAAAAGAAAGAAAATGAACAAAAACAAATAAATAAACAAAAGCAAAGATCTCCAAATTAGATTGCATAACCACTCATAGACATCAGTTTGGTAGGTGATTAGTCAATTTATAAACATATGAACGGATGGTGAACATATCCCTTTAATACTGAATTCATGTTTTCTACAATTGGATAAACCAGGAAATTCAGTACAGTGCCAAAAATTGACGTACATTAACGTCTTTAGAAATAAAATATATAGTTTCAGATAAGGTCTGGGTTTCGATCAAAACATGCCTTTCAAATTTGTAGCTCTAGAGTGTCCGTCTAGCAAAGAAATCGAAAATTCGTATAACGTAACACCTGCTGGTAAATTTGGTGAAGATTATTATTTTGGTTGTTTGTCTGGATTCACAAGGTATGGCGTGAATGGAACTTTGACCTGTGGAAAAAATGGCACTTGGATTATTAAAACACCATGCGAAGGTAAATAGTCTTTAGATGTTTTAGAACTGCACAAAAACTGCTGATAATCTTCAAATATACCCCTACCTAAACGTTTTTCGTTCATTTTCTCTATTATATGTTTTCTATATAGGCACAGTTCAAATGAATTGCGAGTATAATTATGGAAACACGGGGATTTGAAGGTTTGAATTCCGAGGAAGAGTTGTGAGTTCTTCTGAGAAAATTCTTTTGTACGAACGGATGGTGAACATATCCCTTTAATACTGAATTCATGTCTTCTACAATTGGATAAACCAGGCAATTCAGTACAGTACCAAGAATTGACGTGCATTAACGTCTTTAGAAATAAAATATATAGCTTCACATAAGGTCTCGGTTTAGATCATAACATGCCTTTCAAATTTGTAATAACAAAATTAAAATCCTTCAAATTATATACATGTAATTATCATATTTCGCTGACCTTGGTAATGAACCACATTAAAGCGTTGTTCTCTTTCCAATGATATACTAAAACTAGTAACACCGTGAACTTTAATCTTAAAGCGTGGTAAAAGACCATATTATTCTTGCCACAGTATCTCAAGCCTTTCAAGAAATAAATTAAAACTGTGTTCAGATGATTTGGAAAAACTTTCTTATAGAAGCACTGGTCAGGGTCTATTTACATCCTTTCTATTTGAGAATACGACACACTTAAGTAAGAAACAATATTTTTTTCAAAAACTGTTTAACTAAATAAACAAATTAACTATTTTTATATTTAGCTACAATTTAGCTATTCGGAAATTGTTTTTGATTGGTTTTATAATTTTTGTTGACATTAAAAGAAAGATATTTGTACATATTATTTATTACCCAGATGTCTTACAATCAGAGATATCGACAGAATCGTAAAACCAAATATTGTTGAAAGAGCTCGATCCAGGCCCTAATAGAAGAAGAAGGCGCTCGTAAGACCAAGAAAACTGACAACAAAACGCATTGAAGTTTCAGCAATTTCAATAAATTGCTTTTAGCAATATATTTCGTACTTAAAAAACCGTTCATTTTTCTGATTCTTCATGATGAAATTCCCAAAAAATTATTTTTTTAAATTTCGTTTACTATTACCACTGAGGGATGTACTATTACTACTGAGGGATATTTTTTGCTACTTCATCAAATGAAAAACTATTTTCAACAAGCGCTAAAATAGGAATAGGATAGAGAGAATGTATATTAGATTAGAATTTAGGAGCCGTATATCGATAAAATAATAATGTCTAAACCTGTCTAAGATAACACATAACACCATGTTTTTTTCAGCTAACTCGTATCTTGTACAAGTCAAAACAGCAGATAAATATTATGCAGGGACAGATGCCATAGTTTCCCTGACGATATATGGTAGTAGCGGCGAAGCAGGTCCTTTCAAACTTCAAGAATATTCTAATTCTTCTTCACTGTTGTCACTGTTTGAACGAAACTCCAATGATAAATTTACTATTGAAGCTCCACCCATTGGACAGGTGAGGAAATTTGCATCCAACAAAAGTATCAATATCATTTCTTTGTGAAGTCTAATTTATATTTCCATCACTAGCAAAATAGGTAGATAACTATTTTTTGTCTATTTCCACCACAATTGCAGGAAATGTGCGACAAGATTACGTTAATCAATATAGAAATTGGAATCGATTTTTATGTTTGCAAATATATTATGTAAAATCAATAATGTATAAGAAGTTAAATGTATTGTGTATTAGAGGTTTCTTGTATTTTGTCTTTTGCATTAGACGTTTTAGGTATTTGGTATTGCATTATGTTACATTTGCGTTTTGAATTAGACATTTCTACATAGCATTAGGTTTTTGCCCCTTTCCCCCGCCATAAACCTTGACCTATGATGTCCTTGACGTTTAGTAGGTTAAAGGTCATTGACCTTTGCTATCACATGATACTTTGATATTTGACCCCTAACATCTACTTCCGATTTTATAGAAAACAACAAGATTTGCTCGTGAACTGCTCGTAAACGTGACCTAATTAACTTAAAGGATTATATTTTTCGGATTAGGAATACTCTAATCAATATCTTCCCAATGATATGTAACAAAAGCATTTTTAAAAAGAAAATGTGGTTTATGATTTTTGCAAATTTTTGTGTTTTCTACGATATTTACACTTCATTAACAATGATATACGCATATCTCAATGAAAAAAAAAAGAATAGGTTTCGGCAAGGTAGTTAATCAATATTAATTGAACATTTTTTGCAAAACAGATATTTGCACATTGCAACATTAGCAAAAACTGGTATATTGACCCTGAAATCTACATTTTTCGGCCGATTTTTCATTTTTAGAATCTATGACTGAATTCCGATGTGATAGCAGTTAAAAAATTTCAAATATCAAACATTCGTAACACACTTTTTCTTTTCTCCAAATTTCGAATTTTTTGATTTTTTGTTTTAGTCTTGATCATATTGGTCTGCTATTTTTGAGAAAAAAAAAGTTTGAGCACAAATGTCACCCAAGTGACACATTCAATTTTTTTTACCTCACTTCCGGTTGAAGGTGATATTTTTTAATTCCAACAAAATTTTGCTGATATGTAGCCATTATCAGCAGATTTAAAAATAATATTCAGTCCGGAAGTGAAAGCTGCCATTTTCCTGAAAAACGTTTATTTTTGGCTGAACCAAATTTCAAAATTATGGTGTCGAGTGAAAAACAAGGAAAAATTAGAGAAAAACTTTAAAGTGGATTTTTTAATTTTGATTTTCCTTTTCTGTAATTTCCGGTTGAATTTGTGACTTATATCTCGTGACCTGGACCTTTGATGACCTTGACCTTAAATAGGTCATTGACCCTGGATACCAGATGATGCTTTAATGGTTGACCTCCGAAATCAACTTCCGGTTTTATAGCTGTCCGAAAACAGCGAAATTGATAACTTTGGACTGCTATTGCACGTGACCTAATTCATCTAGGGAGTTAATTTTTTCAAGTTATGGATGTGCTTTATGAGTTGTTTTGAAAAATATATCACAATGGATTGTAATGCAGAATTTAAATTTCTTATCATTTGCAATTTGGGTGTTCTTAACCAGAACATTGAATTTTGTTGACATTGATGTATATATATCTCATGATTTTCAAAATTCAAACATAATTGAACATACCGTATATAAATGGATCTATCAAAAAAAAAGTGACGTGGGCGTGGCACATCCGGGTTACATTTTCTTTTGTTTACAAATTGTAGTCTGGAAAAAAATCACATATAATACATTTTTTGGATAAATTCTTTAGCACACACTTACTTCATTTACTATAGCACAATTATGTTAAAATCTCAGTTGTTTCAGCTTTGACTTATATATATGTACAAATATATTTGATAGTTACAGGAAAAAATATTAAACCTTCAGCCATACACCTCTTTTAAACTTTTGTAATAAAACTGAACAATATTTTCTAAATCCATCAAGGATTATGTATTCTAGAGTGCTAACAAGCCAAAAATAAAAGAAAATAATTCACAGTTAATATTTTTCGATTTTGCTGAATTTCTTTAGGGTTCATCCTTGGGTGGTAATAAACATTATCAGTAAGTTTCGTCAAAATCCGTTAAGAATTGTAACCTGAAGAGTGATTACGAACGCGTTTTTATAGTAAATATTTTCAATAGTGTTCATCCTTGGGTGGTTATAAATAATATTAGTAAATTTCGTCAAAATTCGTTAAGAATTGTGACCTGTAGAGTGTTTACAAGCCAAAAATCGAACGCGTTTTCAAGAAGAAGGGCAATAATTCATAGTAAATATTTTTTGATTTTGTATTTAATATTTGACCTCCTATATCATCTTCTGGTTTTATACCTGTCAAGCAAAATCGACTGGTATAGCACGTGAGAGTTCATCTAGAGAGTTCAGATTTTGAATGTGCTTTACGAGCTCTTTTGAACGATATATCACAATGGATTGTAATGCAAAATTTAATTTTTGTTATATTGTACAATTTGGATGTTGTTTGCCAGAATTTTTGAATGTTTTGACATTGATATATGTATATCTTATGATCTATAAAACTTCAAAATTGGAACATCTCCACATTGAACATTTCCCATATAAATAATAACATCAAAGAAAATTGACGTTGGCGTGGCACATCTAGGTTAAATTTTCATTTTGTGGCCCGGAATAAAAAATCATTCAAAATGCATTGTTTTGGAAAATGCTTTTGCACACATTTATCTCATTATTTTAACTCAATTATTTTAAGCTGTCTAGATGAATTAGGTCACCCGCTAAAGCACATCGAAGTTGTAAATTTGCTGTTTTCGGGGAGCCCTAAAAAAGTTGATATCAGAGGTCAAATATTAAAGTATCATAAGTAGCCAAGGTCAATGACGTTTGACCTACTTAAGATCAAGGTCATGAAATATAAGCCTTCAAAATTGAAAAAATTCAACCGGCAGTTACGCAAAAAGCAAAGTCGAAATTCAAAAATTGGCTTTCTAATTTTTGTTCGCATTAGACTAAGGTCCTATTTTTCGTTTTATTAAAATGTAAAAAGTCTGCTACAACTGTTGCAGTTTAGGCTGTGTGACATGTGTAAAAAACAAATAAAAAATTAGAGCCATACATGACACTTTGCAAATTTGCCAAAGGAATCTAAAAAACACTCGACCCCCAACTTCAATCCAAAGTGCCAAGGAAGTCGACAACATTGGAAATAACTGTTTTTTTAAGTTTGTGGAATCGGAATTAGTCGTCAGACCTGACATGTGAACGTTTCAGCCGATACCTTTTGTCAAGGATCGAGGCCACTTTAGGTCAAAGTCACGAGATATAAACTGAAAGGCAAAAGAAACTTATCACTTTAAAAATCGTTGTATCAAAGACAGAAAAGCTGGTACAGGTTTGAATCCCAGCAGCAAATAATTGCCTAAATGCAACGTAATCATAACCACAACGCAGATTATCGCACGCAGCTTTCCAAATAGTGCATGCATAAAAATGTGCAAAATGCGTTTTTGCGACATTGGTTCAAATGAACGTGCACGATTTCGGCATAAATACCGACTTTGGACAGAACAGGCATTCTATAAGTGATAAACCACCAAAAATATGCTAAGACTTGCGCGGGTGCAACGGTAACAGCGATCGGTTTGGCCAATATGGGGGCTTCTCAATGACAGATAGTCAGAACCTTCAACTGCTCCCAGATCACCATCAGCAATTTGATAATCCGGTTCCAACAGACAGGACAGACCCAAGACCGACCAAAATCGGGAAAAAGCAGGGTGAAAACTCCGGCCGACGACCGCTACATCCGGTAGATTCATCTTCGAAACAGATAGGGTAACAGCGGCGTCGACGGCAGCAACAACACTCAGTCATGCCATCAGCGGATGAACAGTCCTTCGATGACTTTGATCAGTTGATGTACCGAGCATACCGACCCTCCTTTGAAATGACGTTGACCCGTCTACATCGTCAACGACGATTGCAGCGACGTGACAGGGCCAGAATGTTCTTTACAGATGAAAGTCGGTTCCCTATGTTCAGGATCATCTTAATCGTTAGCTGAGAAGGCATGTACCACCTTCAGTGAACCGACAGAACCTTGACTTGGAGAGAGTCTATAGAACGTGTGGAACAGCCTAACGACGTTAATGAGGAGGCGTGTGTCTGCGTGTATTTTTGCTCAGGGTGATTTTTAATTTTGACCCTTCCTTTGTGTATTGTGGAGAATTGAATATCGGCATTACAATGCATTTTCATTGTAATTCTTCGAAATTGATTTCTGTTTATAAATCAGTCATCATATATCTCACATATGCCTTTGTCTTTGATGTGTGGTCAAATGAAGTCGGTGATAAGTTTCTTTTGCCTGTCAGTTTATAAGTCTTTGTAACTTATAAACTTTGAAAATGAAAACAGTTATAACACCGGAAGTTTCCGCTAGACATCAAATATGAAAGTATATATGAATAGCCAAAGTCAACGACCTTTGACTCTAGAAAGATCAAGGTCAAAAACGGAAAAAATTAATGTTTGAACCCTGTTCCTTTTTTGAAAACTGATTTAAGCAATTGTGTAATTGTATGTAAGGTCATTTAAATTGAAAATCTGCTAATTCCCACTCTTTAGTTTGTGTCTAATTTAAATATAGTTGTCGAAGCATTGATAAATGCTAAAATGACTAAAACAATTACTCTTGATTTTTTTTTATTGTTTCGTGTTTTTGACTTAACTGTGGATAAGATAACAGTCATAGAAAACATTTTGTTACATTGTCATTCTAGATTGAAAGAATTAAGATAGGACACGATAATTCTGGTAGAGGTCCTGCGTGGATCTTAGAAAAAGTTACAATTGATGTAGCAGGTCGACGTTATGTGTTCGTGTCTAAGGGCTATATATCTGAAAGTAAGGGGCTTGAAAAAGAACTGTCGGTGTTTAGTTCAGAAGGTAAATTATTCATATAAAATTATTATACAGATACATATGCAAGCCCATATACATAAATCATCAAGGATATATCTATTCACAATGTGTCAGGAAATATTGAAGAAAATTTAAAACACAAGTCAAATCCATCTGTTTAATTTTTTACTTCCTCTGTTATTAAAAATCTGAGAACTGAAGGATGGCAAAATCGAGAGCAACGCTTGTATGGTTGTGGACACTTTCTGGACACTTGCACTACTATATACTTGTACGTAACAATAACAGTATTAAACCAGTATCCAGTATTAATATACATACATATAAATATTCCACATATACTGACAGCTTTAGAAGTTTTAAAGCTTTCACGACAATCGTTGGAAGATATCTATCAATCATACATCTTGCCTCATTTCTATTTGATTGTGGTGAGTGTATGTGTAATACAGGATTCTGATTTTTTAGAAAACCTTCATCACGTGGTTCAATAACATGTTCGGTAAGTGGAATGTCACAAGAGGTTCATATATTTGATAGTTAAGATCTGAGAAAAATTGATGATTTTGGACCTACATTTTAGTTCAAAATTGTGTGTACGAAATAGTTAATACATTCATCAATATGAGGTTTGCAAACTCGTTCACTTGATCTGAGTGTCGAAACAAACTACTTTATCGCAGATTCTGTTCATACCTTTATTTCCCAGACCATACATTTCAAGCTTTTCACAAAATCCTAACTTAAGATGATTTTAGTGTTCCAATAATCTGATTGGTCAATCACTAAAATCGATTGCAAATGTTGATTACCGTATTTCTTTAAATCTGGATTTTATCTTAGTTCAAATTTTGTGAAACTGGGCCCAGGCCCAGATGAATAACCCTTTTATCGACTTCCATTTTCCATCCCGAAATGCTGTTTCAAATCCCATCTTAAGACATCGTGATTAAATCATGTAATGTAATGTATCCTGAGAAATTAAGATACGCTTGTTTGAGCCTCTCACTTTGTAGCATAATATTGGTCTCTGAATAAAAAAAGCATTGTATTAAAAAAACCTAATCGTGTGTGTTTTGTTTGTTTTAGCACTGTAAAAGAAGTAATAAGAAAAAACATCAAATGAGATGATAACCTTATGATGACATGCTACATCGCCAACATATAGTTATTTGCAGTCTAATTAAAATCAGACCCTAATTTCGTTCGTTCGTTTTTTTTAAATCCGGTTTTTTAACCACTACATTAGGGTCTGAGAACCAGGCGCGGCAACAGCCGTTCACGTTAACTTTGACCTTACCTTGATAAACATGACCTGATAAACTAGTCTACAGCACTTAGGAATCCTAGAATGCATCTAATTAGGGTCTGATTTTAATTAGACTGAGTTATTTGATCATGTATATAATTATTGAATATTTTAGACGAAATTTGATACTTTTTTTTTTGGTTAATGAGGATACATATATAAAGATTATGCAAAAATAATAAAAGTTGTATATTATAATTACTGAGAGGGAATTGATAATTTGGTGTTGGTGTAGGTTGATGTTAAAAGTTGTACATTCTAATTACTCAGAGGGAATTGATATTGTGTTGTTGGTGTAGGTTTATGTTTTAAGTCATATAGAAATAATAAAATTAGTATATTTTAATTACTCAGAGGGAATTGATATTGTGTTGTTGGTGTAGGTTTATGTTTTAAGTCATATAGAAATAATAAAATTAGTATATTTTAATTACTCAGAGGGAATTGATATTGTGTTGTTGGTGTAGGTTTATGTTTTAAGTCATATAGAAATAATAAAATTAGTATATTTTAATTACTCTGAGGGAATTGATATTTTGTTGTTGGTGTAGGTTTATGTTTTAAGTAATATTGAAATAATAAAAGTTGTATATTCTAATTACTTAGAGGGAATTGATATTGTGTTGTTGGTGTAGGTTTATGTTTTAAGTAATAAAAAATAATATTTGTATATTATAAGTACGAAGAGCAAATCGATATTACATTATTGGTGAATGTTTATGCTTAAAGTGATATGAAAAAAAAAGTTGTATAACATTATTACTGAAAAGAAAATTTATATTATATTGACCTACTTCAATGGCTATTAGTAATTGGACATGAATATATGAACAGATTTTATGGATAACAATTACTTTAATAAATAACTTGCTTGATTAAGACGAAAGTATCATCGTCGAAGTTATTTATCAAAATAATTGTTATCCATAAAATTGTGTTCATATATATATTATATTTTGTTTTCGTCGCTTTGCTAACTATTTTCTTCGTTAATCCAAGATAATTTGTGCTCTTTGTTTGAAATATCACAATAACCGGTCCTCCCTTCCTTAAAAATTAGCACAATTCATTACCGAAGTGCCGTAAAAAATTTCGTTAAAGAAAATAGTTCGCGAAGTGACGAAAACAGTTTTTATCAACAAATGCAGCCATCTTGTAAGGGGAGATAACAACGTGTTATATTAAATGTGGTCTGAAGCTTCGTAGCCGCGGGGCGTGCATCATATCGGTTGAAGTCTATCTTGAATAACAGGGCACCCAGCCAGAATTTTGAATGTACCAAATAGGAGTTTGAAGTGTCTCTCGTACACTTAAAAAGGCTAGAAATCTTCTTTGCAATCCTTTTAGAATCAAGAATTCTTACGGAAGTCGATTTTTGCATTGCCTAGACAATACTAAAAGAAACAATCCCCCCAAAACATGTTTAATCAAAATATCAAGAACATCGATATTTTCTAATAAAAGGTAATACTTATTTAACTTCCATCCAAAGCACCAGTGTAATATTTATGTTACCTTAAAAATGTGGGGAGGGACATGTTTGTTGACATGAAATTCAACTTTTACCATGTTCTGCCATTTCTACAATAGGATTAGGAAAGAACAAATTAAAAGGTCTATTAGTTTTCGGGGAAGGGAGGGTTTGTATCTCCCAAATGTACAGGCCTAGGATGGAACAAAAATGGGATTAAGGGTCTGGATTCAGGCTATTCTTCTTTTCTGATCTGAAAGTAGAAAAAATAAGAACTCACCCAACGGGTGGTATAGTATCTGCTAATGACTGAAAGGGTTTTAGTAATAAGTCGACCGACTTTAAAATCCAGGTAAGACACGCCCAGTTGATATGCACACCGGACTGTCAACATCGATAACAAGCACTGACTATGACACCAGCCAACCTCGAAACTGGCAACCCAGTTCAAATACATACATGTATGTTCAATAACAAATCTCGCTCAACAAATCTTGCGAAACATTTCTCCAAATACATGTCGATTATCTTTGAAGGTAATTTTTGTGGTTAGGGAATCCAAGTATTCAACGTACGAGAATTGAATTTCAATAATGGTGGCACAACAAAATATACATACTTAACCCAATATTTTGTTAGTTTTGACCCCACATAGGCACATAGAAAATTGATGTCCCAAATACGTCTTTATGTTTCAAATCAATTATCGACCGATCAATCTACTAATATTATGTAGGTTTCCAATCTGTAAAACACCCAAAAACGTATATTACATTGCAGTCATGGCGAACGAATTGATGTGACTAAGGATGGAACCCCCAAATCATCAACATCAATTAACTGGTAACTGTGTGTTTTGTGAGAATGTGATCCTGATGAGTTCTTTAAGCACGAAAACCGAGTCTACTTTCCAGCTCTTTCCCAAGAAGGACAGCTTCGAGTCAGAAACAAATAAGACCGACTCAAGCCCTTAGAAAGAGCTTGCCACCAAGAAAGCAGATGCACCACATATCACCTTTGTCATACTAGATAGGGAAGCCATTGTTCAGATGCTGAAGCCAGGTGGCAGTAAAACATTCCTTGTATATGGAACAGGGGTGTTTGTTCCATAAATATTTAATCACAACTCAAGCATCGATCTCGCCTTGACCTAGTCGGGATTGTTACACCACGTCTGGGAGCCTCAAAGCGACTGATGGGACAACAAGGGGAAAGGAATCGAAAGGCATGCAACTGCTGCTGGTGAGCTACACGGAAACTGGCAGAATGTTCTTCGAGTTGGTGAAATTAAGGAAGAGATGTTCAGTTTCGTGTCTGGACTGCTTATGGGATCCGTCAACACACCAGGCAAACAGTTGGTTAGCCACTGACGGGGAATTACCACCTTGACCCCATGTAACCGTGAGGCCGACACTCGAATGATGGTACATGCAGCAAATACCATAGGGTGTGGTCATCGGAAGGTACTTATCCGAACAGTGGACACAGACATTAAGCCGACAGCAACAACTAAATGAACTTTGGCTCGGATTCGGACAGGCAAGAGTTTCCGCTATGTACATGTAGCAGCAGATGAAGTTTCTGTAGAGACTTGATAAGTCAAGGCGCTTCCAGTATTATGTTACTGTATGCTGTTATAGGATGTGATGTATTATAGGCATTTGTAGACCGTGGAAAGATATAACTGCTTGGGCGTTACCAGAGGTTACAGCTGCCTTCCTTCAGTTAGCCCCTACACCAGTCTGAAGACTATTTTAAGCTTTGTTGTACTTGTGTCAACCAACTAAATTGTTTCCAAGAAAATGGAGATCCCTTGAAGCACAAACTCCATATCTAGTGCAACGTGTGAAAAGAGCCACATATCAAGCCGGTCATTGTTGGGGGCATGTTGTCCCATGCAGCACCTTGCCATCTCCATGCAACTGTAGATGGGTCAACCCCTCTACACAAATCTACCAGAAGCAGCACAATCATGCTATGAACTGATCTTATATAGGTGTAAGAAAGGCTGCAATGGAAAATGGAAATCGGCCTTTAACTGTACAGGACTGTTTGTTTGAATAATCACTTTCCTTCTACTGCTAAGACTAGGAGCTATGGCAATCGGTGTTTGTGAAAAGGTAACAAAGAATTCAACATGCATTTTTTGCAGATGTCACGTGTATCTGTATCGGTTCAGAATAAGCCATAAAGAATGCTTTTTATAGCTGATAGATTAAAAAATAGTGATACTTAAATGTGTTTTTTTTTTGTGGTCGCCTTATATTAATTGAATATGGCGGCAGTTGTTGCCACTGTAAACTGAACGAGTCGATCTTTAGCCCTCACATTCGAGTTAAAAAAAAGTAGTTGGCAAAGATAAAAAAATATCGCAAATTATTAAATTTTATGGACGCCATTTTTAAATTAAACATGGCCGGTTATTGTAGACACTTGTTGCTTGAATAGGTGAATTCCCTCATACAAAAAATGTACAATTGGCCATTTTGAACAGGTTAATGGCTGACATAGATTCAAAAACATCAATAATTATATATATCTGAGGGTGGCTCATTTGAAATTCAAAATGGTGGCATACGCAAGTGAAAAAATGCACAAAAAAGTTGCTATGAATGTAGGTAATTAGGTCACAGGAAATTCGGTCACCGAAAATTTACTCACAGTAAAAAGGTCACATGGTAATTAGTCACAGTAAAAAGGTCACACGGCAATATGGTCACAGTTAAAAGGTCACCTAGTGATCTTATTTTAGTTTTACTTAATCAAAGTTTATTTGTAAGACGTCAATGGTAACACGAACTATAATAATGACAGCCGGTGATCTGGTGAAGGCAAAACTGGTATAATGATAGCACTAGTAACTGGTGTAATGATAAGACTAGCTACTAGTATCGATGATAGCACCGGTATCTAGTGTAGTGACAGCACTAGTAACTGATGGTTTCTGTTTGCCAAATACTTATTTCATAATACATGTAAATAATACAGAACACTGCCCAGTGCCAGATATGGATTGACCTTGTGGGGGACCAGGACGGTCAAACAGTATTTGGTATACCTGTGAGACGCCGAAAATCTGCAGCTAGTTATTGCTGATACAAGCCGCCACCGGTCTGTCTTTGAAGCCAGTCAGCCGTGCCACCGTTTTACTTCCACCGACTCTCGCAATTCCAAATTACTGAATTCACACTAACTGAATGCAGTCTATGAAATCATCCAGCATTGACTTCAGCAATGAAGTTGACGGCTACTTGAGCCTCAATCCGCTCGTGGAATGAAAAGAAAATTTTCTGCTTTTCAGAAGCCGCTTTGACCACATTATTCAAATTAGGTTATACGATACATGCAAGGGAATATCTCGCAATTCCTTCATCAAGTGTGCCAGTAGAAAATATTATGTTTTCCACTACATGGTTAAATATGAATGCCAAACGAAGTTCACTTGATGCTCTGAATATGAACATTATCTCTATTATTCATGACAACATGAAGTAATGCCATAAATTGATATTGTCTTGTAGTTGTATATTTTTTATTTGGATTGAACTTTTGAAATTCAGCATTGGTCTTCTTGTTAGAACAATCCTTTGCAACTAATTTAGCAATTTACACCAAAAGGCTAAGATCCATGGTAGTGGAATCGATCAGTCATAGGAGAGAATCAACCATCTGATATTAGTCAGAAAAGTATTTTTTGCTCAAAGCTGCGGCTATTCATATGGTGTTAGTTATGACAAGCCAAACGCAAAAAAAAAATTGGGATCAATTTCCTTGCATCATAGTCGAGGCATTGCTATCACATTGAAATTTTGTGTTATTGTTCTATTAAAAACGCTCTTTTTCCCCAAGAACACTTCGTGTTAAATGTATGGTATGCTCTGTTGTGTGCATTTTTTACATTTGATTGCAGTGGTAAGATAACGACATAAATTTGGCATCTTAACCTTTTGCCGGGTACGACATAATAAATGCATGAGCTAAAGACTTGAAACTAAAAAATCTCGGTAAATGAACCTTATCAAAGGACATTATCCTGTTTTCTACACTGACGTACACATTCACAGTGCTTTAAAGAATGATATCGGCGTAAATTCGACAAGAGGGGGGGGGGGGGCGCACTTGAAATGGTCAAACAATAATAGTCGAGACTGGATTAATGAGGTCATCTTAAGAGATCTAAAATAAAAAGGTGACCTTCAAGTAGCATCAGAAAGTTTCACTTACCCGCAGGAGCCCGCCCCTACATGCCACAGGCTGGTGTGATAAAGAGAACGCTTCGTAACCAGAGACTCGTGCTACGGGATCCCGCGACATAGGACCAGTTTGGAGAGTTACCAGATAATTTGAGAACCACGATTGGAAGAGATCCTTTCTTAATTTATGATGCCAACAATCAAAACACGCTGCTCGTATTTTCCAGTTCTCAGTGTTTTGAAAAACTTGGTAACGTGGACCCCGTGTATATGGACTGGAATTTTGCAATGGCACCAGCCATATTTTCTCAAGTGTACTGTATACGGATCCCGTTCGGCCAGGATAACTTCAATACAGCAGCCTACGTGCTTCTACCTAACAAGAGAGAGCCACGTACGAGGAACTTCTGAAAGCGATTGTCAATGCTTGCTAAGGCGTCAGTGCAGTTTTTCTCTCTCCTATACGTACTATGACAGATTTTGAAGATGGCATGATGCGTGCAGTACGAGCTGTTCTAGGTCCAACATTGTCATGAAAGGCTGCTTCTACCACCTTACACAATGCACCTGGCGGAAAATACAACAACTCGGATTTGCCGGCTAGTCATGACGAAGATTTACAGCTGTTTTGTTCACAAATAGACGGCCTTGTATTTCTGTCACTTCTTGATGGACCTGCTGGCATGGCTCATCTGCGGGCTATCTGTCCTCTACACCGCTATTGGACTACTTCGACAGAACTTACCTGTCCGGTGGCAATGGAGGCCAGCCAACTTTCCCTCCTGAAACTTGGAATGTTAGCCAACAAACGCTCGACAACAACCCCCGCACGAATAACATTGTCGAGGGATAGAACAACAAAATGCGGGTGGCGATGGGCTACCACCACCCATCAACATCGAAAGTCGTGGATTGGTTTCGTAGGGAAGCCGTGAAGGTAGAGACGGTGATCGCCCAGGATGCAGTCGGAAATGTACGGAGGAAGCCGGTGAAGCAGGAATACGTCGAAATGCAAAGACGACTACGCACACTCATCGGTGATCTGTCTCAACTACTATGGACTGGATGCTGCACATTTTTATACGTCACCCGGTTTAGCCTGGCAGGCTGCCTTGAAAAATGACAATTGTCAAGCTGGAATTATTTGTTTATAGAAAAGGGTTTAAGAGGGGGAATATCAATGATACCACATCGTCATGCCAAAGCCTCTCTCGTGTAACCTAGTTGTCCTAGATCGTGTTCTTATATACCTACTTAAGATATTGACCTATCAATATCAAAATTGTTGGTATTGCTTTCTGATGCTGCTACACCTAATATACTTGTGGTCATCTTCTACTTACCACACTTGCTGACATTGTATACTAAACTAGTCGATGATCTTCTATCCCCACCAAATTTGTGGAAGTCTCTTATTTACCATAGTGGTAGATAGTGTATACGCTCTTGCTGACGTTGTATAATTACCTCAGCTGCTGATCTTACATGCCCACCATTTTTATGGATGCCTCTTATTTACCCTCTTGTATATTAATTCTGTCCTCAAATCCAAAGCAAATTACTGTTTTATTCTCAAATCATTATTTTAACCGCCGTGATCAAGAATATGTCTGTGTCTATTTCTAGTCTGATCAAATTACCTTCACTACGTACAATACTGGACACGTTTTCAATATTGAATGTCTCTGTAAGTGTTAATACATACTTAGATGGGGGTTTCGATATCTCTATTAATAGACCTTTACAAACATGACGTCATTTGCTTGGAAATGAGGAAATGAAGGCCGATATGTTTGAGAGTTCGGTTCTCGATCAGGGTGTGAAAGTCCAATGACCTAGAATAAGTCATCTTCACTCATAATTCCAGTCCATCCAACTGTAAATGGGTATGGATAATCTCGGAAAGATTAATGCCTAGAGCTTTGGCTATGAACCAGCAGTTATATTTGACAGGTATCAACATTTTAAAGGCCACTACGTACAATACTGAACAAGTTTAAACACCTTTTCAATATTTTCATTCATTGGTTAACCAAGACTTCGTTGTATATAACCATAGAGGCTATAACTCTAGACTACAGTACATTTGTTTTGTTGCTATTATTAGTTACACTGTAATGATATTGTACTGCTAAAGAGAATAACTTGACCACGGGAAGATGTTCACCTATGTACTTAATCACACCAGGTTATTGAGGTCAACAGAACTAGATGTATACATATTCTACTTACCACACTTGCATACTAAAACTAGTTGACAATCTGCTATCCCCACCATATTTGTGGAAGTCTCTTATTTACCATAGTGGTTGATAGTGTATACGCTCTTGCTGACGTTTTATAATTACCTCAGCTGCTGATCTTACATACCCACCATTTTTATGGATGCATCTTATTTACCCTCTTGTATATTAATTCTGTCCTCAAATCCAAAGCAAATTACTGTTTTATTCTCAAATTATTATTTAACCGTCGTGATCAAGAATATGTCTATGTCTATTTCTGGTCTGATCAAATTACCTTTCAACCCTAACACAGTCTCCAATTGATCAGCCTGACTATTATTGTTTGGCTTCGTTGTGCTTGTGGACGAGAGGAATTCTTGGGGATGACGACCCTTGTCTGGTGTGGCCACCTATGCACTTTCGCATTTTTTCATTCATATATTTAAATATACAATTAATTATTGAATATTGATAACCATTATTTATTGACATAGTTCATATTTTCTATATTGTATCTTTTATTTGATTTAAACAATATTTATTTCATTTAGCATTGCAATACAAATTATAGTGCAATATGAAATGACGATACAGAAACAAGCTGGTAGCTTATATATTATATATTTGCTTCGCCTGTAATTACAGTTACAAATATAATATATAAAAAGTATAACGGAGACGAGATAAATAAATATATAAAAATATGGAGAAAAGAAGTTCAATTATTGAATGGAAGCTGAAGTGCGTCGAACAAGTTAGTTGGTAAAATGCGAATCATAAGTATGAAGCGTTTAAGGATTGGGGTTTCGGGTACATATCACGTTTTTATAAGGTAAAATAAATTTCATTAGTCAAAACGTTTAGTAAGGTTAAAGTATTAGTGGACTGTACTAACTATTGACCCACATACGTTACACCAGATTATTGAGGTCAACAGAAAGTGTTGAAAAGGTCACTACGTACACTAATGGACAAGTTCAAACACGCTTTCAATATTGAGAGGCTATGATGACGTCAGAGGGTAGCCTCCCAAGAGGTAGCCTCATCATAATTTCTCCATAGGTTTAACATGAGCAAATGTGAGCGAGAACCCCCAGTTATCTTACTACTTTAGCATGCCGGGAAAGTGGGAACAAACCAAAATGATTTTCACGGACAAGAGTCAAATTAGTTGAAAATCACGTCTCCACATAATCTATGTATCAAAAGGTGTCAATAGCTTGAACTGGATTAAGTTTTAATTCATGTCATATTGGTAAATCAAAATCCAGACTTTATTGTCCGTACGTGTCAACTACGACAACAGCACGCATGCGCACTACATATTTACTAGCAGACGAAATATTATCAGGGGCGGATCCAGGATTTAGAGAAAAGGGGTGGGTGGGGGGTGGCTCTGAAATATAACATGCTTCAAATTCAACGGTACCGTGAGCGGCACATTTTTAGAGGGTTCTGCCACCAGTCGGCCAAAAATAGGGGGTTGGGGGGCTCGAGCCGGCTGAACATTCCCCGTTAAAGAAAATATTACCCTTTAATATTTAATTTTCATTTTAAATGAGGTTTATCAGTGGAAAACTTATATACAAATTATGCAAAATGCTAAACTTTTTAACGCAATTTAACTAAAACTAATTCGTTTTATGATGTCACTACCACTGTCAATGACGTCAGTTTAGTGGAATCGCAGGAATCGCAGAGGTTGGAATGGAAATTGAAATGGCGCAAATTGATGACATCAGTGTCCCAGATACACTACAAAGTTTAGAAAAACTCTTTACAATCCCTTTGAGTAATCCTATATCAATTTTAGTTTAAAATATCAAACCGTACATGCAGAATGCAACCACTCATAGCAGGTGATAGTCTCTTAATTTAATGAAAAAAATTTATAATAAATTATAATACACATTAAAAATATGTTGCATGTACAAATTAAGTAGCTTAGGCATCATTGCTGTGACATATAAGGGATATCAAAATGTATTCTTTCAAAGTATATTGTTGGCTTTTGCCTCAGTCCAGACTACAAAATCGCACCATGGTAGACCCATTATTGTCATTTCCCCCTGTACCTGAGCATAATACTTATGTGAATGTCCTAGTCTGGGCCCTGAATCAGTGTTCTCTAAAAATAAAAACATATTGTCTCCCATGGCCATGATCTCTGGAATCTCTTTCCTATGAATACGGGTACCCTTTAAAGCGATACCACCTCTTAGAATGAACAAAAAAATTAAGTTCTCAAACTTGGTCAATCAGAGTATATATTCATGAACGATGTCCAAAGTATACAAACAGAATGCAAAAAAACCATCAAACTGTGTAAATTTCCATATAATAACAGGTTATAATTGATAAACGCCTTGAATTTGATTAAGGGTTTTTCAATTATTGTATATAAACATTGTTTTCTGGATTTATCAGATTATTTAGGTAATCTGTTGTATATTTATGCAACCAGGCAAGTTCCTTGATGAATATAAACCAAATTTGAAAATTTAGATTTTTTGTTCATTCTAAGAGGTTGTATTCCTTTAATGAGTATGGACATTTGATTTTTATTACGCCTACATTTTCCCCTTTAGTTACTTTAACATCACTAGATGCACCTAGAAAAGAATGACTGGTGAGAAGAGTTGGACCAGTTAATTGAATATTACATTACGGCCTTTATTATCAATCCCTCACTGCTCAACTGCAGGTAAATTCGTGTACCCAAATAGAAGTTGAATAGTAATTAGACATTTTACTAAATTTATCATTTGACAAAATGAATAATTGACGTGCTGTCAAATAAGCTTAGGACTATTTGTTCATTTACCTTTTCACTTAAAAATTTATTCATGTGATCCTTTTAGAAATTAAAGTTTAGGCTTATATAGACTTTTTACCTTGCAAATATTTAAGTATAATAAATTATGAAAACTCACTTCGCAAGATTTGATTCCTCGACTATCTGTTTCACTAATGAAGTTGGCCTTTGACCTGAAGACTTCACATCCCCAAACAATGAACTGGTTATCCTACCAATATGATGGAGGGAGTCTGTTTATTTATTTATGTAAGTTTCTTCATATTTTGTATTTGGTAAAATTAATTGGTATAAAATAAATTTAACTGTTTGTAACATAATATTTTCTGTATTATTAAATATATTGTTATTGATGACTTGTTTGTTGATTATTACTTCCAGTTGCCCTCTAACTGTGTATAGAACATCAGCATCAAATAGGATTTATACTAGTCTCAATTTCTTGCTCCATACAAATATCTGGCACTAGATTAGGAATATTCCACAAATGTGACGATTGTATATTTCCTGAAAAAATGTGAGACTTTTGTTGCCTATTTAATAATTTTGAATATCTTTTACATATTCTATGAATTTAGTTTCACAATATTGAAATGATCACGTCGGCATCGTAGTGCTTAACCGTCTTGTCAAGTCCCTTGAAATTGTTGACGTTTCCATCAGACTCTTTTGTTCGTGTTAAGGTGGTATATCACCGTAAAAAAGACATTTACACCAGGTAGGTGTGGCAAATATTTAATTGTATAAAAAGGTGGCAGGTTCTCTTTATCATTATCAGTATCATAGATGTCAGTGACGAATTTGGTGCAGGTGGGCGTGGAGTTGTGTAAAAGGCCTTTTGTAATCAGCATGTCTATATAAAATGTAAAAAGTCAAAGAAGACGCGGGTCATGCAGAGCCTAACTGTAACCATCACCTGTGTCGATTTGTAGGCCTAAGCATAGTTTGGGTAAATGAAACAGAACGAAACCTTTTGGCAAATGAACCAAACATATGAGAAAATGTATCAATTTTAAATTATAGATAATATTAGTATCCTACCAGGATACCGTTCAGACCATTCAATAGTCAAATTAGACCTAAAAATATCTAAGTTTAAAACAGGACAAGGTTTTTGGTGCTTCAACAATTCATTACTCTCAGACCCTAAATTTGTTGAACAATGTAAAGATGTAATTAAAGAAACTAAACAGGAATACGCTGCGCTACCATATAATAGGGACAACATAGAAAAACTTTCTGATGATGAAATTCAATTCACTATAAATGACATGCTATTTATGGACATGCTCCTCGTAAACATTCGTACCAGGTCAATTTCCTACAGTATATACAAATCTAGATCTCGAAAATCAGAAAAACACAACCTCGAAAGACAAATTAACATTTTAGAGAATATCTTACAAACATCAAATTCGGAAGTTCTCCTAGAAATAAATAATGAGCTAAAATATCAATTAGAAAAAATTAGAGTACATGAAACAAAGGGAATGATAACCCGATCACATGCTAAATGGATAGAATTAGGAGAAAAGCCATCAAAATACTTTTGTCAATTGGAAAATAGAAACTATATAAACAAATCTGTAACAAAACTATATGATGATAACAATAAACAAATAACAGAGCAAACTGAACTCCTACACTATATTAAAACATTTTACAAAAACCTTTACAAAAGCAAGGATGATGATCTAGATGATGTTGACCTTCACACCCTTTTCAAGGACATACATGTTGGAAAACTAGATATTGATCAAAAAGTACAAATTGACAAACCAATTGATAAAATAGAACTCTTAAAATCACTTAAAACACTTAAAAATGAAAAAAGCCCAGGAACAGATGGCTTCACAGCTGAATTTTTCAAATTTTTCTGGAAAGATATTGGCACCTTTCTTTTACGCTCATTCAATAACAGTTTTGAATCAGGCACACTACCTATAACAATGAAAAGAGGCATTATAACTATTCTCCCCAAAGGCAATAAACAACGCGAATACTTGAAAAACTGGCGACCCATTACACTGCTCAACACAACTTACAAACTTCTAGCTACAGTACTTGCAAATAGGCTTAAACCAGTCCTTAATACATTGATAAATGAAACTCAAACCGGATTCATAGCAGGAAGATACATTGGTGAAAACACAAGACTCTTATATGATATTATCCATCAAACAAATCTAGATAACGAAAATGGCGTTCTACTTATCATTGATTTTGCTAAAGCTTTTGACTCAATTTCATGGAAATTTGTAAAAAACGTTTTGAACTATTTTAACTTTGGCCCAAACTTCAAAAGATGGATTAACTTAATCCTCTTTGAAGCTCAAATGTGTGTCATCCAAAACAAATTTTGGTCGGAATTTTTTTTTTTTTTTTTTTTTTTTTTTTTTTTTACTATTTCTAGGGGTTGCCGGCAAGGAGACCCACTATCACCATACTTATTTATATTATGCGCTGAAATTCTAAGTATTCTAATAAAAAATGACCCCGAAATAATCGGAATAAAACTAAGAAATATTGAATTCAAAATAATGCAATATGCAGACGATACAACTCTCTTTTTGGACGGCTCAAATAAATCACTTAAAGCGGCTCTCAACCTGCTTCTACAATTTGCAAAATTCTCAGGTTTAAGCCCTAATATCGACAAAACACAAATAATACCTTTAGGTAAGCTACGTATATCCAACTTGCTAAACCAGTCAGGCTATAACATAACCAAAGTAACAGAATCTTTCACAGTATTAGGAATTACATATACATCAGACCTTGAAAATATTATAGAAATCAACTATAAGAATAAAATTATACACATAAAAAATCTAATAAACACTTGGTCCAAAAGATATTTGACTCCATTAGGAAAAATTACAGTTGTAAAGACTCTTCTAATTCCTACAATAACCCACTTACTAATAAGTTTACCTACACCTGAACTTACAACCTTAAAGGAGATAGAAAGCTTACTCCACAGCTTTGTTTGGAACGGAAAAAGAGATCGTGTTTCTAGATTCCAACTGATCCAAAGCTACCAAAATGGGGGCTTAAAAATGCCAAATTTACCGCTTTTTGCCAAGAACATGAAAATAAGGTGGATTAACAAAATATTTGACTGTAAGTCTCCATGGTTATCACTACTGGAAGCTACCAGCACCTTTTCAATACATAAAATACCCAACTTTGGAAATGACTATGTAAAAATGCTAGGAGAAAAAACCATTAACCCTTTCTGGAAAAATGTGTTTAATGACCTTTATTATCTACATACATCTATTGAAAAAACAGAAAATATGGCCTCTGAACCAATCTGGTATAACTCACTCTTAAGAATAAACAAGAAATCTGTTTTTTACAAAAATTGGTACTCAGTAGGAATACGATTTATGTACGACTTATTAAACAAACATGGTCACTTTCTGACATATGAGCAACTTTGTAGAAAGTTTAATTTTAAGCCTTTTTTCACAGAATATCTGGGCCTAAAAATTGAACTAAACAAAATATTAAACTATATAGGAGAAACTGAACAACCAGGCATTCCTTATGTTACACAACTTATAATCAAAAGTAAACATAATCCCAAAACAATATATGAAAATTTAGTAAAATCTACCTCATACCCTAAAGCATATCAGAACAAATGGAACTACATAATAACAGAACAAGACACCCAGTGGCCACAAATAAACAAAATGGCATTTGAATGCACTCAAGACACTAGTCTAATATGGCTACAGTATCGCATAATTCACAGAATAATAGGTACAAACTCTTATCTCAATAAAATAGGTATCAAAGATACACCTAACTGTGAACGATGTAATTCATATGAGACAATATGCCACATTTTCTGGGAATGTTCAACAATAAGAACTATATGGAATGAACTATCTGTTTGGCTGGAAACCTTAGGTATAAAAATTTCCATTGAAAAATCTATAATACTTTTTGGGTACTTGGATAAAACCGAAGCGAATTACTCTCTTATTAACCTAATCATTCTTATCATGAAATCCTTTATTTTTAGGTGTAAATATAAAAACTTAAGTCCTACAATTGAAGGCTTTAAGAATATTTTAACAGACTACATTCAGACTGAAAAATACACTTTTTCTAAAAATCAAAATTTAGACAAATTCGAAAATAAATGGAAAAATCTAATCTAAATAAAGGGGGTCCAGTGTGTTGTTAATATTTGGGGGTGGGAAATGGAAATGTGTTCACATTTTGTTGTAATATTGCTCAATTACTTTGTATACCTTATTGTAAGACTATTAGGCAGGGCCCCATCCCTGCTATTGTCATGTGTTTTTTTTTCTGGGCAATAATAAAAGTTTGAAAAAAAAAAAAAAAAAAAAAAAAAAAAAAAAAATTTTAAACGAGGAAGTATTGCATATGAAAAGTGGTGGATTAAGCAGATTATATTCCTACTTTGATACATTTCATGACAAAATAGTCATTGTCCTCCATCTTCAAAATTGCAGCCATAGTTAAAATTATTGGCTAATGTGCTTTTTTGTCAGAGGAATGGCTGTCTCTAACCCATGCCAAATTTGGTGCTTACACCATGAAGTGAAAGATTCTTGTGATGGACTATTATGGCATTACATCAATACAATCCCTGAATAATTATTATATAGAACTTTATTTTTTTAAATAACCAAATATTGTAACCCCACTCATAATATAACATTAGAAGAAAACACATCATATAACCCTGAAATAATTTCATAAATCTCAAGTGACGTCATCTGGTTGCTCTGACGGATGGTATTTTTTTACAGGAAGATATATAATGACGTCACTAGAGGTTTGTAACTTAATTTTAACTATTCAATACAAAAATAATAATAATAAAATCTATCAATAATTACAATTATCTTATTTCTTTTAAGTTGTGTTACTTTCTTAACCTACATCAATATTACAAGACAATTCCCTTTCAATAATTTTAATTCACAAATTAATATATTTTATTACTATTAACATAAACCAACAATATATATCAGAACTCACTCCACCCCCCAAAAATAAGACATACCACTTAATTAATATGACCTTTCACATTAACAATAAAATATCAATTCAAAAATATATATATACATGTATAACTTTTAATATTTCAAAATACCTAAAACATAAAACTTCTTGGCATTGGTTATCAGCTCAGTTGATAATATTTTCTGATAATTTCTTTTTACAGTGCTAAAATATAAAACGGACAATAAGTTATAATCTCTATATTATAAATAAAAATAAAACCGGTACCAACGAAGCAAACTGCAAAACGAAACTACAACATATTGACATTATATGTTATAGAATAATTTCCGCTGAATTACATACATAATGGAAAGGTATAGACCAAACCTAGTGCTATTAGGAAAAGAAGTAAACGAATGGCTGATGGATTTGACAATTAACCTAAATCAAGTAACAACTTTTCATTACATATTGTGAACCAGTAAAGGTATTTCCTGGATGGTATTACTTATCTAATTAGTGACTTTGTACATTTTCTATATCGGATATGAACAATGCAATAAGTACCTTCTGAACTAACCACTAGCAGTTCTTGTTCCAGCCCATTTCCTTCAGATATCCAGTCATTAAACTCAAAGTTATAGCGTAGATTTTCAAATGGTACATCAATTGTTACTGTATCTAAGAACCATGCAGGAGCTGCTCCAGTATTGTCATGTCCTATTTTAATTTTTTGAATCTAAAATGAACAAGTCGACATTATATTACATTGCTAACAAAATATTACAATGGATATATTTCTATCAACTTTCAGTCAGCTAACCATATATTAATAGTAGGTGAGAGTATTTCAGGATGGAAAATGAATGATATTGGTGGTCAATGCAGTGAAAGCACAATAGACACAGGTCGAAATGTGTAGTTTGCTCTGATATTGAACTTTGTGACATGCTATTTTGTTCGTGGCAGTACTTATACAATTTTTATTCGATGACTTTCACATTTTCAGGGTCTGACAAGGATTCTGTGAGAATTTTGAAAGGGTTCGACTCATCAGCAGCTGAGATACATAGCGTCAAAGTTTGGACGTTTATTTTTTGGGACACCCGATATATCCACGGCGATGTAAATTTTCCTCACCTGTCCAATTGCCGGAGCATCAATGGTGAAATTATCTACAGAGCCTCGTTGATACAGTGTGGCAGAAGAATTTGAATATTCTTGTAGTTCAAAAGGACCAATTTCACCGCTACTGCCATATATCGTTAGAGAAACTATGGCGTCTGTTTGCGCTTGAGATCTATCTCTTGTGTTTACTTGTACAAGATAAGATATAGCTGAAAAAAATATTATTTAAAACGTAAGACGTAATAATAGCATCCGCGATTCTAATTTGTTATCCAAACATATGTTGAAAATTGTCCCACAGCCAAGGTCTGATTTAGCACATTTCTTTTAACATACCATGACAAATGGAAGAAAATATTGAATTGTGTTTACCAGAAAATTGTATTTAATGTAAAGCTATGTAAATATCTTATACTGACGTTACTTACTGCACGACAGTTTTGCAATATATTGTCAAGAAAATTATTATATTTTACCTTCGCATGGTGTCAGGGTATTCCAGTTTCCGTTTTCGTCACATGTCAGGGTTCCATTCAGACCATTCTTTGTGAATCCACTCGCACAGACAAAAGTATAATTGTCACCAACTAGACCTGAAGGTGTGACATCGTCAGAATTTTCGATGCTGTCACCAGATCGACACTCAACAGGCAATTCTATAAATAAAAAAAAAAACGATAAAAATGTTATACCTGGTGAAGAAAAAAAGATTAAGATAATTGTTACGCCCTTTAACCATAGGCCTTCTGTCATACAAAAATCTGCCGTTAATACTATCAGTGTTTAAACCTTTTTGTTGTTTTGGTATTGGCGTTTCTCATTCGCTTCAAGTTAATTCGACAATCTATGCTTAATTTTATATCCCTCTATAATAAATACTTTGAAGGGTGATGGGTGAAGACTTCTTACTGAATATTGTAAACACAACATTCCTAGTACTGTAAGTTTATGATGTTTTTTGTATTTATTGCAGTGCGTTCTAGCGAACGCACTGCTTTGTTTTCATAATGTATGTTTTTTTTTTTTGTCTACTTCTGGTCACGCTAATTCGGTATGAAGGGAGCATGCCACACATTATCTCATATAATTTTTTACTATGCCTAACTGCACGGTATTAGGTGAATATAAAATGATGCATTTTCGTCCAACAGGAAATGACGTATGGCCAATAAGCCCAATTTAATGTTTTTAACATTTTCATCTCTGATTTTCAACCGATTTTGATGGAATTTTTTTTGTTTATTTTATTAACCGATTGTCTTCAAATTGGGGGTTTAAAAACATGCATTTTTTAAAACTTTGTCGCTGACTTTTTGAAGCACTTTTTTGACAATTTTTTAAACTTTTGCAATTTTATTTTGATCAATATGAAAACTTACATATGCATAGACATTTTGATGACAAACAAAATGATCTTTTCAAAAATGTTATATCACTTCCGGTTTTGACGTCATTCGCTTGTAAAGTTGAAATGTCAACTTCCGGAATAATGAAGATATTCTAAAAAATCTTTTTGCAATGTGCTAGTAATCATTATTCACAAAATATAAAATGATAAAATCTGACCCAACTGTTTCATATCGGCCGCCATCTTGAACTGACTGATTTTACTTTAAATCGAAATTCAGAATCAGGGAATCATCCGATTTGAATAAAAATGATGTGTATGGAATCTACAGTCGATTGCTAACAAAACATGGGAAGCCGATTTTTGAATTTCGATTCAGATTTTTTTTTATTTCCGGTAAACAATTTTCAGTAATATTCAAAACTTTTAAGGCTCATATCTTGTGACCTTGACCTTGAGTGACCTTTTGACCTGAACAAAAGTCATTGCCCTTGATGAGATCTATCAACTGATGTATTCATTTTCGCTGTCCGATGTCTACTTCCTGTTTTATAGCCAATTGAAAATGTCGAGTTTTGACTTTAAACAGCTCTGTCACGTGACCTAATTCATGTACGTCACAAATTATCTTTTATTATTATCACGCTTTATTTCCTCTTTCCAGTGATATATAACACTAGATATTTTGATCAAAATTGCTATTTGGAATTTTGTTCTTTGTTCTATAGTAACTATGCGTGGTTTTTTGGCGGGAAAAAACACGTGTTATCTGAATTACGGATTTCATATAATAGGTAACAATTTCTTCTTAAGATATGAAAGAACATGACTAACAAAGAAAAAAATATGACAAAATCGTAACCGGAAGTAACACGTTGGCCATCATCTTGAAATGAACATGTTTTCTTTAAATAGACATCCGATTTGTACAATTTTGATGTTTATGGCATTTTTATACGCCCACATGAAATGTGGAGCGTATATTGCCGTCACCCATGTCCGTCGGTCCGGCGGTCCGTCCGTCCGTCCGTCGGTCTGTCCGTCCGTCCGTCCACAATTGCTCGTTAACACTCTACAAGTCACAATTCTTTACGGATTTTGATGAAACTTGCTGAAATTGTTTATTATCACCCAAGGAGGATGAACCCTATTGAAAATCAAAAGAATCGGAAAATATTTGATATGAATTATTGCCCTTGTTCTTTAAAACACGTTCGATTTTTAGCTTGTTAACACTCTACAAGTCACAATTCTTTACGGATTTTGACGAAACTTACTGAAATTGTTTATTATCACCCAAGGATGAAGCCTATTGAAAATCAAAAGAATCGAAAAATATTTGATATGAATTATTGCCCTTGTTCTTTAAAACGCGTTCGATTTTTAGCTCGTTAACACTCTACAAGTCACAATTCTTCACGGATTTTGATGAAACTTGCTGAAATTGTTTATTATCACTCAAGGATGAACCCTATTGAAAATCAAAAGAATCGAAAAATATTTAACATGAATTATTGCCCTTGTTCTTTAAAACGCGTTCGATTTTTAGCTTGTTAACACTCTACAAGTCACAATTCTTTACGGATTTTTACGAAATTTACTGAAATTGTTTATTATCACCCAAGGATGAACCCTATGGAAAATCAAAAGAATCAAAAAATATTTGATATGAATTATTGCCCTTGTTCTTCAAAACGCGTTTGATGTTTAGCTCGTTAACACTCTACAGGTCACAATTCTTTATGGATTTTGCTGAAACTTGCTGAAATTGTTTATTATCACTCAAGGATAAACCCTATTGAAAATCAAAAGAATCGAAAAAATATTTAATATGAATTATTGCCCTTGTTCTTTAAAACACGTTGATTTTTAGGTTGTTCTTTAAAACGCGTTCGATTTTTAGCTTGTTAACACTCTACAAGTCACAATTCTTAACGGATTTTTACGAAATTTACTGAAATTGTTTATTATCACCCAAGGATGAACCCTATTGAAAATCAAAAGAATCAAAAAACATTTGATATGAATTATTGCCCTTGTTCTTCAAAACGCGTTTGATGTTTAGCTCGTTAACACTCTACAAGTCACAATTCTTTATGGATTTTGCTGAAACTTGCTGAAATTGTTTATTATCACTCAAGGATGAACCCTATTGAAAATCAAAAGAATAGAAAAAATATTTAATATGAATTATTGCCCTTGTTCTTTAAAACACGTTGATTTTTAGGTTGTAAATACTCTAGAAGGCACAATTCTTTTTCGATTAGATTTTAATGAAACCTGTTGAAATAGTTTATTATCACACGATAAACCCTATCAAAAATCCAAAAATATTTGATATGACTTATTGTCCTTCTTGTTCAAAATAGGTTTTAGTTTTTAGCTCATAAACAGAGAAGGATTTTGACCAAACTTGATAAATACTTAACCCTTGATGAAATCAAGAAAAAAAGTGTTTGGACGACACTTAATTTAAGTTTTGAACGAAATGTAGGCCTATGACTACAGGTTGAATATTTGATGGTTGCTGTTTTCTGCCAAATGTTCTTTTTCAACAAAGCTGCCAGTGGGCGTATATTACCTTACCTGGCAAGCTATCTTCAATCTATTGCCAACAAAATGAAGGCAGCTGAATTGCTAATTTCGATTATGGTGTTTGTCTATTTCCGGTATAAGATATTCAGCAATTATTGTAACACTTTTAAAGCTCATAACTTGTGACCTTGCCATTTGTTGACCTTATGATCCGAACAAAAGTGATTGCCCGAAATGAGATCTATCCAATGGTGAATTCATTTTTGTTGTCCAATATTTACTTCTTGTTTTATAGCCATTTGAAAAGTGTCAGTTTGAACCTAATTCACGTACGTCACAAAAAAAGTGTCTTTTCTTATTATGCTTTATCTCCTCTTGATATATAATAGTAGATATTTTAATTATTTTGCTTTTTTTTTAATTTGGAAATTTTGTTCATTGTTCTAAAGTAACTGCGTGGCTTTTTTGGCGCGAAAAAACACGTGGTTCCTAAATTGTGGATTTTTAAAGAGAGTCGACACGTTCTTTTGAAGATATAAAATGACATAACATTCATAGAAAAAAAAAAGGATAAAATTGGACCCGGAAGTAACTAGTAGACCACCATCTTGAAATGACCAACTTTTCTTTAAATCGATATAAGAGATCAGGATATCATCCGATTTACATAATGTTGATGTCTATGTCATCTTAAAAATATTATTAACAAAATGGTGACAGTCGATTTTCTAATTTCGATTAAAAGTTTTGTCTATTTCCAGTTAAAGAAATTCAGCAATAGCAAACACTTTCAAAGCTCAAAACTCGTGACCTTGACGTTTGATGACCTTTTGATCTGAACCTAAGCTATTGCCCTCGATAAAATCTATCAAATGATGGTTTACTTTGTGTTTTCCGATGTTTACTTCCGGTTTAATAGCCGATTGCAAATTCAGATTTTTAACTATAAACAGCTCTGTCACATGACCTAATTTATATGCAGGACTAAAATGCAACCGTTCAAGGATGTTTAAATTGCGCACTGCTCAGTACCGTTATCACGGTTCTAGTTACTTATGATATCAAAGATATGTTACCTAGACAAATTGGTACCATTCTCCATTTACCATATTTTGAACAGGTAAGTTCGACTTCTAATTCGTAACCGGGTTGACATTTGATTCTATCATTACAGCCATCAGCTTGTTTCAAAACAGCGTTGTCTGGTAAATCATACGCGCCACAAACTAAAAAATAAAGATATACACTCTTAAAGCAAAGCAACCATTGTCTCATCATATGATAGTGCTCACATTTGACGTTTACCAGGAACGTTAAAGGGACAGTCTGATTTTTTTTTTAGGTTAAAAATATTTTTTTGCTCAAATTTGTGAAAACTATACACCAAAATCTCTAACTATGTGTCCTTTAATATATCTGAAAGTTTTAACTAAAATCCAGCCGTTAATTTTTAAACGCTTAAAACATGCTGAAATATTTAAAAACCTTACGTAAGGTTTTTAAGTGTGTTGTGTTGTGTTTTTTGGACGCTGATAGAAAACTACTGAACGGATTTGAGTAAATTAAACGCCGAATTGTAGAGAAATGTCTTGATTATGTATTGTAAAGGTTTCAGATAGAAATATCCAGGCATTTAAGCCAAACACAAAACCTAGGTCAAACTGCTTAATTAACAATAAGTACTCCCTGTTTGTAATTAACCCTTTAAAATCAAATTCAGTTTGATCAAGAAGATGCATAGGTATAATGAGCATACTTAAGAAATACTCTCAGGTAACATTTGCGATGTTTTTGATAATGGAAACTTTTTTCAAAAAACCTTAATGGAAGGTTCGATTTAAAGGAAAAGTTCACTTTTATGTATGTTCGATTTTGTTTTAAAAGAGGATGCTAATTGGAAATTAGTTCAAACTACTGTAGGGAAGTAAAAGCTCTGTAATTTAAACCTTAAGAATGATGTCAGAATGTCAGTACAATTCTGAACTTTCGTCCATTAGTTTTTCAATCACAAACAAAACATAAATAAAACTTTCGTTTTTCTTCTCATTTTAAGTGACTCGTGTCTAAGTTACGACCCACACACTTATCATTTTTTCTAGATCTCTCTGTCCAAACCCCTTTTCATACCACTCTCTTTATTATGTTACTATGTTATTTAGTATAATAAATCAGGACTTCAAAATATTAAATGTATTTTGTTTATTTTTAATTTGTTTTATGTTATATATCTACTTTGATCTTTGTCAAGCTAGACTGAGTCCAATAACCATTATGCTTTTTTTCTGTATCGTATATATGTACTGCTTGGGTCATAATTAACCTTGCAGAAACGAAAAACTTCTGCGTTATCAACAACAGTGAGTGACACCATTAAATAGTAATTAATATAAGTAAATAAGACTCCTAGGTGGAGTCCCGTTTGATACATTTTTCTTAACTATATGATTGTATGGTATATCATGTTAATAGTTATGGTGCTGCAGTTTGGCGAGACCGTGAATTTTCATGTATATCAGCAGTACAAAATAGGGCCTGTCGATATTTCTGAGGAGTTGGTAAATAAACCCCAAATGCAGCTGTTTAGGGTGATATGGGTTCGGTACCCATACCTTTAAGAACTTGGAGTCCAGTCATTAATCATTACTGCCGTCTGTCAAACGAACGTTTAGCGGCAAGAATTTTTAACTGGGCCAAACTAACTAATACAACAAATTGGTCTAATAGAATCAAAAATCTTTTTTTTTTATTAAATCTGATTTGTGGAATAAGGTTTTTAATATTGTAAATACTAATAATTATATTAGTCCAAAACTACTTATTAATGATGTCTTTGAGCATAATACCCACATATTTTTCATAAGTTGTAAGTTTTAGTTCCAAATATGTATATTATAAATAACGCAAAACGCATAGAATATGACTATAGGGAAGTTCAATTGCTAGCCTAACGTATTAACGTAAATATCTAACGTAGTCGTCATTGTTATAAACTAAAAGCATTAGTGTTATATTTACGTTTATGAGTAGGTAGGCAATATCTTATACATCTTTATTGTATTTTCAGCTAAACCATGTAGGCGTTTATAGTCGTGTAGGCTACTGTAGAAACGTTTAACGTCAACATGTGGTCGTATAGGCCTATGCTATAATCAACTCAACGTTTGTCATATATTGTTTTGTAAACTGTATTTACACGTGTATGGAACTGATGAGAATAAACAATAAACATTATATATTATCCTTATTTTAAAACTTGACAAGAAATTGTATCTGTAATGGAAAAGTGCCAGAGAAGGTTTTTTTATGTTTTGCTTGCATACATTTATTATGACTAACGTAATGCCGTGTTTTGTAAGTTATTTTATGGTATTTTGCTACTACTACATAATCTAATGAAGTGTGTGTTTTCGAAAGATTATGTGGATTATTTAGATGTTTATCGATTATTCATTGTTTATTTATCTATACTCTTCTATAATGGGGTGAGTTAAAGGGCCATTATGCTTTTTTGAAAAAAGTTTTCATTTGCTACCTGAGAGTATTTGTAAAGTATGCTTATTGTATCTCTATATCTTCTTGATCAAACTAAATTTGGTTTTAAAGGGTTAATTACAACGGGGAGTTCTTATTGTTAATTAAGCAATTTGACCTAGTTTTGGTGTTTGCCCTTTAAATGGCTCAATATTTCTAGCTGAAACCTTTAGTTTAAAACACACAAGAAGGACATTTCTCTACAATTAGGCGTTTATTTTATTCAAATCCGTTCATTAGTTTCCTATCAGCGTCCAAAAAACATAACACACTTAAAAACCTTACGTAAGGTTTTTAAAAATTTTAGCATGTTTTTAACGGCTTTCAGATACATTAAAGGGCACATAGTTTTCACCAATTTGAGTAAAAAAAAATTTGGACCTAAAAAAATTCAGACTGTCCCTTAAAGATATATTCTATAGGAATCTACATCTGTGTGTGATATTTTAACTGGAATTTTCAGATATCGAAAAATACACTGTTACAATGGAAGTTAGCCTAATAATTTCAAATTTTAAAAATCGCAAATTTAGTTCAAATGTGTATTGTCATTTATCATTGGAAGGAGCAGGTTAAGCATAGTATGAGTGTTAAATAATTTGTTGTGATGTATATAAATTATGTCACGTAACAAGGCTGTTAAAATGTTAAAAATCACATATTTGCTATAAAAGTTGATTGTAAAATTCGAAAAAAACAAAACAAATATCCGTTTGCAAAAAACACGAACGAAATCCCGGACTTATTTAAGACAACAGTTAAATGAAGTGGTATGATAAATTCACAGAAATTTGTAATGTAATGTAATTTGTATCAAAACTGCAAGGCGTAGAAAGATAATGAGATGCAATTACCTCACTTACAAACATGTCCAAAGCTCCAAGGACAGATCATAAATAATTAAAAATTGAAATAATAAAAAGATCGAACTTATAAAAAAATAACTAGAGATTACGGTGATTGAAAAGCAACACGTTGCTATTCAAATAGAAGGCACTGGCACAAGGTTAAGGTTATAAACTAGATAATGGACAGAATTAAATTTGACCGTAATTTACTCAAGTGTTTCTGAAGAAACCGGTGAGCCGAAACATAGCTTAAAATAGCTAAATGAAAAAACAAACAAATCTGATCGAAATTTACTCGAAGTGTTTTTGAAGAAGACGGTGAGCCGAAACGTTAAACAATAGGATTCATGTTTCAGAAAATAAAACTAATGCACAAATTTATCTGTTGATTTTATATAATTATTATCATATCAAAATCATTTCAAGGCTGCCGAAATAGTTGTAATACAACAAATTTGAGCATTTAAAAATATAAAATAAAGTGGTAACGCATTGGTTATTTTTTTTATATGAATTGGACATTTTGAATTCATTGAACATAAGTAACGCCTTAGTCTTTGTAGGAGTAACTAATGTAAAAAAAATGTAATTCTATCAGCAAACTATATACAGATACTTTGTTTCACGTAAACTTACTCAAAGTAGAATAAAACATGTGGCATGCAGATCAACAATAAAATACATAGAACAGAACCCTTTGATCTGATTTTAATCAGAGTGAAAATTTATTTGATTTTTTCAGAGAGTCTAATTTTGACAGCTCCCGTAATTTGTCAATTCCCTACACCACCTCGTTTACTATGAAAGTAACTAATGAGCGCCCTATTGCTGAAAATAGGTACCCTAACTTACCAGGTTTAGCCCACAACTTTCGCAGTTTACCATATATACCACGAAACCTTTTAGGACTGGCTAATGTTAAAGACCCAGTCCATAACATGACCACGCACAACATATGATTAGCAGTAAACAGCATAATGAAGATTGGTTGATATTTGTGGGAGACGTTGATTTGTTTAGTTATATATAGAAGAATAGCGAGAGCGTGGGTCGATTTAATACATCTATCAATAAAATTTGAACGTATGGGGCGGTACGAACGTACAACGTCAGAGCGCCAAATGACGCAAACCGATGCCTTATTGGTTGACCGAGGGAGCCAATTGGATGTGTTTGAACTAAAAATGAAAATGAGGCTTATATAAAAAATTGTGAATATCCACTGAACCAAATATATGCCTTTTGACTTTATTATCGAATGAATTAACAACAATAAAAAGTTATCATTACAGCAAGAAGATAAGAAATGCGGAGCGTCAATATAAGAATCATGCGTTATTAAGATATTTGGTATAACCCTACCCTTAAATTGAAATCATCAAAATAAATACTTTAAATCAATGAGGGAAAGAACCCCACCTTGTTATAATAAAATGAATACTTTATTTTAAAGCGATACTACGTCTTAGAATGAACAAAAAAATTCAGTTCTCAAACTTGGTCAATAAGAGTATATATTCATCAACGGTGTCTAAAGTATACAAACAGAATCAAATAAACCGATACAACTATGTAATTATCCATACAATTACAGATTATTATTGATAAACGCCTTAAATTGGATTAAGACATTTATCAATTATTGTATTTAAACATAGTTTTCTTTATTTATCAGATTATTTAGGTAATCTGGTTTGTAGTTATGCCACTAGGTTTGTCCCCTGATGAATATATACTCCTATTGACCAAGTTTGAAAATTTAATTTTTTTGTTCATTCTAAGACGTAGTGCCGCTTTAAATTGTACCTCCTTTTTATTAGTCAGAGATAAGTCAATTGGGTTTAAGAATTTCAGTTTCACTTTACTTCACTGATTACTTTACTTCCGCTGATGATAGTTTGCCACATAGGGTAATCGGGACTTTGTATTTGGTCACTGTGTAGAATTAACTTATGAACTAAAATTTTCAACCAAATAAAAAAAAGGACTCATACAAGTTTATATATTTATGGTCTACAAGACATCTAAGAACGCCTTTTAAGCCCGTATATATATAAAAACAACTACGTTTTGAATTTGAGAGCAAGTCAAAAGAAAATTAAATGCAGTTTTACGTCCTGCTTTTTTGCCATACAGTGGTATAACATAATCAAAATTAAAACATATGATGGGCCTTAAACTTTGCCTAAATTAAAGTTATCACGTTAGTGGATTCTGCATTATAGACACTAGGAACGAAAGCAAAGCGTGACAAATCAATATAAACAACCGAACACGTCGTAAAAATCATCAAGATTTGCGACGCAATAGAATTCAGATGAAACTAAAAAGAACCAACTACAATTTAACAATATAAAACATCTTCAAAATTGTTTTCACTTGATATCTGGATAAACGAAATTGATGACAGTATTAACATTATTTAGAATAAACGCAGTTACAATATTTTAAAATGCTTGGTTACTTGTTTACAACTTTAAAACATAGGAGTAGATATGTTCCAATACGCCCTGTTACGTTCGTATGAGATCTATTCACAATTTTCAAAAATAAAGCTCTCGTTATGCATAGTTCACAGCAGCAAAGCAGCACCAAAGCGTAACAAAACTCGACTAAAGTGCCGGGGACGTAATGAATCGTTGGAAAGCTTTGAGCAAATCGGCAAGAGCGGCAATATTTTTTAACCTTTTTATACGCCCACACATATAAAGCTCTCGTTAATAGATCTCTTATTAAGATACAATTACTTACTATCTGATAACATTGAGATTACGATTTGCCGTTAGCCTTTTCCAACAGCTACCCCGATTACCACGTTTTTAAAGCACAATTACGTGCGACCTGTCGTGCTTTGTTATGATACATTACGATAGGATACGATAACAACGATTGACAATTTGATACGATTGTCGCGATTGACCTTAGGATCCAATATGATCATTACGAATAATGACCACGTTTTCAATAGATAATCGGCCTGGCCTGACCTGACCTATGAGACAATTAACAATTTATTTTGATGAAATATGTAATTTTCTCCGATATTGAATTTTTTGACATAAAATTTTGTTCGGGGCAGTACTTGTACAATTTTAATTTGATGACTCATGAAATGGGGGGCGTATATTGTCGTCACCCATGTCCGTTCGTCCGTCCACAATTGGTCGTAAACACTTTACATGGCACAATTCTTGACGGATCTTGACGAAACTAACTGTATGCCGGTTTATATATCACCCAAGGTTGAACCCTTTTGAAAATCAGCAAAATCAAAACATTTTTATTGTGAATTATTTTCTTTGCAATTGTATTAAATTTTAAACTCGTTAACACTATAGAATACATAATCCATGATGGATTTTGATAATATTGTTCAGTATTATCACGAAAAATTCAAAAGAGGTGTATGACTGAAGGTTGAATATTTTTCCTATAACTATCAAATATATTTGTTTAAAGTCAAAAATTCCAGTGGGCGTATATTACCCCTTGCCTTGCAAGCTATGTTTCAGGGTCTGACAATGACATGTTATTGTTAAAGAAAAATCTGTGAATATTTTGATAGAGATCGGTTCAGCTGAGATACCTACTGTCAATCTTTGGATCGTTTTTTTTTTATTGGAACACCCGATATATCTGTTGCGAAATATACCATGAAAGTTACGCTTGAAACAGGATTTGAATTATACTGAATAATAGAAATATTCCATCAAAAACATTTTCCACAGCTTAACTTGTTTAATTTAAAATTATCAATAATTTGGCACTATCAGTTTTGACAACAGCCTGGTAGCTGGATGTCATAACAAAAAAATTGTTTTGATGTTAATGAAGATGTCATATGAGTAAATCAAATTTATAATAAAAATATTTAATCATAAATATAAGTTGTTTACATGAAATATCAAATTGAAACCACATCTGTTGCGAATTCTAACGAGATGATAACGCTTGGAGATCTTAAAGTTATGAATTTAAGTACATAATAGGAATTTTTCATCACAACATTGTATCTATGTTTGTTCCCATGAACTGAATTTGAGATTATAGAGATTTAACTTATACTTGACGATAACCAACGTTTCCTCAAACGTTAAAGAACGCTGACCAGAACTCCATGGTGTGACGATCTCATTACAAAGAAAACAAATTTATTTTAAAGTTAACATTATCATTATTAATACGAACTATTTAGTCAAGGTTATATAATAATTTCCATTATCTATATTGTTAATCATTATTCAGTATCGAAAACTTTTTTATATTAGCATAATGCTACGTGGCTGGAAGAGTTATACATAAATTACTCCTCGGGCACAACAGATAATGACTTTACGATATGATACTTGAACCCTATGCACTGAGCAAACAATTTGTCAGTATGATGTTGAAATTCAAAATATCGGCTTTTATATGGAACGCCATTCATGCAAAAAGTCAGTTCACAGATATGTAATTAGTTCGCGAATTTGCCAAGCAGTTTAAAGAATTTAAATTGAATTCATCGAAACTGGAATCAACGCGCGAATTAATACCAACTCGCAAATTTACACAGTCTCGTGAAAACCAGTTCGTGAAGCAAAAAACCTGCATCTAAATTTTGTATTCGAAAGAAAGACCTTTCACATTTTCAGAGATTATTACGGAATTTGAAGCAACCTGAAACATCAACGAAATATGCCTCCATAGATTTATATAATATATTGTTAAAACATATGTACATGGTATTGAAGCAATAAAATACAATCATATTGGGATAGGACAAACGAACTTATCTGAATATGTGAATAATGAACTTAGCTACTCCACACATCCCGTACAGGAGATATTACGATCTATATTTGACATATTACATCATTTTTCATATCACGGTCGCTATTTTGTCCGTCATATTAGATTTCCGATATTTTTGGATCTTAACTGTTGAATATAATGAAAATAATAAAACTATCCCAAGAATAATTTACATTTTCGTCACATTTGAGACCTTTAAGAAAAACGGTTGCAGACCTATAAGTACATGCAAGTGGATAGCAACACTTAAAAATATCTATATTTACATAAATCAAATCATTTTCGTCTTATTCCTATTTAATCGATAGCTTATCAGGCTTGGTAAAAAAAATACTTTGAGGTTTGTTTAATAACAAATATGTTAAAAAGAATCCAAGAGAGTGAACAATGTTTCAGTTATAAGCAGGTTCAAGGTCATCAGATACCTGGGCCAGATACATTCGGGTCATTAATTACTAGTATGAAAGTATAAAGCACCATGGCCAACAACAACTAAACGCATGTTCGATCGTATGTTTGAAAACAATGTTATATAAGGGAAAATAATAGAGGTACAAAGACAGAATCCTGTGGAACACCAGCTGGACCGCCCGAGACTCTATTCACTGCAGAACATTGCTGTCAGGGTTTTAAATAATTTTGCCAGAGCTTAAGTGTTACCGTAAACTATTGCCCTAAAGACCTTTGGTGATACAGAAGATAACAATACAAAAATAGTGATAAGTTTAGATAACAACAATATTTGTGGCTCATAAATTTAATCAATATCAAAAACAATGTAATAAAATAACTTTTTATGACTGTTATGAGAACTTAAAAATGAGGTTAATGAGTTTTTTAATACACGTTATTCTTGAGTCCGTTTATATTTTAAATAAAATATTGGCCCGTATGCACCAAATAAAATTAAGCCTAATTTAATTCTATTCTGCCCGAATAACATTTACTTTTAATTTAATTCTATATATTGCATGCACCACATTATCTTAAATGAATAATTGGCTAATTTAATGCTAAACTAAAAATTGGTCAAGACCAGTTCTAGCTTTTAATTCTGTTTCTAAATCAGTAAAAATGCCTTTTGTGGCTCTTGGATGTTAACGATTATTTAGACGATTTAAATAAACTTGTTGAAACTAACTGTGTAATTCCTATAAATAGACATGTTGGGGATCGCCTAACTGAAAAGAATTTTGCATTGTCCCCTTTACTGCAAGTGTGTTGATGCCGAAGACTAATATTGGGTGGTCCATTTAAGTATATTTCTGGTGACATTAAACAACTCCTTTTGAGCGCTTTGAAAGTGATAAATTCTACTGTCACATATATTTTGCATATATGAAACATGGCATGGATTCCATAATTAGTTTTGTCCGTCGTTCATTTGCTCCTATGGAGAATAGAAAGAATCAAATAGAATCGTTCATCTTATAGAACAGAAAAACAGATGAGAGTCGATAGAATTTCAGATTACAAATATCAACACTACATACAGTGATCAAAATCTTAAACATGTCTTAGTGACCAACCTGTAGACTCACATATATCGGGTGTCCCAAAAAAAACGTCCCCAACTTTGACGCAAAGTATCTCAGCTGCTGATGAGCCAATCTCTTTCAAAATTCTCACAGATTTACTTCAACATGTCCTTGTCAGACCCTGAAAATATGAAAGTCATCAAACAAAAATTGTACAAGTACTGCCTCGAACAAATAAGCATGTCAAAAAATTCAATATCAGAGCAAATTACATATTTGAATTTGTGTTCATTGTGACTTCACCACATCAACCACCGATATCAAACATTTTCCATCCTGATAAACTCTCACGGATCTCATCTAAAGGTACCACTCGAGAAGCGACCATCCTGCATTTCAGTTCCCGTTCAGTTATTGTGCCCCTCTAACCCAAGTGCAGTACACCTGTTAATAAATAAAGAGAATCTAATACTGCCTGGAGTCATTACCATCACCAGCGGAACAAACTGGATGAACAGGAACTGAAAGGCAGGAAGGTTGCTTTTTGGGAGAAAATATCTTAAGATGAGATCGGTGAGAGCATTTCTGGTTGGAAAATGAATAATATTGGTTGTCGGTGTGGTGAAAGCACAATAGACACAGGTTGAAATGTGTAGTTTGCTCTGATATTGAATTTTTTGACATGCTATTTTGTTCGTGGCAGTACTTGTACAATTTTTAATCGATGACTTTCATATTTTTAGGGTCTGACAAGGACATGTTGAAGTAAATCTGTGAGAATTTTGAAAGAGATCGGTTCACCAACAGCTGAGATACTTACCGTCAAACTTGGGGACGTTTTTATTGCGACACCCGATATATACAGTACCGTGCAATATATATTCGTACCAAATGGCGTTTTCATTGAAATCGCTCTACGTTCTTACATACTTTGACATCGCTTGGAAATTATTTCAAAGGGGGAAAACCATCACCTATGTATCAGAAATGTTGGGCTTGTACAGGAGTATAATTAGCAAATTTTAAGAAGCGTGTAGAACGAAGGGGGTACATATGGTACAACCGGGATGAAAAAGGCTACCTATTTCTTATAACGAATATATATTGCACGGTACTGTATATAGATTTTGTATAGTGTGTGGTTCGAATGGGAAATTGAATTTCAATTACGGTCCTAGGCGTACTGGAGGTTTTGAAATTGGGGGTGCGGGAGAGATTTGTGCCCGAATTCTACTGAACGGGGAGCCGCCTCGGGCCAAGCCCGACTACGAGAAACGCTGAAGGCGCGAGCCCGCTGCAGGGGGGGGGGGGGGGTCCTCTCCCAGAAAAGTTTGAAAATCTACATTCAATCTGTTGCATTCTGACGTCTGAGACATGTTGTTACATATGAAAGAATATTAATTGAAAGATCTGTAGGTTGAAGTAGACAGAGAGTTGTTTTTAGTGGATCTGAATGTATCGGACAATGCAGTAGGTGGTGTGTAGTATCATGACTTAAAAATAGACGGCTGTTTAGAAATACAATAAATTGTGAGACAAGAAAGGACAATGTCTCTCAATAATATGTGAGGAAACGGTATTATTTAGCTAAGCTATCAGTAATTACGATGGCTGGTATACGCCACCAAATTTACAATGTGCAATTTTTTTTATGTGATAGTGATTTTGACTTTTGTATTTTAAACTTGACTTTTCACCGGGGTGAAAATACTTTCCACCTGGGTGAAAAATCTTGACTTAAACATTGAAATTCGACTTAAAGTCAAGTTTAAAATACAAAAGTCAAAATCACTACCACATAAAAAAAATTGCACATTGTAAATTTGGTGGCGTATACCAGCCATCGTAAGTAATAGTGTTTACAGCTCACCGTTTTTTAAGCCAGAAACACGACTAAGTTTTTTTTAGTAAGACTACGATATAAGGTATATTTAAAAGGATTATTAAAGCTTTGTCTGCAGTTCTAATCTTTATGAAGACTATATTCACAACCAAATCCATCACTCGAAATAGCAACTGTTCCCGCATTTTGAGAAACAATACAAAATCATGACCAAGTTACAAATTCTGATAATTGTACAATAAGATAACCATTTAAGCCGTATTTCATAATAATGCATGCAGTATCAAAAGCAAAACTCGTTTTCGGGTTGCTTCTTGATGCTTTTGGACCTATTGATAAAGTTTTGATAGACTAACTTGAAATAAATGTCTTGCATTCACGCTAGGTGTGAAGTTATCTTGAAGTTAAATTTATTAGAATGTAAACACATGGTGTAAAATATGACGATTACATCGCACCGGACACGTCGTCTATTCGGTTCTGTACAAACTGCCAACATCTCGCCGTGCCCGGACCCCGTGACTTCGGTTCTTCAGTTTTCAACTGTATCGATTATCCTGCACCGGACACGGAAAACTTGCCTCTATTCGCACCTTTACCACAAACAATATTCCCGTAAAAATAACATAAGAATCTTAGGACTTCCAAAAAGTCCAAATGAAGATTTGAAGTCCTTTCCTAAAAAATAACAGGAACCATTCTGTCTCAAAGTGATGCTAAAGCTATACACAAGATTCCATCTAAATAATCTGATAAGTCTAGACCAGTCCTCGTCAAGTTCTTATATAGGTACATCAAGAGTAAATATTTAAATCTAAAAACATGTTGTTCGGTAAAGGGTACAAAACTTTGTCGACATAACTGCTTAATTCGCAATTAATAACCAGAATAAGAAGTAATGAATGATAGAGTGGATGCTTTTATATCGGAAAAGTTTTTGGAAAAACTGAAGGAAAAGAAAGCGTACAAATCAACTTATTTGATGATAAACATCACTTGAAGATCAATGCACCTCTATATGTGACTCGTAATAGGACAAACCTCCTAACAAGATAAACCATAAATGAACTTTACAAAAACATTTGTTTACGATTTGGAGCTTGTGAGTCGCGACGGCACTTTTTAATGATCCTGTGATTAACTTTAGTATTTTATTTATAAAATATTTAATTGTCTGTCCTACAGTAAACTCGTTAATTTGTTGATTAGTGGTATTGACCTGACCTATAATGTTAAACTGATTTAGATTTCACTCCTATTCAATAGCTAACCCTACTCATTATTATGTTCAGATTAGTTCACCTCTTACTAAACACTGTGCGTAATATCTTCACTTTGCATTTTAATTTGAGCGAGTAAAGTCAAATTCAATATATTTATTGATGTGCATCATATTTCTCTACATATTGTCACACATGATGTTACCATATTTTATAATTCTGTCAATTTATGTCAAAACTTAGTTTCTGTGAACGTTAGGGGATTAAGAGATAATACAGTGGTTGAACGAAGATAGCAATGTTATTAAAAAGAGTGACAAAGGTTCATGATGTGTCATATTGGGGTCTGGTTTTCGAAAGTATCTTATGACTGTTGTCGAAGGGGGGTGATCAGGGTCTGGGAAATGACCACACCAAGGGTTCAATTATAAAGATAGTCTTTATTAACATTAACAAAAACCCTGAAAGTACAAATAGTAACATTACAATCAGGAACATATATATAATTAAAACAGAATACTTATTTACTCTTAATAAAAGAATGAAAACATATCTATGCATAAACTACACCATAACCATATGAAATATATGAAACTACTAAACTATGCATAGATATAAATATAAATATAAACAAGCTTAATATAAATAATATATAAACATAAGAAACCTACCCTATAAAGGGGTTTTAAACTAAATATAACTGGGCTGAGGTGAAGTACCTTACCAGGCTAGGGATCTGGAAATAAGATATTAGAAGGAATTATGTAATATATAAAATGTAGGGAAATGCTGGAATGAATAAGTGAAGCACTGAATGTAATTGTAAGATTTATATATTATATGCAAACTAGAAACTAAACTATGGACAGACTGAAATTACAAGATGGCCGACACCAGGTAACTAGGGTAAACAAAAAGCATAAACTAGGAAACTATAACATACCTTATATCAGAATATAAACACATCCAAGAATATATTGAAACAATATATATTAAAGAATTTACAAATATCCAATACACAAATCTGTTCTATATCAACTAAGTTTCAATGCAGAACCATATCCCAAAATATCCATACATGTCCTATCAGCTACAAAACTATCAACTGAATGACAACACTAATGAAAAACTAATTAAGAGAGCTCAGGTAAAAGAAAATAGAAAGTTTAAGGTGATGAGAACTCAGATACAGAGAAAGATATAGTATAGAAATAGAGGCAGTGATGTGTAACTTTAACTGACTGTTAGTTAATACTGTGATTGAAATATAACTAAATTACAAATTAACTTTTATTAAATTTCACCTTTCAACATTCTCCCCTCCTTCGGGAAATGTTGTCCCAACATTTTTACAAAACTAAACCAATTTTATCCATAAAATAAAACACTACAAATCCAACTAAATACTATAAACTCATAACCAAAATACAAACTATAAAAACTGAAAAACTAATTTAAAACTGTATTCACTCCAATTCAAAACACATCTGGAAATAACGATTTACATAATGCTGGTAACATTTCCAGAACTACCCGCAATCTATCTGGTGACATCGTTATAAAGTCTGCTGGTAATACGGATCTAGCTAAATCAGCACGCAGCCTGTTGATAGAAGCTATCTCGGTCTGGTGTGACATAACATAGTCCGTAAATCTTGATGGTAATCTGGTCTCTCTCGTTGGTCTTCTAGGTGGTGGTTCTGGAGAGACTTCTGTTGGCTGAACCTCAATAACAGGGACTGCAACAGTCACCTCATCTCGGGGTACAGTATCAGGAAACTGTGACTCCACCGTAGCATCTGGTTCCGATTCTGATGCCAATGGCCTCCCTACATCATCCTGGACATTAAAGTCTTCAGGCTCGGAACTCAGACCTACCACTGACTCCAGTGTTACTGTGGGGCTAGCTGTAGACGGGTAATCCGTCCACTCCACCAATAACACTGGATCATCTTCATCACTTTCCCCACTTCCCTCACTTTCACTTTCTACTGGTTCAGCAATCTTTGCTCCTGCTCTGGTCTTACGTGGTTTCGGTTGTGGTCTCTGTGGTCTAGGTGGTGTTTGATCAACAACTGGAATGGAACTTATGGGTAGTAGATGATTCCTGTGCAAAGTTCGTACTCTCCCATCGCCATTCTCAGTGGTGACGTCATAGACTGGTACACTTACGTTGGGCTTGCGAATGATCTTATATACATCTTCTTCCCATTTATCTGCTATTTTATGGCGACCTTCCTTAAATGCTAGTCTTCTAACTAATACCCTGTCGCCAGGTTCCAAGATGTTTGATCTGGCTCTCAAGTTAAATTTGTCCTTCTGGCCTTGGTGGTTTTTGGCTACCTCATCCGCAGCTGTCTGATAGGCGTATTCCAATTTCTCCTTCAAAGTGTCGACGTAGGTGTTATAACTCTTAGTGGCCTCTTTACCTGGATTGACGAGTCCAAGTGTAACATCTACGGCGAGAATTGGTTTCCTACCAAACATGAGCTGAAACGGTGAGTAGCCAGTAGCTGAATGTGTAGTTGAATTGTAGGCGTGGACCATAGATGGAACGTAAGACTTCCAGTCTTTCTTCTGATCCGCATGCAAAGTGCCTAACATATTCAGCAATGTCCTATTAAATCTTTCGCATTGTCCATTACCTTGCGGATGATAGGGCGTCGTTCTGGATTTCTCCATACCTGTCAAAGCGCACAATTCCTTGATAACTTTGCCTTCGAACTGCTGACCTTGGTCACTATGTATACGCTGAGGTATCCCATAATGCACTATGAATGTATCAAAAAATGCTTTGGCGGTAGTCTTAGCAGTGGTGTTCCGTACTGGAATAGCCTGAGTGTACCTTGTAAAGTGATCAGTTATTACCAGTATGCTATCATACCCGCCTCTACATTCCTCGACACAAACATAGTCCATGCAGACTAGTTCCAAAGGAGAGGTAGTCGTGATGTTAACCAGAGGACAAGTCGATGGTACTGTTTTTCTTCTTAAACATCTATAACAATTCTTAATATACTCGTCGATGTGCTGAGTCATCCTGGGCCAATAAAATCTTTCCCGAGCTAAACTGACAGTCCTGTCTCTACCTTGATGTCCAAGTTCATCATGAATCCCTTTTAGAGCAACTTGCCTTAGTGAAGATGGTAAAACTATCCTATACTCCTCCTCTTCATCCACCAGCATCCTTCTGTACAGCACTCCAGAGCGAAGAACGAAATGGTCTCTATCTCTGCAAAGTGCGGACTCCTCTGGGGATGAAGACTTACTAGATCTTCCATGCTCTAAATCATCAATGAACTTGGATAACAAAACATCTTGTTGTTGTCTGACTCTCCATTGTTGCGGTGTAACCAGGGATGATCCACTACCGAGGAAATCTGGAGCTGACTGATGAGACATACTTATGGATCTACAAAATCCTTCGTCGAGCTCCATATTCCTCAATGCACCGATGATGCTTTCATCCAACTCCTCATACTTCGGTAGACGACTAAGGGCATCTGCATCGCTATTGTTCTTCCCTGGCTTATATCTGATGGTAAAGTTATAATTAGCGAGTGCAGCAAGCCACCTGTGTCCCGTAGCGTCTAACTTTGCAGTTGTTAGTATGTAGGTAAGTGGATTGTTATCGGTGTACACAGTAAACTTGGTGTTGAGTAAATACTGATGGAACTTCTCAGTAACAGCCCATTTCAATGCCAAAAACTCAAGTTTATGCGTAGGGTAGTTTTTCTCTGACTTGGAAAGCGAACGACTAGCATAGGCAATGACCCTCTCTTTGCCCTCAAGTTCCTGGTACAAAACCGCACCCAATCCACAACCACTTGCATCAGTGTGCAAGACAAATGGTTTGGTAAAATCAGCATAAGCCAATATGGGTGGTTGTACCAAAGCCTCCTTCAACTTGGAAAATGCTGTCTGCTGTTCAACTCCCCAAAGCCAATTCTTCTCTGCTGTTGACTTCACCTTTATCCCCTTCCTCCTGCTTTTGGTACATTTTCATGACAAAATAATGTCATTGTCCGCCATATTTGAAAATTGCAGCCATATTGAAAATTTTAGGTGACTAATGTGCTTTTTGTCAGACGAATGCCATACCAAATTTGGGGCTTGCACCATTAAGTGCAATATGATATCTATATGTGATATCTTAGGTTAATCTACTGGATAATTATGGCATTAATCAAAATAACACAACATCAATACAATCCATGAATAATAATTATATAGAACTTTATTATTTTAAATAACCAAAAAATGTTACCCCACTCATAATACAGTATATCAATAAAAGAAAACACAACATCATATGAAAGATGAAACATGAAAGAAATTCATAAATCCCAAGTGACGTCATCTGATTTCTCTTTTTTCACTTTTTTCACAGTAAGATAGCACAACGTTATCAATAACATTAAAAGCATAAAACGATAACAAGGGTTTTTATTCAAATTTCATAAAATCGTCTGCAGGTAATATTGTAAACAATGTGAATAAAAACCTGTATAACAATAAAATAATAATAAAAAAAATCTTTCAATAATTAACATTTTTAAGATTAAAGAGCCACGTGCGGCATTTTTGGGAGTCGTTTTGGGCCTTTGTTATATGTAAATAGTCTTCAGAAGTACTCAAGCTATAAGAAAATCGCAAAATACCTTCAAATATATCTCAAACTAAAAAATTCACTTTTATATTTTTTTTTTCATTGCTGTACGCGGCTGGTCTCCAGCCTGTGTGAAAATTGTGTGTCTTGTTGACCAAGTCTACAATTCAAAATACGGTATGCTTGTGTGGGCCTGTGCAGTAGTCTGGATGATCTGACCCGCGCTGTTGCACCACGGGAATAACTTATTTGTTATCAAGATGGCGGGACGCTCAATGTGTAGTAGGGCATTGGGACTTTCAAACACGGATAATTAAGGATACACATGGATTTGAAGGCTCAAATTTCAACGGTAAGCTCTGTAGACTATTTCTAATTAGCTAAGCTAAAGATTTCACATCTTTGTGACCGTCGGATGATTGTCCGAAACAAATGCCGAACGTAGCTCTTTAAGTTGTATTAACCTTTTTTAAACCTACATCAATAATATGTCATTTCCCTTTCAATAATTTTAATTAACAAATTAATATATTTTACACCAACAATATATCAGAACTCACTCCATCTCCCAAAAATATGACATACCACTTAATTAATATGACCTTTCACATTAACAATAAAATATCAATTCAAAAATATATATATACATGTATAACTTTTAATATTTCAAAGTACCTAAAACATAAAACTTCTTGGCATTGGTTATCAGCTCAGTTGATAATATTTCTGATAATTTCCATAAACATAAATCAATATCAACAATATAATATCAGAACCTCCTCCGAAAAATAAATAAAACATAAAACTTCTTGGCATTGGTTGATTATATTTTCTTATCATTTCTTTTTACAATGCTAAAATATAAAACAGACAATAAGGTTTTAATCTCTATAATAAAAATTAAAATAAATCAGGTACCGACGAACCAAAATGCAAACCGAAACTCGAAATCCTTTAAACAATATATGTAACAATTAATGAACTGTTCGTATGGAGAAGTATTTCAGTCATATACGAGAAAGTGTTTTCCCTGAATTACATGCATAATGGAAAGGTATAGACCAAACCTAGTTCTATGTATAACTGGACACTAACAGCTTTCCAAAACTTTTCATTACATATTGTGAACCAGTAAAGGTATTTCCTAGATGGTATTACTTATCTAATTAGTGACTTTGTACATTTTCTGTATCGGATATGAACAATGCAATAAGTACCTTCTGAACTATCCACTTGTAGTTCTTGTTCCAGCCCATTTCCTTCAGATATCCAGGCATTAAACTCAAAGTTATAGCGTAGATTTTCAAATGGTACATCAATTGTTACTGTATCTAAGAACCATCCAGGAGCTCTTCCAGTATTGTCATGTCCTATTTTAATTTTTTCAATCTAAAATGAAATGAAATTGAGTTTTCCGTCCTGCTCTTATGCACCTGTATCGACTAATGAGGACGGGCAAACGCCATACAGTGTGCAATGAGGGAAATTTTGCCAAGATAGTGGCATTGGCCTACTCTTATTTTCGAGGGATCTTTAACGTGCACAGCTTGTAGCACATGGGGCCTCGGTTTATTGTCCCATCCGAACGACTAGACGCTATTTCCATGTCAGCCCCTCCGACCTGTTTCACTGACTTGGGGAAACCGGATCGAAAAATCCGAAGGTATCATCTCGAATTATTACAATGGATATTTTTCTGTCAAGTCAAGTCAAGTCAGTTAACCATATATTAGAGTACAAAAGAAACTAAAATAATTGTTTTATTAAAACCTATCAAATACATTGTATTTCATCTAAAACACAAAATGAAGGAAGGTTGCTTTTTGGGAGAAAATATCTTAAGATGAGATAGGTGAGAGCATTTCAGGATGAAAAATAAATGATATTGGTGGTCAAAGCATAACAGACACAGGTCGAAATGTGTAGTTTGCTCTGATATTGAATTTTTTGACATGCTATTTTGTTCGTGGCAATACTTATACAATTTTTATTCGATGACTTTAACATTTTCAGGGTCTGACAAGGACATGTTGAAGTACATCTGTGAGAATTTTGAAAGAGTTCGACTCATCAGCAGCTGAGACATATAGCGTCAAATTCGGGGACGTTTGTACGGGTTTTTTTTTTGGGACACCCGATAATATATCCACGACGATCTTAATTTTCCTCACCTGTCCAATTGCCGGAGCATCAATGGTGAAATTATCTACAGAGCCTCGTTGATACAGTGTGGCAGAAGAATTTGAATATTCTTGTAGTTCAAAAGGACCAATTTCACCGCTACTGCCATATATCGTTAGAGAAACTATGGCGTCTGTTTGCGCTTGAGATCTATCTCTTGTGTTTACTTGTACAATATAAGATATGGCTGAAATTTATTTTTTTATTTTATATTATTTAAAACGTAAGACGTAATAATAGTATCGATATACGGTCCGCGATTCTAATTTGTTATCCAAACATATGTTGAAAACTGTCCCAAAGCCAAGGTCAAGGTCTGATTTAGCACAAACTTCAAGTCCATTTCTTTTAACAAATATTTTTAACCTTCGTATCATTATGCAAGCACCATGACAAATTAATCAGGAATAAAATATTGAATTGTGTTAAACAGAAAATTGTATTTAATGTAAAGCTATGTAAATATCTTATACTGACGTTACTTACTGCACGACAGTTTTGCAATATATTGTCAAGAAAATTATTATATTTTACCTTCGCATGGTGTCAGGGTATTCCAGTTTCCATTTTCGTCACATGTCAGGGTTCCATTCAGACCATTCTTTGTGAATCCACTCGCACAGACAAAAGTATAATTGTTACCAACTAGACCTGAAGGTGTGACATCGGCAGAATTTTCGATGCTGTCACCAGATCGACACTCTACAGGCGATTCTATATATAAAAAAATCCTGATAAATATGCTATACCATATGAAGAAAAAAAGATTAAGATAATTGTTAAGCCCTTTAACCATAGGCCTATTGTCATACAAAAATCTGCCGTTAATACTATCAGTGATTAAACCTTTTTGTTGTTTTGGTATTGGCGTTTCTCATTCGCTTCAAGTTAATTCGACAATCTATGCTTAATTTTATATCCCTCTATAATAAATAATTTGAAGGATGATGGGTGTAGACTTCTTACTGAATATTGTAAACACAACATTCCTAGTACTGTAAGTCTATGATGTTTTTTGTATTTATTACTTATGATATCAAAGATATGTTACCTAGACAAATTGGTACCAAGCTCCATTTACCATATTTTGAACAGGTAAGTTCGACTTCTAATTCGTATCCGGGTTGACATTTGATTCTTTTATTACAGCCATCAGCATGTTTATAAACAGCGTTGTCTGGTAAATCATACGCGTCACAAGCTAAAAAAAAAGATATACACTCTTAAAGCAAAGCAACCTTTGTCTCACCATATGATAGTGCTCACATTTGATTACCTAGAACGTTTATGGAAGGTTCGAATTAAAGGAAAAGTTTACAATTTTACGTGAAGAGATGTGTAAAATATATATTATTCACTTCTATGTATGTTCTTGTCCATCACGATTTTCTTTTAAAAGAGGATGTTAATTGGAAATTAGTTCAAACTAATGTAGGAAATTAAAAGCTGATATTTGTAATTTAAACCTTCAGAATGTACAATTTTCGTCCATTAGTTTTTTAATCAAATCAACTGAAAGTACGCATTCCTTTGGTTAAGGGATACAGTGAAGTCAGATTTCGTCGGAACACATAAAAAAAACTTCGACAAAAGCAGTTCAAATGTTAATCCACAAAGTTACCATTTTGCAGTCCGATTGATTGGAGTGGTTTCCCTTGGAAATATATTTGAAATTGAATTCACTTCCGTTCAACCATAAAACAGTATGGTAAGGAATAATAACACAATATTTAAGCTTGACACGCATACGTTAAATTTTGGCGACGCACTTAACTTCCGGTTTCTGCAAGAAGCCATATAATTTAATTATCTACATAAGGCCTTGGTTCCCAACCTTTTGAACTCTTCGTACCCCTAGTTTTTAACGCAATCTCCTGGTACCCCTTCGGCTACCATAACTAATAGTAAGAGTCAACATGAAAGTCATAGGATATGTGTAGCCACTATTACAGTTGTTTATTGACTTATGTATCTATTGACAATTGTTTTTAGGGTAGGGGGCAAGATCAAAGCCCGAAATCGCCTTCGGATGTCAAATTTGGACGTCCGCTCAACAGTGGGCTAAGATTGAATTCAATGACCACGACTGCAAGTACGATAAGATGCGATCCGTATAGCGCTTTGTTAATGGATGATACGATGATCGCAAGTAACAAAAATGGATCGGATTGAACGGTTCACGTTGCCATAAGATCTGATAGGGTCACCAGACCACGATTTGAATCAGGTTAACAATCGCGAATTGGATAGATTGGATAGATTTTCACTATCACGATTTGCAGCACGATTGAAATCTAGGTCTTAATGTTTCTTAAAGAGAATGTCGGACTATTTTCTGAACAAAAACGATTTCTGAAATACGACATTCATCTATGTAGCTTATTTACTTGACCAACCTGTTTTTAAGGTTCTCTACCAAAACACAGTGTGCTTATTAAAACCAGATCAGAATAAGTAGGAGACATTTGGGGGATTTTTTAGCTTTAATCCGTACATCAACTATAAAAATCTATAAATTTTAATTCGTTTACATAAATCTTTTTAGGCTTTCAAAAATCAGCGGCAACTCACAAATAATGTAAGGTATACCTTTCTTTAAATTTTGGTCAATAACTTTCAACAATTTAAGACAGAAGTTTTCTAACCCAAAGTAGTCAAACATTCCCTTTTAGTTGAGGAATATCTGAACATTAATACTAAAAAAGGTTTCAAATATGTGATTCAAAAACTAGCATAAGTGCCAGGGTGTGAAATGTTCGGGTGGAAGTTGTCCTGATGCAAATCTGTCTTGATAGGAATTAGTCAGGCGGGAATTATCCAAGTGTGAAATGTACGCGCACGGATTGGATGGTATATTATATATTATCCTTATTTTAATACTTTACAAAATTATGAGAAATAGTCTGTAATCTTAATGGAAGATTAGCAAGAAAAGGTGCCAGAGCACCAACCAGGGGTACTTGTATCCCTTGCGGGTACCAACGAACACCAAAAGGGGTACCTGAGAAACCTCTTAGACAATTGAAAAAAGCAGTGTTATATACATGTACTATTAATCAATCTACCTTATTTTAGTTTATTATTGGCATAATTATAACATCTTATTCATGTATTTAACAATAAATACATACGTCAATCACCAACAACTGTAATACTAATAGTGGCTACAAATATCCTATGACTTTAATGTTGGCTCTTACTGTTACTTAGAGTTCAAATGGTTGGGAACCAAGGTTTTAATGCATAGATATTTAAATAGAATGCATATCAATTATAATTAATCAAAGATTTTAATTACCGGTTTGTTATAAAATTTATGTGGATTCTACAGGTGAACTCTATAATAATGTAGGCCTAAGTAAGCCATTCATGAATATTTTGTAAAATAAAATCACAATATTGATAAATATCATTAACACATAGTTACTAAAATGTCTATAACTATTGACTCTCTGTAAGCATGCTGATGTTAGTTTTTGAATCACATATTTGAAACCTTTTGATTATTAATGTTCAGATATTCCTCATCTTAAAGGGAATGTTTGACTACTTTGAGGTTAGAAAACTTCTGTCTTAAATTGTTGAAAGTTATTGACCAAAATTTAAAGAAATGTATACCTTACATTATTTGTGAGTTGCCGCTGATTTTTGAAAGCCTAAAAAGATTTATGTAAACGTATTAAAATTTATAGATTATTATAGTTGATGTACAGATTAAAGCTAAATAAATCCCCCAAATGTCTCCTACTTATTCTGATCTGGTTGTAATTAGGGTTTGTACCCGGGATTCCCGTTCCAGGGAATTCCCGGGATTCCCGGAGTTTCTGGCGAGTACTCATTCCCGGGAACAGCACTTCATTCCCGGGAATGGGAACATAGATTTTTTTCACGTTTATTTCACCAATGACAGTGGTAAATCTGTCACTTGGAGGGATACAAATCACCAAAATTTCCTCCATCCAAGCCTCAGAGCCCTAATCCGCCCCTGACGGAAGTAATGGTGGTGATACCCGAGACATCTGTTGAAATTTCTTTGGAAAAAGAACTTATAAAAACTATTGACGAGAAACTCAAGTACCGTAATGTCACAAAGAGAATACATGTTACATGTATTACCACTTTCATTTGGGAATTTAGGTCATTTGAGCAGATAGGCCTAAAGACTTTGACACCGAATCTGGAATTCATACATACTGCTCTGAAGTCAATCAATCTGTAATCAGTCGCAGCGGAATAAGGTTTTCTGTTTGCTCTGGCCTAGTGGTGAAATCACGTGCGCGTTGGTCTTCCTAAAACATTGGTTAGATTCGTTGGTAACATAATCCACTTCCACCGCCACTAATCAATACTAAAACCTATTTGCAAAGAGACATTTTGGGTTCAAAGTTGTTATTAAATATTGCGAATTATATGAAAATAAAATATGATATGAAACTACATAGATAGCTTTAGCTTTTATGTCCTGTATTTTTGTAATGGTTGCTAGTTTGACTAGCTCTTATATGTTGAATTGATTCCCGGGATTCCCGGGATTCCCGGGAATCCCGGGAATAGCATAAATTTCATTCCCATTCCCGGGAATGAGATATCCGGGAATGCTGCAAACCCTAGTTGTAATAAGCACACTGTGTTTTTGGTAGAGAACCTTAAAAAATTGGTTGGTCAAGTAGATAAGCTACATAGATGAATTTCGTATTTCAGAAATCGTTTTTGTTCATGAAATTAGTGAGACATTCGCTTTAAGAAACATTAAGACCTAGATTTCAATCGTGCTGCAAATCGTGATAGTGGAAATCTATCACGATTGGCAACCAGATTCAAAACGTGGTCTGGTGATCCTATCAGATCTTATGGCATCGTGAAATCAGTCGTGTTAATAGTGGGAACGTTTTCAACCGTTCAACCCGATCCATTATTGTTACTTGCGATCATCGTATCATCTTATCATACATTAACAAAGCGCTACGGATCGCATCTTATAGTGCTTGCAATCGTGGTCATTGGAGTCAATCTTAGCCCACTGTTGCGCGGACGTCCAGATTTGACATCCGAAGCTGATTTCGGGCTTTGATCTTGCCCCCTACCCTAAAAACAATTGTCAATAGATACATACGTCAATCATCAACAACTGTAATAGTGGCTACAAATATCCTGACTTTCATATTGACTCTTATTATTACTTATGGTAGCCGAAGGGGTACCAGTAGATTGCGTTAAAAAATAGGGGTACGAAGAGTTCAAAAGGTTGAGAACCATGGAGTTAGATGAAGTGGTAAGTTAAATTCACAGAAATTTGTGATGGTGTCAAAACTGCAAGGCGTAGTAAGATTATGAGATACAATTACCTCAGTTAGGAAAATTTCCAAAGCTTCAAGGACAGATCAAAAATAATTGAAAATTGAAATAATAAAAAGCTCAAACTTAAATAACTAGAGAAAGGACAGAATCTTAAGAAACCGGTGAGCCGAAACATAGCTGGAAATAGCTAATGCTAGGGGCACACGAGCGTATTTTTTCGCCCGATCGTGGCGAATTTTATAATCGCCCGAAAAAAGTACGCTCGTGTGCCCGGTCTAATCGACGGCGATTCTTTACAGCCGTACAAATCGCAGGCATCAAAAATGTTAGATATTTTGACCGATTATTTTCACTGGCGATTTAATTCGCCTGCAAATTCGCTCGTGTGAACCTACCCAGCGTATTTTATCGGCCGATCGTGACTTTTCAACCAATCAGGCGTCTTGTTTATATCGCGACGTAATGAAATGATGTTCGCGTTATGTCTAAATAAAATGGCCGATGCAGAATTTTGGAGTCCACAAAAAGAAAACGAATTGGTGGCTCTGTGGTCCCAGAGTCATGTCTATTTGATATATCGACTCCTGCCTTCCAAACTAATGCACAAATTTATTTGTTGATTTTATATGATTATTATCATATCAAAATCAATTCAAGGCTGCCGAAATAGTTGTTAATACAACAAAAAATTTAAGCATTCAAAAATATAAAATAAAGTGATGACGCATTGGTTGTTTTTTATATGAATTGGACATTTTGCATTCATTTCATTTAATTGAACATAAGTTATGTTTGCAAGAGTAACTAATGTAAAAAAAAAAATGTAAACTTTATACAGATACTTTGTTTCACGTAAACTTACTCAAAGTAGAATAAAACAAATAGAAGTATTCGGGAGTGGCATGCAGATCAACAATAAAATACATAAAACAGAACCTTTTGATCTGATTTTAATCAGAGTTAAAATTTCTTTGATTTTTTCAGAGAGTCTAATTTTGACAGCTCCCGTAATTTGTCAATTCCCTACTCCACCTCGTTTACTATGAAAGAAACTAATGAGCGCCCTATTGCTGAAAATAGCTAACCTTACTTACCAGGTTGGTCCCGAACATTTCGCAGTTTACCACGAACGTTTTTAGGACTGGCTAATGTTAAAGACCCAGTACATAACATGACCACGCACAACATATGATTAACAGTAAACAGCATAATGAAGATTGGTATTTGTGGGAGACGTTGATTTGTTTAGTTATATATAGAAGAATAGCGAGAGCGTGGATCGATTTAATACATCTATCAATAAAATTTTAACGTTTGGGGCGGTACGAACGTACAACGTCAGAGCGCCAAATGACGCAACCCGATGCCTTATTGGTTGACCGAGGGAGCCAATTGGATGTGTTGGAACTAAAAATGAAAATGAGGCGTTATATAAAATATGAATGTGTGAATATCCACTGAACCAAATATATGCCTTTATTTGACTTTATTATCGAATGAATGATCAATAAAAAGTTATCATTACAGCAAGAAGATAAGAAATGCGGAGCGTCAATTGTAACAGGGCATGACAAAAATATTTAATCAGAATCATGCCATCTGCATTATCAAGATGTGTGGTATAAACCTACCATTAAATTGAAATCATAAAAATAAATACTGTAAATCAATGAGGGAAAGAACCCCACCTTGTTATAATACAATGAGTACTTTATTTTAAATTGTACCTCCTTTTTATGAGTCAAAAATAAGTCAACTAAGCATTTAATTGGTAAGGGAAGTATATATAATAAAGCACAAATATATGATATACTATTTCTGACATTTATTAACTCAATGTTTCACATGCTCATACAGGCAGCGTTATCATCAGAACATTATATTGTGCTTTATTACCTATGCCTATTTCTATATGTCTTATAAACAATAAGGGAAGTATATATAATAAAGTATCTAAATTGGGTTTAAGAATTTCAGTTTCACTTTACGTCACTGTTTCCCGCTGATGATAGTTTGCCATCGGGACTTTGTTTTTGGTCACTGTGGAGAATTAACTTATTTAAACCAAACAAAGCGTGTCAATAAGAAGTACTTTGATCTTGATGAAGGAATGAACTAAAATGTTCAACCAAATAAAAAAAGGACTCATACAAGTTTATAAATTTATGGTCTACAAGACATCTAAGAACGCCTTTTAAGCCCGTATATATATATAAAATAAAATCGTTTCGAATTTGAGAGTCGAAAGGAAATTAAATGGAGTTTTACGTCCTGCTTTTTTGCCATACAGTAGTAAAACATAATCAAAATTAAAAACAAACTAGAGCCACTTGTGGCACAGAGTGGGACTTTGCAAAAGTGCAAAATGTAAGGGAAATTTAGAAAATATCGATCCTGAACATCCGAAGTGCCAAAAAAGTCGACAACTTTTAAATTTTTTACATTTTTACATTTGAACATATCAGCTGAAAGCCTTTATCAATAACCTTCAACCTACTGAAGGTCAAGGTCACTCAAGGTCAAATTCTCGAGGAACAAGACTTTAAAATTTGGAAATGAATAGAGTAATAACACCGGAAGTTGACGCTAGACTTCAAATATGAAAGTATAAATGAACAGCCAAAGTCAATGACCTTTGATCCTAAAAAGGTCAAGGTCAAAAACGATTTTTTTTTTGCAGTTCGTGAACGCACTGCTTTGTTTTCATAATGACTGTTTTTTGCAGTGTGTTCTCGCGAACACACTACTTTGTTTTCATAATTTTTTTAAAAATTAATTTTGTACCGAGTACTCTGAAGAAACTGTGATAATTATAGCAATATTTGCAATGCATTACTTCACTGTATATGGTCTATTACTGCATGAATGTAAATTGATACATTTTTGCACAACCGGAAGTGCAATATTAAAAACTGTGCAAAAAATGGTTTATTGGCCTGAGAAAGCACATTTTTTATCCGATTTTTCTCGGAGTCGCGTTTTTTGAATCTCGTGCAAATATCTTATGGGATAGTAGTGAAAAAAAATCGAATTTTGAAAATTCATAACACACTTTTTTGAGTCGAATTTTGCTGTTTTTGGCCAAAATTTCTATTTTCTGTGCTATTCGTCCGATTTTATCAAAAATTCTGATGCTCAAGCAGATCACATTAGAGAACAAATTTCCTCGGTTAAACTTTTTTTTATCACTTCCGGTTTTCGTGATATCAAACTTCTCACTTCCGGTTGACCCACTCCACGAAAATCACATGGTTGTAAAAAAAACTGATACTAATAGATAGATATCATTATGACTCAAAAAATGAGAAGAAAAAACGGGAAGGAAATATTTATAGTTTGGCCGCCATTTTGATTTTTGTAAAAAGTGCCCAAATTTTATTCAGAAAAAACAGTTTATCCGATTTTGACGAATCTGGTGTCAAATAAAAGAACATAACAATTCTTAAAAATGTCGGGAAGCCGATTTTTGAATTTCGATTTGGTTTTCCTGCAATTTCCGGTTAAATTTTGTCAATATTTTGAAGGCTTGTATCTTTTGACCTTGACCTTTGATCTATCTGACAAATAATAAATAGATATATATTTTGATTGTGTACAATAATCTATTTCAAAAATTTTATTATTACTTCCGGTTTCGACGTCATTCGCTGTTAAAGTTGAATTTTCAACTTCCGGAATTTTGAAGATATTCGAAAATACTTTTTGCAGTATATTTGTTTTGTAGTCACAGAAGTATACAAGTGTTAAAATGTGACCCAGATGTAACGGATCAGTCGCCATCTTGAAATGGTATATTTCTATAAAACGCAAAATGGAGCCTCAGAGTGTTATGGAATTTGCATAATATTGATGATTATGGAATCTACAGTTGATTGCTACCAAAACATGGGAAGTCGATTTTTGAATTTCAATTCTGATTTTTTTTAATTACCGGTTGAAATAAATCAGTAATTATCAAAACTTTCAGGGTAAATATTTCGTGACCTTGACCTTTCGTGACTGAGTGTCCTCTACAAAAATTAATGTCCTCGATGAGAAGCATTTAATGGCATAATATTTTCAGAGACAAAACGCTTACTTCCGGTTTTATAGCCCTTTGAAAATTGCAACTTTAAAAAGCCCTGTCACGTGACCTAATTTACATACGTCAAAAATCATTTCTCAATCCATCAATGCTTGATCTACTCTTTCCAGGGATATAATACAAGATTTTTTAATTAAAATTCCGCCTTTCGGAATTTAGAAGATTTGTTCCTTCTGCCATTTAAACTGTACGTATTTTGTCCGACTTTTTCAAATTCATTTTGATCAATCTGAAAACCTACCTACAGTTGGATAAACACTTTGATTGCGAACAAAAATCTGTTTTTAACAATTTGATATCACTTTCGGTTTTAACGTCATTCGCTTTTCAATTAAGATTTTCAACTTCCGTAATTTACAAGAAATTTTACACATATTGTTGACAGTGTACTATGTTTGTTCAAACCCACAGTTAATAATTAGATTACCTCCCCTGATGCATAATGCCCCAATGTCATTTCAATTTTTTTGGAGGCTCTGATTTAAGTAATAAAGTACTTCATTAAAGCAGATACAAGTACATATCCGCATGGTCCTGATGTACATAATTTAATAGTTTTGTTGTAAAGCTCCATTCATCGGGGAAATCGGTATTATATGTGTTCATAATTGTGTATAATAAGTTAGGTTCGTGCCTTTGGTTAGTCTCTTTAAACCTTTTTAGATTCATTAATTTGTCATATTTTCAACGAATAAGCTTTTCGCAATAAATTATGAATAATCCGAATCTGTTCAACCCCATAGGCCTATAAGCATTAATTTTCCTACATGTTCACGCCAATGTTTTTTAGTATTTAGAGTTATTATTGTATCAAGACTATAAGTGATCTTTTTCAGTATTTTTCAGATTGGTAGTAAATTCTAACTGTAGAATATACCAATACATTTCTTAAGAAGAAATTATATTTTTCAAATATAATGTGATTGTGATTTATTGAAATAGTATTAAAAATTTAGTTTTATATACGTTGTATAAAACTGTTCAAGGTGAAATGTTTTTGTAAAGAAACATAAGAGTATGATTTATTCTTTTAACGACAAACTTTTGATTGGATTATGGGCAGCAGTTGCGGACTGTGAAGTAAATTTGTTTGGTCAATCCAAATTCAAATTAGCCTATATTCAAATCTTATGTGCTATGGGTTGGAATTTTTATTTATTCCATTTAGTTTTCAATCCTTAACATTCACTATTTCTACTTTTAAATCAACGAATAAAAATATAGATTTTTGCTGTAAATCTCTCAATTTTGGTCGAAAGATGTAACTTTTCACCCATGGTCGACACCGAATACACACTGCTCGGTACCGTCCACGGTTCTAGTTGTTTTTTTTTTGTCTACTTCTGGTCACGCTAATTCGGTATGAAGGGAGCATGCCACACATTATCTCGCATGTTTTCCTACGATAACTAACTGCTCGGTGTTGCGTGAATGTAAAATGACGGTTTTTTGTCTAACCGGAAATGACATATGACGGAAAAATCCATATTATGTTTTTTACCATTTTTACCTCTGTTTTTCAACCGATTTTGATGGAACCTTTTTTGTTTATTTCTTAAAACGTTTGTCTACAAGGTAAGACTTTAATAATATCCATTTTGAGAACTTTGTTGCTGACTTTTTGAAGCACTTTTTTGACCATTTGTTCAACTTTTGCAATTTTATTTGTATCAATTTGAAAACTTACAGGTACATAGATATTTTGATGGCGAACAAAATGACATTATCAAAAAAAAAATATCACTTCCGGTTTTGACGTCATTCGCTTGCAAAGTTGATATTTAAACTTCCGGAATAATGAAAATATTCAAAAAAATCTTTTTGCAATGTGCTAGAAATAATCATTGACAAAATATGAAATGATAAAATTTGACCCAGATATTTCATATCAGCCGCCATCTTGAAATGAGTAATTTTTCTTTAAATCGAAATTCAGAATCAGGGAATCATCCGATTTGAATATAAATGATGTCTAGGGAATCTTTAGTCGATTGCTAACAAAACATGGCGAGCCGATTTTTAAATTTCGATTCAGATTTTTTTTTTATTTCCGGTTTAGAATTTTCGGAAATAGTCAAAACGTTTAAGGCTCATATCTTGTGACCTTGACCTTGAGTGACCTTGTGACCTGAACAAAAGTTGTTGCTCTTGACGAGATCTATCCAATGGCATAATCATTTTAGATGCCCAATGATTACTTCCGGTTTTATGGCCGTCAGAAAATTGCAATTTTAACTTTAAACAGCTCTGTCACGTGACCTAATTCATGTACGTCACAAATTATCTTCTATTATTATCACGCTTTATCTCCTCTTTCCAGTGATATATAACACTAGATATTTTGATCAAAATTGCTATTTGGAATTTTGTTCTTTGTTCTATAGTAACTCTGCGTGGTTTTTTGGCGGGAAAATACACGTGTTATCTGAATTACGGATTTCATAAGATAGGTAACAATTTCTTCTTAAGATATGAAATAACATGACTAACAAAGCAAAAAATATGACAAAATCGTAACCGGAAGTAACACGTTGGCCACCATCTTGAAATGAACATGTTTTCTTTAAATCGACATCCGATTTATATAATTTTGATGTTTATGGCATTTTCAATCTATTGCCAACAAAATGAGGGCTGCTGAATTGCTAATTTCGATTATGGTGTTTGTCTATTTCCGGTATAAGAAATTCAGCAATTATTGTAACACTTTTAAAGCTCATAACTTGTGACCTTGCTATTTGTTGACCTTATGATCCGAACAAAAGTTATTGCCCGAAATGAGATCTATCCAATGGTGAATTCATTTTTGTTGTCCAATATTTACTTCTTGTTTTATAGCCATTTGATATTTGAATCATTTTGCTTTTTTTTTTTAATTTGGAAATTTTGTTCATTGTTCTAAAGTAACTGCGTGGCTTTTTTGGCGCGAAAAAACACGTGGTTCCTAAATTATGGATTTTTAAAGAGAGTCGACACATTCTTTTGAAGATATAAAATGACATAACATTCATAGAAAAAAAAAGGATAAAATTGGACCCGGAAGTAATTAGTAGACCACCATCTTGAAATGACCAACTTTTCTTTAAATCGATATAAGTGATCAGGATATAATCCGATTTACATAATGTTTATGTCTATGTCATCTTCAATATATTACTAACAAAATGGTGACAGCCGATTTCCTAATTTTGATTAAAAGTTTTGTCTATTTCCGGTTAAAGAAATTCAGCAATAGCAAACACTTCCAAAGCTCAAAACTCGTGACCTTGACGTTTGATGACCTTTTGATCTGAAACAAAGCTATTGCCCTCGATAAAATCTATCAAATGATGTTTTACTTTGTGTTTTTCGATGTTTACTTCCGGTTTAATAGCCGATTGAAAATTGAGATTTTTAACTATAAACAGCTCTGTCACATGACCTAATTTATATGCAGGACTAAAATGCAACCGTTCAAGGATGTTTAAATTGCGCACTGCTCAGTACCGTTATCACGGTTCTAGTTTTTTTTTGATAAACAAAATTTTGACAATAACAAAATTTTAATCGGATGATTTTTTTCTGTGACTTTATTTATATAAATAATATCTTACTATGGCTAAATTGTCAAGCCTTTGCATTTATTGGTTAACGAGATATACAATCATAAATGTCAAAAAAGTTCAAAATTTATAATCGGAATTTTGAAATTAATAAACATTGTTCCCTTTTTTTTTTTTTAACTATATAGCCGAAATAGCTGAGATTTTGATATAATTGAGATAAAGTAATGAGGTTGGTGTGTGCAGAAGCATTTTTTCAAAAAAATGTAGTCTATATGGATCTTTTCCAGACAACAAAATGTTAACAAAATTAAAATTTAACCCGGATGTGCCACGCCCATGTCAATTTTTATTTGATGGATACATTTATATGTGGTATGTTCAATTATGTTCCAATTTTCAAGCCTCTAAACTTAATAGATCATAAACTATGCATATATTAAAGTCAAAAAATTCAAAAAATCGCGTAAAGGTTTTCAAAATTGCAAAATAGCTCATAAAGCGCATTCAGAATATGCAAAAATAAACTCTCTATGTTAATTAGGTCACCTGTAGGAGCAGTACAAAGTTGCGAATTTGGCTATTTTCAGACAGCTATAAAACTGGAAGTTGATATCGGAGGTCAAATATTAAAGTATCATCAGGTAGCCAAGGTCGATGACCTTTGACCTACTTAAGATCAAGGTCATCAAAGGTCAAGGTCACGAGATATGAGCCTTCAAAAACTAAAAAAATTCAACCGGAAATTGCAAAAAAGGAAAACCGAAATTCAAAATTCGGCTTCCCAGTTTTTGGTCGCAATCGACTATAGTTTCCAGAAATACAAACATCACACAGGTCACACTTACCACCAAGGCCCCATTTTTTGTTTTATAAAAATGTATCAAATGAACATGGCGGCCAAAGTATTTTTTCGGACTAAATTTTATTTAAAAATCGGCTGTAGAATTACGTTTAATAACGATGAAAATAATTTCGTTTTAATATTTCAATTACACCGGAAGTGAAAATCGATTTTCCACTTTAACCGGAAGTGACGCAAACATTTTGAATACGTCAAATTGTTTACATTACTGACATGCATCTTTTATTAAAATTTCAGATTAATCCGAAAAAAAACTAAAAAATGGTCAAAAAATTTCGAAAATCGGCCAAAAAATGGTATGCTTCGAATTTTCGAAATTTTAATTTTTTTAACTCATATCGCATCGGAATTTAGTCACAGATTCCAAAAATGAAAACCCGAGCAAAATCGGCCTAAAAATGTGGCTTCCAGGGTAAAAAAAAACCCGTTTTTGCTGATGTTGTAATGTGCAACTTGCACTTTTGCAAAAATGTTCCAATTTATATTTATGCAATACCTCGAAAAAAGTAACATATAGAGTTGTAAAAAGGTTACTGTAGCTGTTGCAGTTTAGGCTATGTGCCCTGTGTAAAAAACGAAAAAAAAAACTAGAACCGTGATAACGTTACTGAGCAGTGCGCAATTTAAACATCCTTGAACGGTTGCATTTTAGTCCTGCATATAAATTAGGTCATGTGACAGAGCTGTTTAGTTAAAAATCTCAATTTTCAATCGGCTATTAAACCGGAAGTAAACATCGGAAAACACAAAGAAAAACATCATTTGATAGATTTTATCGAGGGCAATAGTTTTGGTTCAGATCAAAAGGTCATCAAACGTCAAGGTCACGAGTTTTGAGCTTTGAAAGTGTTTGCTATTGCTGAATTTCTTTAAACGGAAATAGACAAAACTTTTAATCGAAATTAGGAAATCGGCTGTCACCATTTTGTTAGTAATATATTGAAGATGACATAGACATCAACATTATCTAAATCGGATGATATCCTGTTCACTTATATCGATTTAAAGAAAAGTTGGTCATTTCAAGATGGTGGTCTACTAGTTACTTCCGGGTCCAATTTTATCCTTTTTTTTCTATGAATGTTATGTCATTTTATATCTTCAAAAAAAACCACAATTTAGGAACCACGTGTTTTTTCGCGCCAAAAAAGCCACGCAGTTACTTTAGAACAATGAACAAAATTTCCAAATTAAAAAAAAAGCAAAATGATTAAAATATCTACTATTATATATCAAGAGGAGATAAAGCATAATAAGAAAAGACGATTTTTTTTGTGACATACGTGAATTAGGTTCAAACTGACAATTTTCAAATGGCTATAAAACAAGAAGTAAATATTGGACAACAAAAATGAATTCACCATTGGATGGATCTCATTTCGGGCAATAACTTTTGTTCGGATCATAATGTCAACAAATGGCAAGGTCACAATATATGAGCTTTAAAAGTGTTACAATAATTGCTGAATATCTTATACCGGAAATAGACAAACACCATAATCGAAATTAGCAATTCAGCTGCCCTCATTTTGTTGGCAATAGATTGAAAATGCCATAAACATCAAAATTATATAAATCGGATGTCGATTTAAAGAAAACATGTTCATTTCAAGATGGTGGCCAACGTGTTACTTCCGGTTACGATTTTGTCATATTGTTTTCTTTGTTAGTCATGTTCTTTCATATCTTAAGAAGAAATTGTTACCTATCTTATGAAATCCGTAATTCAGATAACACGTGTTTTTTCCCGCCAAAAAACCACGCAGAGTTACTATAGAACAAAGAACAAAATTCCAAATAGCAATTTTGATCAAAATATCTAGTGTTATACATTTTTGGAAACAGGAGATAAAGCGTGATAATAATAGAAGATAATTTGTGACGTACATGAATTAGGTCACGTGACAGCTGTTTAAAGTCAAAAATTGCAATTTTCTGACGGCCATAAAACTGGAAGTAAACATTGGGCATCTAAAATGATTATATCATTGGAAAGATCTCGTCAAGGGCAACAACTTTTGTTCAGGTCACAAGGTCACTCAAGGCCAAGGTCACAAGATATGAGCCTTAAAAGTTTTGACTATTACTGAAAAATTTTAACCGGAAATAAAAACAAATCTGAATCGAAATTAAAAAATCGGCTTCCCATGTTTTGTTAGCATGGTTTAGTTTGTTCAAGATGGCGGCTAATATGAAATATCTGGGTCAGATTTTATCATTTCATATTTTGTCAATGATTATTCCTAGCACATTGCAAAAAGATTTTTTTGAATATTTTCATAATTCCGGAAGTTAAAATTTCAACTTTGCAAGCGAATGACGTCAAAACCGGAAGTGATATAAAATTTTTGAAAATACCATTTTGTTCGCAATCAAAATGTCTATGAACATGTTTTCAGATTGCTCAAAATAAAATTGCAAAAGTTAAAAAAGTTGTCTAAAAAAGTGCTCCAAAAGTAAGCGACAAAATTCTTAAAGTGCATGTTTAGAAACTTTTATCTGAAAGCGAATCGATAAATGAAATAAACGAAAAAAATCTCATCAAAATCAGTTGAAAAGAAGAGGTGATAATGGCAAAAATCTTAAAACACATTTGTTTTCATACGTCATTTCCGGTTATGTGAAAATGCGTCATTTTATATTCATTCACTAATGAGCACATATTTATCGTGGGAAATCATGTCAGATTATGCGTGGCATGTGCAGTTTTGGCTGGGGATCGTGACCAGAATTCGAAAAAAAAAATAGTCATTATGAAAACAAAGCAGTGCGTTCGCTAGAACGCACTGCAAAAAAAAAACATTTCGAAAACAAACTGGGACTTTGCGCACAATGATGGACCATAAATTTTGCTTAAATGCGTCACTATGATTATGACGGGTAAATTTATCACGTCAGTGGATTCTGCATTATAGACAATATGAACGAAAGCAAAGCGTGACAAATCAATAAAAACAACCGAACACGTCGTAAAAATCAAGATTTGCGACGCAATAGAAATCAGATGAAACTAAAAAAAAAACAACTACAATTTAACATTATAAAAACATTTTCAAAATTGTTTTCATTTTAATGTATCTGGATAAACGAAATTGATGACAGTATTAAAATTATTTAGAATAAACGCATTTACAATATTTTAAAATGCTTGGTTACTTGTTTACACTTTTAAAACATAGGAGTGGATATGTTCCAATACGCCCTGTTACGTTCGTATGAGATCTATTCACGATTTTCAAAAATAAAGCTCTCGTTATACATAGTTCACAGTAGCAAAGCAGCACCAAAGCGTAACCAAACTCGACTAAAGCGTCAGGGACGTAATGAATCGTTGGAAAGCTTTGAGCAAATCGGCAAGAGCGTCAATATTTTTTAACCTTTTTATTACGCCCACACATTAATGTGGGCGTATATTGTAGTCGCCCCTGTCTGTCTCTCTGTCCACAATTGTTGTGGACACGATAGAGAGCTGGTTTCTTGATGGATTTTGATGAAACTTGCTGTGAGTGTTTGTAATCACCAAAGGATGAACCTTATTGAAAATCAGACGAATTGAAAAATATTTCAAGGGTTAATGCCCTTGCTTTTGAAAATATGTTGTGGACACGATAGAGAGCTGGTTTCTTGATGGATTTTTAATGAAACTTGGTACGAGTGTTTGTTTTGACCAAAGGATAAACCCTATTGAATATCAGAAACATCGAAAAAATATTTTATGAGTTATTGCCCTTGTTTTTTAAAACACGTTATTTTTTCAGCCCGTTACACTATTAAATTGTTGACTCGATAGAGAGCCTAGTTTCTTGATGAAACTTGTTGTGAAGATGAACCCTATACGCTTTGAGTCAAGCTCTTAAGTTTTGATACGCTCTCGGCGCAAAAATCAATTCGTGACAGCGCCCAAAATTTTCAAACAGTCTAAAAAAAAATGGGCGCTCTTGCCGATTTGTGCAAATTTTTTTAACGATCTATTACGACCTAGACGCTTTGAACACCGTTTTAAAGCGCCATCAAAGCGCCGTTGGTGTGATTTATGCATCACCACTTGACACGCTTTGTTAAGATGTCTCAAGATTTACTGTGGATCAAAAGCGACATGAAATCGGCGATCTCGAAATTTGGCAATCCATAACAGAGCTTAACAATGCTCAACAGAGCTTAATATTCGTATCAGAGGGTAACAAGGCCTGATCAAATCGGGAAATAATTCGTCCCCAAAGCTTAACCAATTCGTTTCTGAGCTTATCATAGCGTAGCATCACATTGTGATATTTTTGGAAAAGTCATGTCGCTTTGCTCGCCGATTTAAAGGGCCAGTATGAATTTCTTCTAGGTAAAATTAGTTTTGCTCAAATTTGTGAAAACTGTACACCATAATCTACAGACATGTGCCCTTTAAAGTATCTGAAAGTTTAAACTAATTCAAACTTGAGGACGTTTTTTTATACGCCCCCCTGAAAGATGGGCGTATATTGTAATCCCCCTGTCCGTCCGTTCACATTTGGTTCGTGCTCACTCTACAGGCTACAATTCTTTACAGATTCTTTTGATTTTTATTTTATGGGTCAATGTCATTATGAAGATGATCCCTATTGATTTTCGTGATGATCGGATAATTTTTCACCGAAATATCGGGTCTGACTTGAGTGCCCACACTACAATCAAAGCTACCAGTGGGCGTATGTTACAAAACAGCCTGGTAGCTGGATGTCATAACACAAAATTGTTTTGATTTAATGAAGATGTCATTTATGTAAATCAAATTTATAATAAAAATATAAATACTAGAACTGTACAGTTAACAGTACTGGTGCAGGGCGGGTTATGACATACAGGTAGTACGGTGCGGCAATATTCGATTGTGCATGTACTGTACTGATAATTCAATGCGTGAGATCAACAGGGTAATGCAATTGAGACTATGATTATAGACATACATATCAAGTTTAAAAATATTTCAACAAGAAAAAATAAAGTAGGCAATACGCATGTGCACTGCACAAATGCTCTATTCCCATGAAATCCCAAATCAGTCTATACGTATGCATACCAAGTTTCATGCAATTCGGTTGAGAAATAAGGAAGTTGTAACTGCGCATGCTCACTACACAAATTCATTATGTCCATGAAATTTCAAATCTGATTTTACACAAACATGCTAATTTTGAAGATATTCTGATAAGAAATAAGTAAGTTGGCAATGCGCATGCGCACTACATAAATTTGATATTTCCATAATATTTCGAATCTTATTATACACATGCATGCCAATTTTGAATGAATTTGGTTCAGAAATAAGAAAGTTAGCAATGCGCATGTGCAAAACACAAATTCAATATCTCCATCATATTTCAATTCGGAATATACATATGCATACCAAGTTTCATGAAATTTGGATAAGAAATAAGAAAGTTAGCTACGCGCATGCGCACTTCACAAATTCAAAATGTCCATCTTATTTCTAATTTAAATATACACATACATACGGATTTTGATGAAATTTGGATAAGAAATAAAGAATTTGATATTGCGCATGCGCAGAACTAAATTTAACAATTCCTCCGAGTTTAGAATCCGATTATGCGTGTACATGCCAAGTTTCGTTAAAATCGGATAACAAACAAAAAAGTTAGCATCGCGCATGCGCACAACCCATATTTTGTATTTTCCTTTAAATCACTATTTGAACATGAATAGTGAACATGAACATGAATGCACATTTTGAAGAAAATCGGTTCATAAATAAGAAAGTGGGTCAATTAAGCAGTGGGCGTGCCTACAGGGTGCTTCAGTAAGTTAAATTTTCAGCATGCCGTAGTTTAGTCCATCCTAGACCTCCCTTTAATGCGTAAACTGAATATAATTCATATCTAACAAAAATCGAGGTAGAGCCCCTTTAACTTTAACATGTCAAACTTACTGACTATTTATAGTGACACTGTTTATATACAGTCAATTAACCGACATACCTATTATTGCCCCAGGTTAAAGTATGGGATATGGAAATATGCAAGTTACATAGAAGTGTTGCATATTTTTGGAAACCTGAGGAACTCAGCATTACGGATCCGAAAAAATTATTGCTTTATCTATATTAGGGCCCTCGTAAAAACGCTAAAAAGATGCAAAATCACCTTTGAATCACACCTCTAAAACAGAAAGCACGTGTCGGACATGAAAAATAAATACATCATGTTAAAGCTCTCATTAATCTTTGTGAGATCTGTAAATATCAAGATGATCTGAGGTCAAGTTCTCGAGATAGAATCCTTTAAAGTTTGATCAAAATCGCAACATTTTCTTAAATTGAATTTTGACATCGCCAAGTCTGATATTATTTGAAAGCTTGTAAAGAGTACATTAAAAATCAGCAAACATTAGGTTGTTATTCCAGTTAGGTTTTGCGCCACAGCACTGGCAATATGCTAAAATAGCCATGTTTGGAGCCCTATAACATAGGTTAAAGTGGTCTGACCCCAAAGGTCAAAAGGTCATCAGAAGGTCAAGGTCGCATGGTATCATTGTGTATCATATTAAGGTCATCCAAGGTCAAGGTCATGTGATACAAGCCTCTAAACTTTGGAAAAAAACATTACGTTATACAAAAAAGGCAAAATCGAAAATCGAAAATCGGCTTCCCATAAGTTGTAGAGAAAGTTTTAATCTTTCGTTTAACATTAAAATTGTGAAAGTCGGATAACAAATGGATTCAGAATAGGAATTTTTGCAAAATGATTGAAACCAAAATGGCGGGCAAAGTATAACTTCCGGTAAATATTTTTTGGGTCAAAACAGTTTGTAATAATTGCACTAACATTATGCATGCCTTATTTTCTTCATAACTCAGTTTAACCGGAAGCGATGTAACCGGAAGTGATATCATTGAAACCGGAAGTGATGCAAAAATTTTGAGTGTGAAGAATTATTTGCACTTGCCGTAGGTCTAGATCATATACGTTTCACAATGATCCGTTAAAAATCAAACAAAAAATCATACTTCGATTAATTACGGCATGAAAAAGTGACAAACGATTTTCATGTAATCAAATTTATACAAGCTCTATTATTTGTCCTTTATTATAAGGAATACGATGAAGGTAATTTGAGCAAAATCGGTTGATAAATACGTTCTCTAGAGTCCATTTTATGTTTGTTGCTCATGTCGCTTAATGTTGCTCAGAGAAATTTCGTTTTACATTCATTTTTTAATGAGTCACGAGTTAGAAAACATCATGAAATCCGTTTTTCCGTACATGTTACCATTTCCAAAAAATAGGCCCAACACTCGACGAAAAAAAAAAAAAAAAAATAATCAATACGAAAACAAAGCAGGGCGTACGAAGTACGCCCTGCAATAAGTTGTTTACATGAAATATCAAATTGAAACCACATCTGTTGCGAATTCTAACGACGATAAAGAAACCAAGTACTAACGATCCGAACCATTTTAAAATTAACAATATCATTTTTAATACGAAGTAGTTAGTTAGTCAAGGTTTTATAATAATTAACATTATTTATATTATTTTAATTTTAATCATTATTCAGGACTGAAAACTTTTTTTTATATATTAGCATAATTCTACACGACAGGAAAAATGAAATGAATGGTGTTTTACGTCCTTTTCTGCACCTATATGGAATAATTGAGGACGGACAAACGCCATGCAGTGTGCACTGAAGGAAATTTTACCAGGACAGCGGCATAAGCCTGCTCTTATTTTCGATGTCCAACTGTCGACGGATCTTTAACGTGCACAACCAATAGCACACGGGACCTCTGTTTATTGTCCCATCGGAACGACTAAATGCTTTTTTCATGCCGAGATTGAAACGACAGGAAGAGGTATAGATAAATTACTCCTCGGGCACAACAGAAAATGATTTTTACAACATAATACTTGAACCTTGTGGGCTGAGCAAACAATTTGTCAATGTATGATGTTGAAAATAGAAATATCTGCTTTTACAATGATGTTCACATTCTTTTATGTGGAAAGGACATATTTATATTTTGGAAGATTACCTCTTTACAACAAGAAAATATAAATTGATAAAGTTGAAGCTAAAACTGTTCAGTCATTTCAGTAATTCTATCAGTAAATCTGCGTCTTAAAGGGGAATGTTCAGTATTTTCTAGGATCGATTTAGGCTTTAAATTCAAGGAAATAGCCTGCAGATTTACTGGAACGGATCACAAATCGCATATACCCCAACCTGAACAGATATCTTTCATTTTCTGTATATGTGTTTTCTTTATAAGGCATAGTCATACTAAACGACGAGTCGTATTTTGTCTTTCAAACGCAAATATAGCAAAATTCGACTCAAAAAAATGTGCTGTGAATTTTTTTTTTTCACTACTATCCTAATAGATATTCACACGAGATTCAAAAAACGTAACTCAATATAAGCGTATAACATTAATGTGCTAAATATAACGTAAAACGCTTTCATTTCATAACTTATGATGTTATTTCTAGTTAGTAGTCCTATACATGGATGAATGACTAATTTTAGATAAACGAACAACTCCACTATCACTGTAGATCAATTTCCATTTAAAGAGATTCAAATTTAAAAGAAAGAAAGATATTTGAACTAAATTTTGTTTGCATAACTGAGACACTGATAGCATCAATTAGCACCATTCAAATTTTCAATCAGATGTCTGCGGTTAAAGCAATTCCGCCTTAAGTGAGTTTGATGACGTCACAAATCGCAAAAGCTGCTTGTCTTACAGAGGACTTTCGCGATTTGTGACATCATCAAACAGTTACTAGATGGAATTGGTGGGGCCATGCTGGAACCACAGATGTCTGATTGAAAATTCTTATGGTACACATTGATTGATGCTACCATACTTCGATGCACATACAAAATTTAGAAAACCTCTTTATAATCCCTTTAATTGGAAGTCAGATATATTATTTTCTGAAAAGTGTAGCTGAAATATAGGTTACTCTTTTGATCGTATTGAGTTTTATTCAGATACCGGAAACAAAATTTGGATGATAAATTGGGAACAGAGAAATATCGTTTTATAAATTTATTCATGTCTGATCATGATAAACCTACAGCTGTGATAGAGAAGATAGTAAAGATTGTTATTACATCAGTGTGTATGTATCATTAATTATTATTATTAACTATTTGAAACAATTACATTCATATTCTACTGTATTTTCTATGTTTTAATGTCATTTCGTGTAGTTTAAATGCCCAAGTTAATAAATGACGATAAGAACACAATTTTGTACCGAGTACTCTGAAGAAACTATTTTTTTTTAAATTACGAAAACAAAGCAGTGTGTTCGGGAGAACTGCAAAAAAAAAAAAAACTAGAACCGTGCGACGGTACCGAGCAGTGCGCATCCGGTTTCTTGATGGGTGAAAAGTGGCTACGAAATTTCCAGAATATAAAAACCGGCATATAAAATGTTTATATTCGGAAGTGGAAACATAAAAGGGGGTGTTCGGTATTTCCGATGGTCGATTTAGGACTTGAATATGCATAAATAGCCTCCAGAAGTACTAGAAATGCACGAAAGTCATATAATTCCTCCAATGGTATCCATACCTTAACATTTATCCTTCATTTTCTGTATTATGTGTTTTTATATAATGCATAGTGTTACTAAACGACGAGTCGTATTTTTCACTTTGAAACGCTGATAATTATGGGTACACATGTGTTTGGAGGCTTAAATTTTGTAAGAGAGTTGTGAACAATATGACTGATTAGATGAGCTAAAAAAACATTATATTCTGAGATTAAATTTGTTTTGGTCGAACATTTTAATGGTCAACGTTTTTAGACATGCATTGGTCCGACGGTATCAAGCAGTGCACATACGGTTTCTTCCATTGGTGAAAAGTGGCATTCTCAATCCATACTGCGAAATGTACAGAACATGAAAACCGGCATATAAATTGTTTATATTCGGTAGTGAAAAGTAGAATAACCAGTTCACATTCGGTAGTGAAAAGTGAAAAAACCAGCGTATGTTCGGTAGTGAATTGTCACTTATTTAAAAAAAAGTCGTTGTTTTTATTTATGTTCATATTCATACATCATTGGAAGTAGAATACCAAAGAATATTTATTAATATATTTCATATGCAATAGCATACATATGAAAGAGCCAATTCTCAACATTAGGAAATTGAATGGTGGGGTCCATTCGATTATGCAGTCTGGATTCTCCGGATCAGTCCGGATTCTTCATTTTCATTTTATTATTCATCACGTGACCCTTTTGGCAGAATTTGGAGAGACTCCTTTCTGTCGAGGTGGTGTGATTGTGGAGAGATAACGTCACAAAATGACGGATCGTTGCGATAATAAAATGTATCAACTTTGCACAATGTTTCCAACTTTTACTTGTTTTTTTATTTTGTCTAAGAAGAACAGGGCTTATATTCTATATATTCTATATTATTACAATCAAATAAATCTATTCCAACAGAGCTTTTAAATATCATCTTATCCTGTGCCAGACAGACTATTTATATTCGCAGGAATGCATGTATTGATAACCCCCATTGTTTTATAGATCTTGTAAATTTATACAAAAATATTTTAGCCAATGCATTAATCTACTTAAAAATTTTTTATCCCAGACATATCGCCCTTAATAATTCAATCAATATTGAATTTTCATAAAATGAACCTTTTAAGTGTACAATATATACCCTTTATATTTTATATTTATATATTTTAATATGATTTTACAATACTTACCATTTTAATTCATCAGTATGGACTAGTCTCTATAACCCTTTAGTTTAAAACAAATGTTATACTATATACATTCCTTTATATGTTGTGTCAACACTAGTCTAGCAGACGATGCCCTAGTTTCTACTAGAGCAGTCTTTTAACTTTCATGTCATTTTTTAAATAAATATCCCTATGTATCTTTACAATTTTCAATTTCGGGTGTAAAGATCCTCAATAGGGATATTTATGGCTACCCAATTTTTATACGCCCACACATTAATGTGGGCGTATATTGTAGTCGCCCCTGTCTGTCTGTCCGTCTGTCCGTCTGTCTGTCTGTCTGTCTGTCCACAATTGTTGTGGACACGATAGAGAGCTGGTTTCTTGATGGATTTTGATGAAACTTGCTGTGAGTGTTTGTTATCACCCAAGGATGAACCCTATTGAAAATCAGACGAATCGAATAATATTTCATGGGTTATTGCCCTTGCTTTTGAACATATCTTGTGGACACCATAGAGAGCTTGTTTCTTGATGGATTTTGATGAAACTTGGTATGAGTGTTTGTATTGACATTAGGATAAACCCTATTGAATATCAGAAACATCGAAAAAATATTTTATGAGTTATTGCCCTTGTTCTTTAAAACACATTAATTTTTCAGCCGTTACACTCTCAAAGTTGTGGACACGATAAAGAGCTGGTTTCTAGATGGATTTTGATGAAACTTACTGTGAGTGTTCATAAACACCCAAGGATGAACCCTATTGAAAATCAGACTAATCGAAAAATATTTCATGGGTTATTGCCCTTGCTTTTGAAAATATGTTGTGGACACGATAGAAAGCTGGTTTCTTGATGGATTTTGATGAAACTTGGTATGAGTGTTTGTATGGTATTGTATTTGATGAGTTATTGCCCTTGTTCTTTAAAACGCGTTAATTTTTCAGCCGTTAACAAAGTTGTGGACACGATAGAGTGTTTGTATTGACCTTGGGATAAACCCTATTGAAAATCAGAAACATCAACAAATATTTCATGGGTTAATGCCCTTGTTAACTTGTAGAACTTGTAAACACTCAAAAATCGTTCAATTTTGTAAACATTCTTGATGGCACGGTTTTCGACAGATGTTTCATTTACTGATAGTTCTTGTCGACCTCCCAAACGACTTGGATGCCATTACAAAAGTGGGCGTATTACGATGGGGCATCGCTATTTTTTGTTAATATATTATGTTTAATTAACATTGGTTATAAAATATGGTTCAATTCATCCTCCTTTAAAATCAGTATTTAACATCAAGTCTTTTTTACTCAACTATGCAGTCTTGATCGTCCAGCATTTTTCTTTTTTTTTATCTATTACAAATATCTTTTAGATTATCCAGTCTCTATCTCTTGAACGATGTAGTCTTGAGCATTCAACCTTTTTCTTCAATTTTATAAACCTTGCAAACTATTCTCTGATGAATCTTAATCAATTGTGAATTTAAACGTATTATTTTAATTAAAACTTTCTTATTTATGACAATTTTATACCATTAGTATTCACCTAGTGTTCACAATATGTAGAAAAAAAAAAAAAATAAAAAAAAAAATAGGGCCTATGGTTGTTTTTGAAATGTAGATAATTAAGTTTAAGCCCATTTGTATGGATAAAATGCAGTGTGAGTAACATCGATCGTCTGCTAGCCTAGGCCTAAACCTCTACACAATGTTTGACTACAATGGACTTTGAATTGAAATTTATTTCTCATTTTCTCTTTTTTAGAAACAACAGAAATAATTTCGTCTTCATCCGATTGTGTTGTTGCTGAAATACGGTCTTGATCGATCCATGTCTCCTCGATTTTGCATGAGACCGGAGAAACCGGATATTCTATCCGGAGAATCCGGACTGCATAATCGAATCGACCCCTAACATCCATACTAGTATGTTCGCAGTACAGCTCGTAAATTATCATTTTAACATAAACTTAGCTAAAGATCTATAAAAACATTTTTTTTTAAATATAAATAGACATACATTTTTTTTTTTTTAATAAATGACAACTAGATTTTAAGTACGGATTTTCTTCTTTTGGCATTGGATCGTAATCTACTACATTTAGATTTCTTTTTACTACATAATTTAATACGTTAAAAACGCAAGTTACAATGTAAGAAAGTCATGTTATGCATGATACATGTTTGTTTTTCAGATCATTTGAAAAATTCTAAATGTAGTAGGACACAATTCTCCCCAAAAAATTTCATTGTTGTATTTTAGTTTTATGATATTATAAAAAACATTTTAAAATACTGAGTTCGTTGTACATTATATATCAAAACTTTGACCAGTGAGAAGCGTTAAAAGAAACAATATGGTATCTTGTAACTTTCAAACTATGCATGTTTTTTCAAACATTTTTTACAATTATATTTTGATCAATTCTCCCCCCAAAAATTTTATTGTTGTATTTTAATTTTGTTCGTTGTACATTATATCGGGTGTCTCAAAAAAAACGTCCCCAACTTTGACGAAAAGTATCTCAGCTGCTAATGGGCCGATCTCTTTGAAAATTCTCACAGATTTACATCAACATGTCCTTGTCAGATCCTGAAAATATGAAAATCATCGAACAAAAATTGTACAAGTACTGCCTCGAACAAAATAGCATGTCAAAAAATTCAATATCAGAGCAAATAACATATTTGAATTTGTGTCCATTTTGCCTTCACCACATCAACCACCAATATCAAACATTTTCCATCCTGATACACTTTCACGGATCTCATCTAAAGGTACCACTCGAGAAGCGACCATCCTGCATTTCAGTTCCTTTTTATACGCCCACATGAAATGTGGAGCGTATATTGCCGTCACCCATGTCCGTCGGTCCGTCCGTCCGTCCGTCATGCGTTCGATTTTTAGCTCGTTAACACTCTACAAGTCACAATTCTTTACGGATTTCGACAAAACTTACTGAAATTGTTTTTTATCACCCAAGGATGAACCCTATTGAAAATCAAAAGAATCGAAAAATGTTTGATATGAATTATTACCCTTGTTCTTTAAAACTCGTTCGATATATTTGGACAACACTTAATTTAAGTTCTGAACAAAATGTAGGCCTATGACTACAGGTTGAATATTTGATGGTTGCTGTTTTCTGACAAATGGTCTTTTTCAAACAAAGCTTCCAGTGGGCGTATATTACCTTGCCTGGCAAGCTATCTTTATTCAGTGTGTCCCTCTAACCTAAGTGCAATACACCTGTTTCTTAAGAGAATCCCATTCTGCCCGAGTTTTTACCATCACCAGTGGAACAGACTGGATGAACAGGAACTGAACGGCAGGAAGGTTGCTTTTTGGGAGAAAATATCTTAGGATGAGATCGGTGAGAGCGTTATGGGATGGAAAATGAATGATATTGGTGGTCGATGTGGTGAAGGCACAATAGACACAGGTTGAGATGTGTAGTTTGCTCTGATATTGAATTTTTGTACATGCTATTTTGTTCGAGGCAGTAATTGTACAATTTTTATTTAATGTCTTTTATATTTTCAGGGTCTGACAAGGACGTAAATCTGTGAGAATTTTCAAAGAGATCGGTTGACCAACAGCTGAGATATTATGGGCAAACTTGGGGACGTTTTTATTGGGACACCCGATATATCAAAACGTTGACCAGTGAGAAGCGTTAAAAGAAACAATATGGTATCTTGTAACTTTCTAGATGTCGATACACTGATCATGAATCGTATGATATGCTGAGGTGGGATACATATGAAAAAAAAAATGAAATGAATGGAGTTTTACGTCCTACTTTTCTGCGCCTATATGGGCTAATTGAGGACGGGCAAACGCCATGCAGTGTGCAATGAGGGAAATGTTGCATTAGCCTGCTCTTATTTTCAATTTCCAACTCGCGGATACAAATGGAAGCGGTTGACAAATTCGTTATTGATGCTAGTAATACGACCAACTTATTAATTTTGTCCCTGAATTAGCCAATTAGCACAAAGTATATTAATAGCATACGTATCTTATCGCTCAAACTTAATAGTATATCGAATCGCCCAAACGCGTGTTAATTCAATTACCGGTTGAAGGAAGAGAACCTCGCATTTAAATGTAAATATATTTTTTAACATGTTCTGTAGTTCTCTCCCTTCAACTGACAAAGTTTGAATTCAATATCTTACAGGCAGAAGGCGCTATTTTCATTTAAATACTAGTACACTGTTTTGTATATCTTTTGATTAGAATAGATTTTGCATAGTCAGTGAGACTGAAAGAATTTGTGACGTATGTAAAATAAGTCTAGTAACAGAGCTTTTTAAAGGTAAAAACTATAATTTTCAAATGACTATAAAACTGGAAGTAAACATCCAAAATCTAAATGAAGTATCTGTGCATAGATATCGTCAAGGGCAATAACTGTTGTACATGTTACCTGACATAGTACTTCCGGGTCGGATTTTATTATTTATATCTTTTAAGACGAACATGCAAACAGAAATTTTCAAATATCTTCAAAACTCCGGAAGTTGAAATTTCAAGTTTACAAGCAAATGGCGTCAGAACCGGAAATAATATAAAAACTAGAGCCACATGTGCCACAGAGTGGGACTTTGCAAATGTGCTAATTGCTAAGGGGTATTTTTAAAAATGGGCCCTAAACGTAGATCCAAAGTAACAAAGAAGTCGACAACTTTTAAAATTTTTGATTTTTTGGAAAGGTTGTGAAACCGGAAGTAGTCACCAGACCTAACATTTGAACATACCAGCCGAAAACCTTTATCAGTAACCTTCAACCTACTGAAGGTCAAGGTCACTCAAGGTCAAATTCACGAGAAACAAGTCTTTAAATTTTGGAGATGCATACAGTAATAACACCGGAAGTTGACGCTAGAAATCAAATATGAAAGTATAAATGAACAGCCAAAGTCAATGACCTTTGATCCTAGAAAGGTCAAAATCAACAAAGGTCAAGGTCAAAAACGATTTTTTTGTTGTTTTTTAACCTTGTTCCTTTTTTTTAAACTACAAAGCCGAAATCAATGAGCCTTTAATATAAGCTGAATAAAACAATGCTGTAACTGTATGCAAGGTTATTTTTTGAAAAAAATTAAACTTTACCTTTTTTTTTGATAAACAAAATTTCGACAAAAAAAGAATTTTACCCGGATGTGCCACGCCCACGTCAGATTTTTTTATGCTACTTTATTTATATTAATAACATCTTACTATGGCTGAATTATCAAGCCTTTGCATCTATTGGTTAACGAGATATACAATCATAAATGTCAAAAAAGGTCAAAATCTATAATCGGAAATTTTGAAATTAATAAACCTTGTTCCCTTTTTTGAACTATACAGCCGAAATAGCTAAAATTTTGATAGAATTGAGATAAAGTACTGAGGTTGGTGTGTGCAAAAGCATTTTTCACAAAAATTTAGTCTATATGGATTTTTTCCAGACAACAAAATGTTAACAAAATTAAAATTTTCAAGTCTCTAAACTTAATAGATCATAAACTATGCATATATTAAAGTCGAAAAATTCAAAAAATCGGGTAAAGGTTTTCAAAATTGCAAAATTAAAAAAAAAAAAAAATTTTCATTTTAATACATTGTGATATATCGTTCGAAAGAGCTCATAAAGCCCATTCAGAATATGCAAAAATAAACTCTCTAGGTTAATTAGGTCAAAGTTGCGAATTTGTCTATTTTCAGACAGCTATAAAACCGGAAGTTGATATCAGAGGTCAAATATTAAAGTATCATCTGGTAGCCAAGGTCAATGACCTTTGACCTACTTAAGGTCAAGGTCATCAAAGGTCAAGGTCACGAGATATGAGCCTTCAAATATTGAAAAAATTCAATTGCAAATTGCAAAAAAGCAAAATCGAAATTCAAAAATCGGCTTCCTGAGAATTCCCACAATTTTTATGTTCTTTCATTTGACACCAAAATCATTCAAATCGGACCAGCCGTTATGTCGGAATAGCAAATGTGATGTTTTAAGAAACGGCGGCAAAAGTTCTACTTCCGGGGTGAATTTTATTTTAAAATCGGCTGTAGAATTACTTTGGCTACAGCTCAACAAAATTTCGTTGAATTTCATAAATATCACCGGAAGTTATTCAACCGGAAGTGAAAATCAATTTTCCCCTTTAACCGGAAGTGGCGCAAAAATTTTGAATACGTCAAATTGTTTATATTAGTGACATGCATCTTTTATTAAAATTTCAGATTAATCCGGAAAAAACTCAAATTTAGTCAAAAAATTTCGAAAATCGGCAAAAAAATTTATGCTACGAATTTTCGAAATTTGAAATTTTTTAACTTTAGTCGTATCAGAATTTAGTCACAGATTCCACAACTGAAAACCCGAACAAAATCGGCCCAAAAATGTAGCTTCCAGAGTCCAAAAACCTGTTTTTGCTGATGTTGCAATTTGCAATTTGCACTTTTGCAAAAATGTCCCAATTTATATTTAAAAAGGAGGTCGCCATGATGCGATGTCAGAATATATTTCAGAAATATTGCAGCTATTGTAGTTTAGGCTGTGTGCCCTGTGTAAATTTCGAAAAAAAAAAAAGAATTGACAATATGATAACAAACTGGGACTTTGCGGTAGCAAAGTCCCACAATTATGAAAACACAGTTTTGTTCGCAATAACAATGTCTATAAGCCTAGAATTTCTCATAGCGATCGAAATAAAATTGTGAAAGTTGAAAAAGCGTCAAAAAATAGTTCCAAAATTCAGCGTCAAAAGTCAAAAATCAAAAGTTTGTTAGTGGTTATTGTGTAGAAAACACATAACTGAAATAAACAAAATTCCAACAAAATCGGGTTAAAATTGTAAGTAAAAATGACAAAAAACGTTTTGTCATACCTCATTTCCGGTTGGACAAGCAGCTATTTATTGTGGGAAATCGTGTCAGATTGAGCGTGACAATTTCCCTTCGAGAATCGAACGCACTGCAAAAAGTCATTTGCATAACAATGCAATAATCACAACGAAAACAAGGCGTGACAAATTCCTAATTTGCCACGCAATAAAGAAATTCGCAACAGCTCAAAGAATATTATATATCGCAAACTTGTTTCGGCCATAAACACAACATCGCATGACCTCACGGAATTCCCATTGGTGGCAGTGGGTGTTCGTTCGTTCGGGAGATATCAATAATTTCGATTATTTATCATTTGGAATGTGACATATACCAAGTTTGATGAAAACGTAATTCCAATATACCAAAATTTACGTTTGTAGCGTTCGAGGCGATTTTTTTTGTTGGTTTTAAAGTGTTTTTGTGGCTGCCCCCTTGAAAATGTCAGTCATTTCCTGTAGGGGTCAACAAAGGTCAAACAGGGATCAAAATTCAAATAAAGTCTTAGGGTTTCGATATGCATATCAAATTACTCTTATAATCATGAGGATTCCGAAAATATATAGTTTGTTATACCTCCGACTGTTAATGAGGGCGCTACGGTCAAAAACGTCCCAAGGTCAACGAACTTTTGATAGAGGTCAAATTTACCAATACAGTTAAAGGGCCATTCTGCATTTTTGAAAAAAGTTTCCATTAAATACACAAGAGGGACATTTCTCTACAATTAGGTGTTTATTTTACTCAAATCCGTTCAGTAGTTTCCTATCAGCGTCCAAAAAACATAACACACTTAAAAACCTTACGTAAGGTTTTCAAAAATTTGAGCATGTTTTTAGCGTTTAAAAATTAACGGCTGGATTTTTTTTAGTTTAAACTTTCAGATACATGAAAGGGCACATAGTAACAGATTTTGGTGTAAAGTTTTCACAAATTTGAGCAAAAAAAATTCAGACTGTCCCTTTAACATTGTCCGATTTGAAGGATTTTAGTGACAAATTCAACTACCCACTCTTGGATGGTTCTGAGTAAACTGTACACTAATGGGTCATTCCATGTCACGTGAGTTACGATCCAAAGCCAATTCGATACATCTGTGTCCATCTCACAATAATGTTATTATCAGAAACCCATCGTATTTCAGGGTTTTTCCATTTTCAACTCATTTTTCCAACAGATTGTGATCGGTCTTTTTTGGTTCATTTGTTTGATCCAATATCTACTAATTGCAATTTTAAAAAATGCATATTTTGACTTTTGTAGCTGACTTTTGGAGCCCTTTTTAAAGCATTTTTTTTTTTAATTTTGGCAATTTTATTTCAATCGATCTGAAACCTTTCAGTTACATAGACATATGAATTTCCAAAGAAAATCAATTTTCAAAGTTTCGATATCACTTCCGGTTTTGACGTCATTGAAACTTTCAATTTCAATTTCCGGAATATTGAAGATATTTGAAAAAAATGATTTGGTCATACATAAAAAATAAAACTAGAATCGTGAGACGATACTGGGCAGTGCGCATCCAAGTTTGTGAAAGGTTGCATTAACTTCATCAAATCTCTGTGAATTATATATTTTATAATCCACATCATTTAATATATTTTGTAAGAGAGTTGTGAACAATTTGACGGATTAGATAAGCTATAAAAAAATCTATTCTGAGATTAATTTTTTTTTTGGTCGAACAGTGAGTTAAACTTCGAGAAAAAAAATCTATATTATTATTTAAAAAAAACCCAACATTTTAATGGTCAACGTTTTTAGACAAGCAAGGGTGCGACGGTACCACGCAGTGCACATCCGGTTTCTTCCATTGGTGAAAAGTGATATTTTCAATAAAAACCGGCATATAAATTGTTTACATTCGGTAGTGAAAAGTGGAATAACCAGCGAATAATCGGTAGTGAAAAGTCACCTGTTTATTAAAGTCGTTTTTATTTATGTACGTTTTTATTTATGTACATCTTTATACAGCATTGGAAGTATAATACTTATTGAATATTTATTGATACAATTGAGTGCTATCCACCATACCAGTATTATCGCAGTACAGCTAAAAAGATTTGCATTTTAACATAAACTCAGCAAAAAATCTATATTATTATTTTTTTAAAACAAAACATTTTAATGGTCAACATTTATAGACATGCAATTTTAAAACTTTTTTTCTCCCATTTAGAAAATTTTGAAAGCCAGGATTGATTTCCTTGCGTTTAAGGGGGTTTCCGAACAGAATTCTCGTTTAGAACACACACCCACTTTTTTAATCTTTTCTTAGATGTCTTCCTTAACTCTTCAAAAGATAATAGGACTGTCAGCCGAGCGTCGCATGAAAGGAAACTAACTTTAATTTTCCTTATTATAGGGTGCCAACTCTCCAAACCGCATGCTGTTTTAAAATTCTGGGATGTAAGGAAATTTTTCTTGGGCTACAATCCCCCAATAAAACCTACTACAGAGGCAAACTTTATCAACGAGTTCGGGAGAAACATAAGATGCAAGGAATCAAATAATATTTTTTTTATTTAATATTCTGAGGGTGCAATCCGTCAAAATCGCCTGCTATTCGGAAAGGCTGTATATACATAATAGGACATATCTGCCAACTTTGATAACGGTAGCTCACCGGGGAGACATTAACCAAACACAGCCAAATACTACGGCCTTGACATTGACCCAAATAAAGATAATTGCAATGTAGAAATGTAAGTAAGTTTATCGAGATATGCATTATTAATTTTACAGTGTGAAACACCGTTAGCATTAGACGACATAACAAGTTAAATGTATTGTTTATTAATGGTTTCTTGTACTTTTGAATTAGACGTATGAGGTATTATGTATTAGAGGCTTCTTGTATTTTGACTTTTGCATTAGACGTTTAAGGTGTTTGGTATTGGCATTATGTTACATTTGCGTTTTGAATTAGACATTTCTACTATAGCATTATAGGTTATTGCCGCTTTCCCCCGCCATAGTGATGTACTATTTACTTGATCTCCCACTTTAAATTTGTGTTTAATATTTAAGTTGTGTATCTCATTTTCATAATTATTTTAAGCCATTTTTGAGATTTCAATTCAGTGAATAAAACATATATTTTTTATGGTTCTAATGTATCTTTCAATAACAGCCTTACCTTCGTTATGCGTGCTGTAAATTTCAAAACCCAGAGATTTCGTATTTTTGTTATAAAATTCACTTTTGAGGACGCTTGTCGGATTATTTCATTATGGTTTCAAATGCGTGTACAAATCTATAACTGGCATATTAATTAAATCTGCTGACCATATACTTTAACTTTTAGAAAATGTTTGTTTTTTTTTTTAATTCTTTGTGAATTTCATCTGCTATTCCCATACCCAATGTCTTTGGCTTAATAAAATTTGGTTCATAGAAATTTCCAATGTTTTGAAGGTCTATATACCCCCGGTCTTCACCCATTTTTCTCGGCGACTTAAACCAAGCTTAGTAGCAGTTCATCGACCCTGAACTATGCCAGATTTTGAATCAAGAACACTGTCAATGTGTTAAAATAAAACACTGTTTATTATCATATAAAGTTATGCAACATCAACATTATTACTTCTTAACTGTTAAAATTATCGTAAAAATCGTTATAAACGAGGACCCTACAGGTCCTACTGCACTGCACGGTACTAACCAATAAATGTTCTTTCGATCCATGTGACCCTCGACAACTCCTGCTACCCTTTCAGGTAGTGTCATTAAGACGCTTTAAGTTGATGCATGGAAGGTTTACACCATTAAGTCTTCAAATGGCGTGGACAAGCTGGATGCTAGTATACTAAGGTAGATGCAATCAGTAACGACGCCCAGGAATTTATCTTTTCGATTACCGTATATTATTTCGATTGCACTGATCACTATTACCTTATTCACTTTGACATAGAATAAACAATGGCGTTCGGAGACTTTTTTTTAAAGAGTCAGGCCCAGGGGCGAAGAAAATTTAGGAACCAGAAAGCTTAGTTTTGCACTTTTTTTGGATTTTCATATTTTTATCTTTTTTTTCCAGGGGAAGGGGGATAACAGTAGGACACAAACACTTCAGCTAATTTTTATAGCCGCCATCTCGTAATGTGTTTTTCTTTATTCTATCGACGAAATCTGATTAGTTGTGCGAGTTCTTTCCCACGAAGTCACCGCTTAGGTCAAAACTAACCATGTAGGAACGAAAAACGGGGACTTCCCTGGAATTTGTTAAAAAATTGGATTTTGAAAACAATAGGATTATATTTTGTTATCTTAGCACACGAAAGCCTTCTTAATCGGGTTAAAACCAATTAAACAAAAATGTCTTCAAATAATTTGTTTAACATTATAAAAACATATAACAAACTATATTTTAATTTTAACAAATGTGAAAAGTAATCAGGAAATACTAGAACATTTGATTTAAAAATATTTGATTGATATCAAATGGATTTGGATACAAATTTCGAGAGCTTAGTAAAAAAAAATCCTATCCATAAAGAAATACATACAAATTATTACAGATGGGGCAGACAATATATATATTATGAAACAAAAATGTAAAAGGTGCACGGAACAACAAAAACACGAAGTGCAATGTAGAGAATGGTCGAGAAAAGTAAGAAATGGACATTATTAAAGATAAGATGATACCTTATCACAAAGGAAAACCACGAACGAGTTAAAAAACGTTTCGAATTTTTAATGAATTTTCGAACGAGTAAAATTAATTCCAAAATCAAGATATCAGATAAATTAAGATCACCCCAAGGAATGCATCTAAGTCAAGGTTAAAGCAATGAGACGAATTACTAAGTAAATGTTCCCTAGAACATTTACTTAGTAATTCCCTCTCAATTTTATACAGATTACACTTAAAGAAATAATGATAGGCGCCTATCATGACTTCTTTGAGTTAAAACTGTATAAAATTGAGAGGGAATTACTAAGTAAATGATCCCTAGAACATTTATTTAGTAATTCCCTCTCAATTTTATACAGATTACACTTAAAGAAATAATGATAGGCGCCTATCATTACTTCTTTCAGTTAAAACTGTATAAAATTGAGAGGGAATTACTAAGTAAATTTTCCCTTATACATTTAACACTCAAAGAAGTCACGATAGGCGCCTATCATGACTTCTTTGAGTGTAAACTGTACGAGGTGATATTTACTTAGTAATTCGTCTCATTGCTTAAACCTTGACCTAGATGCAGTCCTTTGGGGGGATCCTAATTTATCTGATATCCTCAATTTGGAATCAATCTAAAAAACTTATTAAAAATTCGAAACGTTTTTGAACACGTTTGTGGTTTTCCTGGGTGATTAGGTATTATCTTATCGTTTAAATAATGTCCATTTCTTACTTCTATTCTCGACCATTCTCTACATTACACTTCGTGTTTCTGTTGTTCTGTGCACCTTTTACATTTTTTTTTTCATAATATATATATTTTTTTCTGTCCCATCTGTAATAATTAGTATGTATTTCTTTATGGATAGGAATTTTTTTTATTAAGTTCTCGAAACTTTTATCCAAATCCATTTGATATCAATAAAATATGTTTAAATCAAATGTTCTTGTATTTGCTGATTCCGTTTTACATTTGTTAAAATTAAAGTATAGTTTGTTATATGTTTTTAAATGTTAAATAAATTGTTTGAAGAAATGTTTGTTTAATTGGCTATAACCCGATTAAGTAGGTTTTAGTCTGCTAAGATAACAAAAAATAATCCTATTGTTTTCAAAATCCAATTTATGAACAAATTCCAGGGAAGTCCCCGTTTTTCGTTCCTACATGGTTAGTTTTGACCAAAGCGGTGACTTTGTGGGAATGAACCCGTACATCTAATCAGATTTCGTCGATAGAATAAAGAACAACACATTACTAGATGGCGGCTATCAATATTAGCTGAAGTGTTTGTGCCGTACAGTAATCCCCCCTCCCCTGAAAAAAAGATAAAGATATCAAAATACAAAACGTGCGAAACTAAGCTTTCTGGATGCTAAATTTTCTTCGCCCATGGGCCTGACTCCTAAAAAAACAAATCTGCGGACGCCCTTGTTTAGTCTGTGTCAAAGTCAATAAGGTTATATTAATCAGTGCATTTAAATTGGTGTTGCTTCTTGTAACCTTCTGGCTTTGACGATATTTTTGATTAACGGAATTGTTTTGCTAGAGAAAAAATGATACACGTCCTCATGCCCATGCCCCTACAAAAAGTATGGTATGGGTATGCGTTGACTCTATGCCAACAAAAGGTGTGGTGTTGGTATGCGTTGACTCTATGCCAACAAAAGGTGTGGTGTTGGTATGCGTTGACTCTATGCCAACAAAAGGTGGGGTGTGGGTATGCGTTGACTCTATGCCAACAAAAGGTGGGGTGTGGGTATGCGTTGACTCTATGCCAACAAAAGGTGGCGTGTGGGTATGCGTTGACTCTATGCCAACAAAAGGTGTGGTGTTGGGGTATGCGTTGACTCTATGCCAACAAAAGGTGGGGTGTGGGTATGCGTTGCAGGGCTATACAAAATTCAAATGTGCCTGCGCACAAGGTTTTTAGTAAACGAATGTGCCTGCAAATGTTAAAATGCAGAGAGGCCCAGAGAGGCAAATTGTATCTTGAAATTTAAACCATGTATATAATTTGAATTAAAATATAGATCTATTTACTAATGTGCCAATTGTCTTGGTGTATGATTATTCACTTGTTTATATATTATATATCATTTTTTATATTTCATGTAATAATTATTTACTGAGTTTGCCAAATCACAACACCATTTAATGACGTTTCCCCGTTTCCCTTACCTTATACAAGTGCTTACTAAGTAGCCTACCGCATAATGTAGACAGACCCACACCAAGGACAATACAATATATATACCTTTTAATTTAATACTCCCAGCAGTGGCTAATCGAAGAGCTTAAACTCCGTCACCGTCAGCCTAACGGTTACCGATGAAAATAAAACCAGGCGTTTCTTATGCATTAATACTTAAAACCGGAAACGATGTCATGGCGTTGACTCTATGCCAACAAAAGGTGGGGTGTGGGTATGCGTTGACTCTATGCCAACAAAAGGTGTGGTGTGGGTATGTGTTGACTCTATGCCTACAAAAGGTGTGGTGTGGGTATGTGTTGACTCTATGCCTACAAAAGGTGTGATGTGGGTATGTGTTGACTCTATGCCTACAAAAGGTGTGGTGTGGGTATGTGTTGACTCTATGCCTACAAAAGGTGTGATGTGGGTATGTGTTGACTCTATGCCTACAAAAGGTGTGGTGTGGGTATGTGTTGACTCTATGCCAACAAAAGGTGCGGTGTGGGTATATGTTGACTTTATGCCTACAAAAGATGTGATGTGGGTATGCGTTGATGAATCAGTAAAACCTGTCATACATTCACACAAGCGGATTCCATTTTATTTTATTAGTTGACTAACAGATCACATTCATTCTGTCACCACCTCCAAACACCATAGCTCATTTAGAAACGTTGTTTTTTAAAATGTTCAAGATTTAAAAGAAAAAATTACTCTTTGGTTCTGAAATAAAAGCTCTGGCCACTTGTTTAAAGCGATATCACCAAATGAGCTTAACTTCTCAAACTTGGCCTATAATAGTATATATTCATGATTGATGTCAAAAGTATGCAAACAGAATCCAAGAAACCCATAAAACATGAACTTAATTTCCCTAAAATTACAGGTTATTGATGAAAAACGCTTAAAATATCTGTCAGCGTTTTTGAATTGTTTCTATATAACATACTCTTTTGAATTTATGGGATTATACAGACAATGTATGATCATGACACTAGATAATAAAATTCCGTACAAGCAAAACAATTTCGTTAATCAAAATCGCATCCAAAATCCAAAATAAGTTGCCTAATGAATATAAACTTATATTCACCAAGTGAGAATTTTAGAGGTAGTATTCCTTTAAAATGGTTTATTGTGAATCATAATGCCGAACTAACCGCCAAAACAGTCTTCTAAAGAACTCATGGATTGAAAGTACCTCAAAACAATGTATCATACTTTTTGACGATGCCTTTCTCAGAAACATAAAATACGAGATAAGAAAGCCTTGGCGAAATTGCAATGCCAATGTTTGGTGAATTTCAAATGGGTTGGGATAATGTTGTTATTCGCTATAATTATCTAAAATAATGCTACCTTAATATATATTGAGTATTATGAGGGTTTCATTCCTTGTTTTTTTTTTCAACAAAAGCCGTTTTCAGATTTTTCTGATGTGGAATTTTTTTGACAATAATAGAAATAAATGGGGATCAGCCAAACAAGTGTTTTCTTTCGTTCCAACTCACTATATCACAAGATATCATTATTTATTCCAAAACCTTTCTATCTTCTGTCTATCTATTCATGAATGAATGTAATAAAAAGTTTAAAAAAAAAAGGGTTATTTTTACTAGAAATTTTGACATACCAGAATCAGTCCTTAGATGTTCCTTCATACAACAATAATACAGATAAATCCTTGATACCAATATATTTAGTTTCTCTTGTAGAGAGTTAATTTGGATCTTAAAATAAAGTTTTTCTGTAACTGAGGCTGAATTTGTCTAAGAAAATTTCTTTTTAAGCCCCAGATGGTCAAGTGTAGTGACTAAAACTTGCAAGAAAGCATTACATACAGTGACAGCATTTTATTGTTCAAGCTGACAAAAATAAATAATTAATTTATAATTTGGAATGTATAAGTAAATGAAGGGAAGACATCCAAGATATAAACCAAGTTGCCAGTCCTGTCTATTCCATTCTGGAAATTTATACAAGGACTTCTAAACACAACTTGGTGATAATAATTTTTAATTCCGGACACGACTAAAGCGGGATTAGATGCTATCAACTAGGATTTGAAGTAGCTCAACTTTCCGGACAGCGTCCAAGGTAGGAGAACCTTAAGGGAGGTGTACAGCTTTCAGGACCACGTCCTAGGTAGTGGAACCAATATCTAACTAGCAATAAATGATGTTGCTTACTTCAAAGATCAAGGCCAGGAGGTCTTATTGACCATCTCTAGATACCAAGACCCGGAGCTTGTTGACTTAGCTCCTATGCCTCTTTTGGGCTTTATTATTGCTATTTTATGATCCTTAAAGGCTGTCCTAGATATCGTAGTCTAAGACCTAGTCTACACACCTGCCTGGTTTAATCTCAACCAGAATCTATTTTCTTCCCTTCAATGATCAATGATCAAAAGTAAAGTTTTTGTTACATTCATTATAAATTCTATAATTATCAATAACGGTGAAATATTCAAATAAGGGTTGTGCATATCTATCTTCTAAAACCAAATGTCAACTACATCTTAACTCATTCGATCTTAAGGTATGAATCTTAGATACATTCAGCTCAAAAACTTAAAACACTATTTTAAAACTCAAACGAACTGAAATCTTCAAGACGAACTAAATATATTGCTATCAAGGATTTATCTGTATCAAAGACCACGAAGTATCTCAAATTCCTGTATTGTAACTATACTCTCTCATTTCATCCAGCCGCTGGTGGATAGACAGAAGATGGTTTTGAATGAATGATAACTAGGTAATTGAAGAATGAATGAATTGTATATTGTATTAGCAGGTTTTGAAAAGCAATTTTTGTAAAAATCAATCCGACTTTTATGAAATTGAGAACAATGATATCGATATCATTAATTTCAATGGATTATTCATTTTAGTTATTTTATGGTCTTGAAATATAGGCAATTAATAGATAACAATAAGGAATAAACATTACCAGTTAAATCGAGGAACTATATTGAGACAAAATTTAGAAGTTCGTATATCCACAAGTACTCTTATTTTTACAAGGGCGTGGATTTGATCGATTTTGATTCTTCAAAAAATCTTTCTTGCAAATCAAATTATTGGTTCTGAGAACCTAACCTATTTCCTTCCAATCAGTGTTGGTTAAATCTCTTACAAAGTGACTCAATTATTAATCATTTGGTATTCTGATTGACAGCAAAGATGTATATAAAAGCTATTTTGATAACCTAACCATCTATATGTATTACTTAGTAAAACCTAACCATCTATATGTATTACTTAGTAATATTAAATATTATAACGGAAATTATACTTGCGGTTTTCCATATGTCCATTTTAACTACATTGAACTTCTTCGAAGCCTCTTGGTTTTTTGGGGGGTAGCTAAGGTTTTAACCTTGCTATAAGGCAAGGCCACAAAAGCACTTTTGGGTTATCTTCAGAAAAAACAGGGGTTCAAAAGGTTGTGAAATTTATTTTATGATCAAAAACATATTTTCTTTAAAAAACATTATTTCGGAAAATGTCACTCTTTCTTTTCGCCATTATTAGGAAAAAACCCACCTGAAAACTTTGAAACTTGATTTTAAATTGAAGGGAGCTTTAGAAATGGGACACACAGTGTTACGTTTTTGTCAAGTTTGAAATCGATAGTTCAATTCGAAGGGTTTATTAGTCATTAATGACTAATGAAATATTGTGTCATGGGAGCGACGGTTAGATCGGTGTGATCGTATACCGTTGCTACAGTAACCTGTTCTTACCATGGATATTTTTAAAACAACATGTCTAGAGTAACTCCTTTCTATTTTAGTTTCTAGAATTTATATTACAAGTGCTTTACTGTCCCAGAACATTTTAAAAACAACATGTCTAGAGTAACTCATTTCTATTTTAGTTTCTAGAAGTTATATTACAAGAGCTTTACTGTCCCAGAACATTTTAAATACAACATGTCTAGAGTAACTCATTTCTATTTAAGTTTCTTGAAGTTATATTACACGAGCTTTACTGACCCTGGACATTTTAAAAACAACATGTCTAGAGTAACTCATTTCTATTTTAGTTTCTAGAAGTTGTATTACAAGAGCTTTACTGTCCCAGAACATTTTAAATACAACATGTCTAGAGTAACTCATTTCTATTTTAGTTTCTAGAAGTTATATTACACGAGCTTTACTGACCCTGAACATTTAGAAACAAAATATACCTTAAAATAAACAATTCACTTTCTATTTCAATATACATGCATGTTTTTTGTATGGCGTTGTCTCACTAAAATAAGAGTCGTATTTTTAACTTGCACACGCTGAATATTCTTGATGCAGATGGAATGAAAGGCTCAAAATTCGTCTATTAGTTGTGGACATTGTAAATGATAAGCTTAGCTTAAAAATAACCAAGCCAAAGTATGATGGGTCAATAATGTAGACACTCTAAAAGAGACGCTGCAGTGCGGACAGATAGAGTGGCCCAGAATGGTTCTTATTGTACAGCATATCATACTGGATCCTTGAATGATCGTTTCAGTACAACTAGTATTGAAAATATAAGTCAACTTACTTAAAGGAATTACACCTCTTAGAATGATCAAGAATAAGAGTTTATATTCATTAGGCAAATTGTCTGTTGTCATAACTATACGATATAATCTGATAAATACAGAAAACTACCATGTATATTATAATTTCTACTAGATAATCAAAATATTATGCTTTTTATTAATCGTTTTTCAATAATAACTTGTAGTTTTACGGAAAATTACTTAGTTTTATGGTTTATTTGATTCTGTTACTGACATATTTCAGTATTTAAGTACTAGATTTGGGTTATATATAATGAACATTTTTCTATGATATATGTATGATGAATATTTTTAAAGGATATGTATAATTCATTTTTGTTTAATATATGTATTATTAATATATGTTTGGTATAATGTATAATAAATATTTATTTGATATATGTATAATGTGTATTTGTTTTAGATATGTATAATGCATATTTGTTTGGAATATGTATAATATATATTTGTTTGGGTTATGTATAATTAATATTCGTTTGATATACGTATAATGTATATTTATTTTAGATATGTATAATGTATATTTGTTTTAGATATATATAATGTATATTTGTTTGAGATATATATAATAGATATTTATTTGATATATGTATAATGGATATTTTTTTTAGATATGTATATTTGTTTGGGATATGTATAATAAATATTTTTTTGGGATATGTAAAATTGATATTTATTTTAGATATGTATTATGAATATTTGTTTAGGATATTTATAATGGATATTTGTTTGGGATATGTATAATAAATATTTGTTAGAGATATGTAAAATGGATATTTATTTTAGATATGTATTATGAATATTTGTTTAGGATAATAGGTATTATAAATATTTGTTTGGGATATGTAATATGAATATTTATTTAGGACAACATGTATTATGAATATTTGTTTAAGATATGTAGGCTATATTCATTTATAAGTATATTTGTTTGGGATGTATAATGCATATTGTTTCAAAAGAATTTTACCTCTTACCTGATTCTAGTATTCACTACTTTATGAAGTTCTGTTTATTTTTTGGAATTCTTAAGAAATAATCTTAGTTGAAAACAGTTGATTATTACAAGTAAACGTCTTCTTTAAGTTAACAGACATCACAGTTAATCACATTCACAGGAAATTTCTAAACCTACAATTATACACAAATTTTTGGTCTTTTTGTTTGTGTTTCAGGAACTATGAAGCTTCAATTTTTACTTTTCAAACACTGTCTTATATTCCTGCAACTCTTATAACGGACAGAGATTTAGGTCCTACTTTAAAGGGATACTACTTCTTAAAATGAACAAAAAATTTAAGTTCTCAAACTAAGATTATAATATATTCAGCAAAGGTGTGTACAGTAAACAAATAGAATCAAATAAACTATAAAGTAATTTTCTATAAAATTACAGGCTATTATTAAAACTGTACTGTATAGGGCCTCATCGGACAGAAGGAAAGCAACCAAGTTTTGTCACACTGTACTGTGAAACATTGGGCAAATGGAAAGCAACCAAGTTTTATGTCACACTGTACTGTGAAACATTGGGCAAATGGAAAGAATCCAAGTTGTCCCACTGTACTGTACCCCTTTGGGCAAAAGGAAAGCAACCAAGTTTTGTCACACTGTACTGTGAAACATTGGGCAAATGGAAAGCAACCAAGTTTTATGTCACACTGTACTGTGAAACATTACGCAAATGGAAAGAATCCAAGTTGTCCCACTGTACTGTACCCCTTTGGGCAAATTGAAAGTAACCAAGTTTTATGTCCCACTGTACTGTGAAACATTGGGCAAATGGAAAGCAACCAAGTTTTATGTCACACTGTACTATGAAACATTGGGCAAATGGAAAGAGTCCAAGTGGTCCCATTGTACTGTACCTAATTTGGCAAATGGAAAGCTACCAAATTGTCCTAATGTACCTAATTTGACAAATGGAAAGCAACCAAGTTGTTCAACTGATTTGTAGGCTACATTAAACATGAAATGCCATGGTTCGTGTTCTTTTTTAGATTATGAACCTACATAAGTATAACCCACATCAAAATACAACAATATGAAACAGGCAAATATCACAAGATTAATTATCATTATAGAATAAGAGCAAACTTACAACGACGGTAACTGTCTGTGACTTCTACTGTATTGTTGTATTTTTTTCTCACTTGTCATATCAACTGTATCTTCTGTGTAATTTTTACTTTGATCACATTACGTAGATATGAAACAAAAATATTTGAATTGTGTATTTTAAATGAAATCTGACTTCAAACTATTTTACGGCTTCAAGGGGAATGTTCAGTATTTTCGAGGGTCGATTTGAGCCTTTAATATTATGTAAATAGCCTCCAGAAGTACTAGAACTGCACAAAAATCGCTTAGTTTTGCCACGTAAAGTAATGGTATAGAAGCTCTTTTAAAATAGAGACACAATGATTAACTCGACTAAAGAAATTTTCAGGAATAAAATATCATGGTTTTATTTCAAATTAACAAAATATAATCATTCAACTTACCTTAAATTTCAATATTTGATTTTGTTGAGATCCTTAATGACCAGTTTAAACTACCAAGGATTAAAATTTGAATGTGTAGAAACAAAAGAACAGGTGAAAGGTGTTCAGTTATAACTCACCGGTCTGAAAAGTGTTCAGTTATAGCTTTAACTCCAGGTTACTATTTGAATGGTAGAGATTGGTGTTCAGAAAGCCTGTTTGATTCTCATAAAACGGATTCAGCTAAATTCGATTTGAAACACCGCAATAAAATTTGAGGATATTTTTAATTTCATCCAATCAGATTCAAAACTTTGTGTACCAGGTTCAGTTTCTGAAGCAATCAATCAGGGTGCATTGAGAAAAACAGTTAAAAGATTAGAGTGCCAATTTCCCAACCAATTTTAAAGGAATACTACCCTTTAGAATGATCAATAAAGCAAAATTCTCAAAAATGGTGAATAAGAGTTTATTATATTCATTAGGCAACTTGTCTGGAGTCATAATGATACTGTATAATCTGTTAAATCCAGAAAACTACTTAATATATTTTAATTACTACGTAATATACAAAATATTAAGCGTATTATCAAGCGTTTTTCAATAATAACCTGTAATTTAATGGAAAATTAATTCCAAATTATGAATAAAAAGAAAATCGATGCGGGACAAAACAAGTGTCCATTCTGGGTTTTACAAGTCGACGTTGTGCAGTTAGCACGATGCAGCAAGTTGGGCAATGCCACCTTTGGGAACCCGTGTTCGGTACCCGGTTGAAGATAAATATAAACTAGAATCGTGAGACGATACTGGTAAGGAGCCCCTAACACGCAGTGGAAATACTTTATTAAAAAATTAATTTGACTATTTCGTTTAAACGATTTAACGAAATAATAAAATAAATGTATGCTCAACAGAAAAAATATTTGTAAAGATTTATTTAGTTCATACGAAATAATTTTATTTCGATTAGACGAAATAATTATTCCGTTTAATCGAAATAAATATTTCGTTTGATCGAAATAATTATTTTGTTTAAAGAAACAATATGGTATCTTGTTACTTTCTATATGTCGGTACTCTGAACATAAATCGTATGACGAGCTGAGGAGATGATACGTTGAAATACAACAACGCAGACTCTCAGATATGGCAGTATAGTACGACCCTCTCGATGTGTGATGCACATACACGATGATTGTAGGTGATGATTTATCATCCCAATTACCCCTGCCAGTGTTGCAGGTCGGAGAGGCTGTCATGGAAAAGGCGTCTTGTCGTTCCAATGGGACAAACGCGTGTTAATTCAATTACCAGTGGAAGGTGGACTGGTGGAGAACCTAGAATTTGAATGTAAATATATTTTTAACATGTACTGTAGTTCTCTCCCTTCAACTGACAAAGTTGAAGGCAGAAGGCGCTATTTTCATTTAAATACATTGTTTTGTGTATCTTTTGATAGAAAAGATTTAGCTTAGTCAGTGAGACTGAAAGAATTTGTGACGTGTTTAAAATAGGTCTAGTAACAGAGGTGTAAGGGATCAGCCGCCATCTTGAACTGACCTATTTTTCTTAAAATTTTAATTCAGAACCAGTTTAATCGGATTTTTTTAATTTTGAAATCTACGGCTCCTTAAATCGATTGCAAAAAAAAATTACGTTGTCGATTTTTGAATTTCAATTTCTTTATATTTCCGGAACAAGAATTTCAGTAATGACCTTGACCTGTACAAAAGTTATTGACCTTGACGAGATATATCATATTATATATTATTAATAATAATAATAATAATAATAAACTCTTTATTTTACATGGGTCAGAATTAGGCCCTATACCACGAGTGGTAACGGTCCTGTCTCACACCCAGCCCATGGGGACAAACATAGATACAATATACAACATAAAGACACCAAAAAAAAACAAAAAAACAAAAATTTGTGTACAAAGTTTGATGATTTAGAGATCAAGTACATGACCACAGGCTACTGGATATTTTTTTTAAGATATACAATATAGCAATATACACAAGTACATGTGTATTAAATGGACATATTATACTCAAGCGATTATTGTACAGAATTTGATGATTTAGAGATCAAATACATGACCACAGGCTACTGGATATTTGCATAATATCAGTGTCTATGAAATCCTTAGTCTATGGCCAAGAACCTTATGACAAATGATTTTTGAATTTCGATTTCTGTATATATCTGGAACAAGCATTTTAGTAATTACCGAAACTTTCAAGGCTCATATATAATGACCTTGACCGTTGATGACCTTTAGACCTGCACGGATACTTCATTTCGATGTTTACTTCCGGTTTTATAGTCATTTGAAAATTAAAGTTTTTAACTTTAAAAAGCTCTGTTACTAGACCTATTTTACATACGCCACAAATTCTTTCAGTCTCACTGACTATTCTATCAAAAGATACACAAAACAATGTATTTAAATGAAAATAGCGCCTTCTGCCTTTAAGTTATTATTATTCAAACTTTGTCAGTTGAAGGAAGAGAACTACAGAACATGTTAAAAATATATTTACATTCAAATGCGAGGTTCTCCCCCTTCAACCGGTAATTGAATTAACACGCGTTTGTCCAATTCGACGCCCTTTCCATGACAGCCTCTCCGACCTGCAATACTGTCAAGGGGGGGGGGGGGTAAGCGTGAAGATAAATCATCACCTTCAATTATCGTGTATGTGCATCACACATCGAGAGGGTCATGCTATAATGCCATATCTGATGTCATGACTGTTGAGAGTCTGCGTTGTTGTATTACATCGTATCATCCCTCATCTCGTCAAACGATTCATGTTCAGAGTACCGACATTTAGAAAGTTACAAGATACCATATTGTTTCTTTAAACGCTTATCACTGGTCAATGTTTTGATATATAACGTACAACGAACGCAGTATTTTCAAATGTTTTTTTTATAATATCATAAAACTAAAATACAACAATGAAATTTTTTTTTGGGGGAGGTGGGGGGGAATTGTATCATACTAAACTACATTCAGAATTCTTCAAATGATCTGAAAAAAAAACCATTTAATTGCAAAATATAAGATTAAAACTTACATGTTTGTTGTCTGTATGTTTAAAAAAAAGTTCTCTCCATTCAACTGACAATTGCACAACATGCTTAACATCACTTTCTTACATTGTAACTTTTACCGTATTAAATTATGTAGCAAAAATGCTGTCACGTGAACTAATTCATATATGTCAGACATTCTCTTATTACTGTCTTATTACAGTTTATTTGCCCCTTGTATCGACGTATAATAATATATATTTTGAACATCTTTATTAGAGTTATATACTGTTTTCTAATTAAACAATATCGATTCTAAGCTTCAAACAGCTCTGTCACGTGACCTAATTTACATACGTCAAAAATCCGTTTTGAATCTCACTATGCTTGATTTACTATTTAAAATTATATATGACACTGTATGTTCAATTTAAAATTGGGCATTTTGAAATTTTAAAATTTCGATATTAGGCATACTTTTTCCTGTTTTGACTTCAGGCGTTTTTAGCCTAGCCTAGCGAACACCAACTGATTGCAGCTCTGGGCTGCCGCATGGTCTATAGTATCCGCCGGCTCTTATTTTGAGCCCAGTCCAAACAAAATCCCAAATTTCCGTCTCTTGCCTCCGTCGGCTGTAATTATTATGACATAAACGATTTTCGTGTCTCCGTGACAAAAAGGGTGCATGTTCGTTCCCCACCCCCTCGCTCCCTGAGGTGAGGGGCGGGGATGCATTGCTCCACCCCCCTGCCCCCGTGGTTCCGGCGCCCGGACCAATAAATCTCTTGTCCGGTGTTTAGTTCCGATTAAATAGTCATTTTACAAACTATATTTTAACTGTTAGCAGCTGTCACGAATACCAGTCAAAACGGTAACAAGTCAAAAGGGCTATTACATACATTAAAAATTATCTTCTAGCCTTATTGCACTTCATAAATGATGTGGATTATAAAATATATATTTCACAACATATTGTCACGTAAGTTACAGATGTGAAATCCTTTGCCATAAATTGCTGCTCTCACTTACAGATCTTATATTTGATTAGCAATTTTACATTTACTTAATTTACCAATTATTTAGCCCATTAGCCTAGTCATAAAATTTGGAGTCATTACAATTTTAACTCACGTTGACCTAAGCTTTTGATTTTGACCTAGACTTGACTTTTTGACCTCAAATCGACTTGTGACCTAGGCATGTGAATTTGACTTAGTCATGACTCTTTGACCTTTTATTGACTTAGGCCTGATACTTTGAGACTTTACTTAGTCATGTGACTAGCATATTGTTTGAGTGTTGTCTAGTGTTACGGTTCCTCATCTGCAGAATGAGGCCTTCACTAAATTAGAATGTAAAATAAACATTGATCTAAAAATAGTAACAAATCTCGTTCATCGATAAATGCGTGAAGTAGCAAGTCACCCTCTGTCACTTACCTTGTACACTGTATTTTCATAGATCACCTATTCATCGCCTTAATTTATCATAAATATTGTTAATGTGACCGTATTAACTTAAAATTCATTTGTTTTCTGCTTCAAAGTGGAAAAATCAGCCATTTTGCATTCAGCGCCACCACAGTCGTTAAATTGGATTTCGTCCCTTTTTCGGGAGCTGGATGTCCGAGTCTAACCAGAGCCTATATAAAGAGCCCGCGAAATAGAGTCGTCGCTCATTTGCCTTAAAGACATTGAGCACTTTGGATCTTTTAAACTTAAGCTTCTAAGCAACGGATAAGGAACCGGATAAGGAACGGATAAGGAACCGCAGTAAAATGTCCAGAATGGTATGTGTATTATAGGAGAACCGGTCCATTAACGTAATACCCTCAAACGGTTGTTCTGGCACAAACCGATTCATGATAGTACATAACCGGGATATGGCCTACCGCTTGTAACCCTTGTGTCTGGAAGTTCCAAATAACCGTCCTAGCACATGTTCATGTAGAAAAGTAACTAGTATTATATCGGCAGCTCCAAATTACAAACTATCTATTTGATATATAGGCTTTGGTTATAGAAACAAACTCAACCTAAAATTTAGACTAGAACCACTTTAGTTATATTAAAAACACTATCATAACGGTTAACTGACCGGTTGCAGTCGAACCGGTAGAGAGAATAATTAAATAAGCTTAACCACGAACGGTTCTATAACCGTTTGTTAAGGAACCGGTTGATATAGTAGCTTCGAACAGTTGTATAACCGTTAGTTACAAAACCGGAAGATAACAATTATTCTTGATCTATAAAAACGGTTGCCCCACTGCATAGACCAGTCAGACCGGTAGTCAACTAATTTAACTAAGTGTAAGTTCTAGTTATGAATGCTATTGGCTGTATGTTTTCATATGTTTCCTTAAATTATTTTTTTATTGTGAATTTCTAATGTTATTGAATATATAAAATTGTTATTGTTATAGAGTATTTGTTCTTATTTCTCCACCGGTTAAAAAAAATAGTCAGTAGACGAGCCCCTATTGTGCACGCTGTTTCCCTGACTGCAGCGGTTCACAACACTAGGACAAACTGGTTGTCCCTGACAACACAATGACAAATTTACATTATATGCATGCACTATGAAGACTACATCCTAGCTGCATTTAACATTCCTGAACAAGCTGCTTGAACAAAGGTATGTCGAATGTCAATTCGATTCAATCAACAAAACGACTTAAAACGTAATTTTCGGAACGAATGAAGGCCCTCCGGCAAAGAAGGCACGAAGAGGATCCAGATTTTAGAAAAAAAGAATGTCGAAGAATTTCCGAAGGAAATTTCATCAGACGAGCTAAGTGAGCACAGAGGAAAAACGAAGGAAAAGGTAGCCAGATGGAGGATGAAGAAGAAATAAACCCCTCTCAAAATAGCAGATGTTGCCAAAACAGGTTTTTTAACCCCACAAAGTAAATTCAATAGCTGTAAGGTGACTGCTTAAAGTCCTACCAAATTCTCATTTTAAAAGAGTAACTGCTGTTAGTGGTTTAGCCAAGAGGGTTGGAATAGAGTTAATGAATAAAATGAATGCTGATTTAAAGAATACTAATAAAAATTCAATTGGTGATGAAATTCTCATTTTAAAAGAGTAACTGCTGTTAGTGGTTTAGCCAAGAGGGTTGGAATAGAGTTAATGAATAAAATGAATGCTGATTTAAAGAATACTAATAAAAATTCAATTGGTGATGAAATTCTCATTTTAAAAGAGTAACTGCTGTTAGTGGTTTAGCCAAGAGGGTTGGAATAGAGTTAATGAATAAAATGAATGCTGATTTAAAGAATACATGTACTAATAAAAATTCAATTGGTGATGAAATTCTCATTTTAAAAGAGTAACTGCTGTTAGTGGTTTAGCCAAGAGGGTTGGGATAGAGTTAATGAATAAAATGAATGCTGATTTAAAAGATACATGTACTAATAAAAATTCAATTGGTGATGAAATTCTCATTTTAAAAGAGTAACTGCTGTTAGTGGTTTAGCCAAGAGGGTTGGGATAGAGTTAATGAATAAAATGAATGCTGATTTAAAGAATACTAATAAAAATTCAATTGGTGATGATATTTTAAAAAGGTGACAGAATTTTATTACAATCCAAACATGGTTTATATTTTACCTGACATGAAAGACGAAATGATAGTAAAAGACAATGATGGTTCCAAAAGTAAAGTGAGGAAATATTATCTGACCTGCTATTTGAAAGAACTGTTTCTCTTTTTTAAATTGGAAAACCCCACTCTAACAATAGGGTTTAGTAAATTTGCAAGTATAAGACCAAAGAATGTGTTGCTGCTTAAAAACCAACCACTAGACCAATGCAAATGCAAGTTATATGAGGATTTTAGGCTGAAACTTGAGGTATTGACTGTAATGGACAGATTGTTGGAGAGGAGTGTGTGAGAACTGCAGTGATGTATTGTATTAGATGAGGTGTCATGGAAAGAATGGATAAAAAATGAATTGACAAAGCACATTGTTTTCTTAAACAAAGAAGAAAGTCTTATCTATTCAGATGGACCTTCCTCAGAATTCAAAAACAAGTTTATCACAGGAAAAACACTCTCCTTATTATCACTGAAATTGAAGTTTTTTTGGAAATATTTTGCCACATCTCATGATAAAGGGGTAGAAGATGGAATTGGTGGTGCAGCTAAAGCCAGAGTATGGGAGAGGGTTAAAAGTAAAGGGGATTAATCAGTCATTGTCCAATCTGCTCAGGATTTTGCAAATGTTGTTCAACAAGCTCTGCCTAATGTTTCTACATTGTATTTCTCATGAAGATATATCTGAGAATATAAAAAGCACTGATCCATGGAATGAGGTGGTAGATGCTCACGGTATTAAAAATATACACATCGCAAAAGCAGTTAATGACAATGAATCAATGTGGCATACTGATCTTGATATTAATTGCACGCCTCTTGTCACCCTGAAGTATACAACTTCATCTAATTCAAATCCAACCCCAATTTTAGACAGCAAAAATTTGAAACTATCCTGGAGAAATAACTAAGATAATTGGCAACAACACAGAAGTTATTGTCATAGTTCCTGCCGGTAACAATAAGTGGATGTAGCCAACTTGTCCTGACAAGATATTCTATCTCCGACAAAATATCATTAAGATAATGATAATGCACAACTTCTGGTCGATTAATCTTTTCCTTTGAGGAGTTATAAAGCAGTGGCTGTCAATGTATTGTTCAAAACATTTTGACTAAAATTAAAATGTGAATTTTAATTTTTTTAACTGCTGATAATTTATTTCTTTTTTTAGAATTAAGTTCTACTTATTCACAAAAAAGTGTGTATTACCCACTATGAATTTTGATTTTAGCCTAATGGAATATATATATTAAGATGTTTGTTTTTAAATCTGTTAATCCAAATTGCTTTTTTTATTGTAACTTAAGTGACGTCACGTAAGTTACCGGATTTGAAAATGGATTAGTAACATGTCTTTGTGCTTTCAAATTGTATATGCTCAATTACCTATAACAATGACAATAAATTGATTCTTAATGTTGAATTATTTTATTCACACTAACTTTAAGTCTTAATTATGCCAACTGAATGAACTTGGTATTGAATGAGAAATGGTAATCAAAGATTCATATTTTTTGAATGAATATAAAAAAAATTGTGACAATATTGAATGTGAAATTTTTTTTTCTTCTCAAAAAAAAAAAGTGATTACGGCTAATAATCAACAAAATACTAATAATCATCTTAATAAAAAAAATATGATAAAACAACTATTTGATCAATTTTCAAATTCCAGTAACATGGACCACTTTTCATGGAATGGCCCCTAAAACAAACCCGCTCTCAAATGGTTCTTGGTAAACTGTACACTGAAGGGCGATCTCGGATCGCTCTGGGAAAATTATGTATTAACACAAACTCTCTCTCAGATGATTGTTGGTAAACTTTGTATTAAAACCAACTCTCAGATTATTAGTTTTTAGGTTTTAGTATTACATACCCACTCTGGGGTGGTTCTTGGTAAATTGTGTATTAATACAAACCCTCTCTCAGATGGTTCTTGGTAAATTTTGTATTAACACAAACCCACTCTCTTTGCTTCTTTTCCTTTTACAGACCCCCAATTCTACAAAGGATATGGCATCTGATGCTTTTCCAAACAGAATTCTCGTTTAAAATGCCAACTTCTTTGGGGACAATTTTGGAAATTTAGGCTCGTTTCCTTGCAACTTAGACTTTTCCGAACTTTTTTGTTTGAGAGCACTGTACACCAAGAAAATTGTTCTGCTCCCCTCCCCCTTTTCGTTTTAGTTGAACGTCCACCCCGTGAAGATAGACATCGTATACCGAGAAAACTTTGAAAATTAGGGATGATTTTCAAGTATATGATGCCTTTTTAAACGAACAGAATTCGTATAGGGTTTATTTTTTTTTGTATAAACAATATTTATTTACATATTAGGATTAGGGAACAGGTTTTCACCTATAGTACCCTCTCCTTAAAATACATACAAAGTTAGAAATAATATAGATATAGAAAACATAAATAATTTAAAAATGAATAAAAGTTTTGCTACATGCTTTATACAATTAATTACTAAATGGGATAATCTATATACATGTATTCAGTTATATACATCTATTTTCGGAGATACAGAATCAAAACCGGCAGCTTAACGTTAAAAAAGTATGGACTGCTGAAAATACCTGTTCTGTTTCTGAAGGATTGTCTGAGCCAAATAAAATAATTTTTAAGTTTATCAGGTGTTTTGGAAGAAGATTTATAGTATGGTTTCATCAAGTAAGAAATGTTGGTTATCTTCAAATCCATGGCCACAACTACAAGCGGAAGTATCAGATATATGTCTCATATGCTTATGCCCTTGAAGGTCGCTGCAAGAAAGACGAAGGCGGCAGTGAATAATTTGGTTAAGACGGGTGCCAAAGTGATATTGTTGTGGAATTTTATAATCATTAATTTTTAGTTTGTTTTTGAAAATTGAAATAGAAGGTGAATTTTTGTTTGAAGATGGTAAGTTATTCCAGAATTTGATAGAAGATGGTATAAACGATTTAGCAAATATATCGGTTTTACAAAAGTACTCTGGTAGATTATTACTGTTTCTAAGATTATAAGGTGTGTTGGTGTATTGTACAAGGTTCGAAAGAAAAGCGGGAGTTTGATTATTTAATATTTTGAACATCAATATAAGTTTATGCCTCCTTCGTCTCTCTTGCAGAGGTATAAATCCTGTTTCTTCATATAATTTCTGATGGCTGGTACCTTTCACAGCGCCGCATATAGTTCTGAGTGCATCTAACTGAACGTTTTCTAATTTTTTGGTTAATTCTGCAGTGCTCCCATCCCAGATAACGTCACAATAGTCGAAATGCGGTAAAATGTACGATGTATATATTGTTTGGAGAGATTTTCTTGAAATTCGGTACTTTAATGATCGAAGGCAGTTCACAAGTTTTCTAGTTTTTGTTAAAATTCCATGAATATGAATATCCCACTTACAATTTTTTTGAAAAATTAAACCTAAATGTTTATGGCAACTTACTTCTTTAATTGGAATATCATCTAATTTTAAAGTGGGTAACAAAGGCTCTTTTTAGTAACGAGTGCAAGTGTTTCAGTTTTCAGCGGGTTGAAAGATACAAGCCATGTTTTAGCCCAATTGTTGATAGTTTCAAGGTCTGCATTAAGCATATTAGCATCTGTAGTTGGGTCGTGGATTTTCAAATATATACATGTACTGGTATCGTCTGCAAAGAGTTTAATATTTGAATTAATATTTTTAATAATATCATTTATATAAATTAGAAATAAAAGTGGCCCTAGGACAGAGCCCTGTGGAACGCCAGCTGGGACAGTTCTGGACTTCGAGGAGACTCCATGTACAACTACACATTGTTTTCTATCGTGTAAGTAGCTCTGGAACCAACTAAGGAGTTCTCCGCGGATTCCAGCTGCTCCCAGCTTGTGACAGAGTCCAGCGTCACAGAACACTGTCCTAGTGTATTGTCCATCATCAATGGCTTGACAAGAAAAGTGCGTTAAGTCTATTAGTTGATAGGTTGTAGATTCGCCGTGCAAAAAAAACGCTTTGTAGGTTAGTAATAATATTATGTTCCTTCAAGAAGTTAAAGACATGTTTGTAGATACATTTTTCAAAAACTTTTACAACAAGACTTAATAAACTGACGGGTCTGTAATTTCCACAATTCGAAGGGTCGCCCTTTTTCAAAATAGCTGTTACATTGGCACTTTTCCAGATATTAGGTACGATTTGAGATGACAGTGAGAGGTTAAATAATTTACAGAGAGGTTTGCTAATTTCTTTTTTAATTGATTTCAAAAGTTTCCCATTTATTTGATCAGGTCCGTTTGCTTTATTAGTGTCAAGAGATGAAATAATGTCTTCAACTTCTTGAGGATCTAGTTCAATGTGACTGAGTGAATGTGGATTTTGCTCAAGAATAGGAAGTTGTGCATTGGTGCTGTCAAGGTAAGATAGCTTTATAAAGCATTCGTTCAAACAGTTCGCGTTGTCCGTGGGAGTAAAGAATGGAACACCATCGTTGACGAGAAGAGGTATACTGCTGTTACCATTTTTTTCTCTTACATGTGAGTTGACAAGATGCCACCAATTTTTTGAACCGAATTTTTCTAAACTGTTAATTTTACTATCTAATTTTTGGTAATATTCTAATTTACATTTCCTAATTAGTTTAACATACTGGTTTCTGATGGTCCTGAAGTTTTGCCAATCCATTTCAGAATTCGATCTGACAGCTTTTTTATGTACTCTGTTTTTTTTCCTACCCATGTTTCTGATTGTGTTATTCATCCAAATTTTATCCCTAGGTCTAATGGTCACAATTTTGTTTGGAATAATGTCTTTAGCAATTCTTGTCAGCTCACCTGTAAAATTCGATGTAGAAATATCAATATCACTCTCATCAACAAGGGTGTCCCAGTCATTACCCAAAACCACTTGTCTCAATTTGTCATAGTCTGTCCTGTCATAATCCCATACTAGTCTTTTAAATGAATGAAGTCTCGGGTTTTTGAGTGTTAACTGACAATGCACAGGGCAGCGATCACTGCAAAAATTTGCTGAGAGTCCGGAATTTGAAATAAGGCTTGGACAGTTTGTCAAAATTATATCAATAAGAGTTTTAGAATTTTCTGTATAACGTGTGGGTTTATCAATAATTTGGCTGAATGTAAAGAGGGCCATAGCATTGTGAATAAAAGAGTTAGAAATGCTTAAAAAATCTATGTTAAAATCGCCAAAAATCAAAATATTATTTATTGGGTCACTCGCTGCACGCGAGAATCAAAAATAGCAGTGTTTACATCAGATGGTGCTTTAGGGGGTCTATAGAAAGTGCCAATTAAAAACGAAATATCATTGATTAAAACTTCAATCCATATGCCCTCTGCATTGTCAGTTTCTAAGTCAGACCTCCTTTTAATTAAAAAATTGTTTCGAACATATAGTGCTACTCCCCCACCCTTCTTGTCTGTTTTGCTTTCCTTATTGGTGCCTTAAAACCTGAGAAAGAAAGGGTGCTAGAGTCTATTTTTTTGTCAAGCCACGATTCTGTAATTAAAATTAAGTCATATTTTTCAGTGAGTGTACTTTGGATAAGATCTCTTTTTTTCTGTTTTATAATACTTCTTGCATTGAGATGCACGAAAGAAACATTTGTTTGACGATAAACTGGACCCGGATTTGATTCAATATCTCCTGAAAGTAACAAGATAGCTTGCCAGGCAAGGTAATATACGCCCACTGGCAACTTTGTTTAAAAAAGAACATTTGGCAGAAAACAGCAACCATCAAATATTCAACCTGTTGTCATAGGCCTACAGTTCGTTCAAATATTTTTTCTCTCGATTTCATCAAGGGTTCAGCATTCATCAAGTTTAGTCAAAATCCTTCTGCCTTATAGAGTGTATAAGAACTAAAAACTAAAACGTATTTCGAAGAAGAAGTCCAATAACTCATATCAAATATTTTTTTGATTTGCGATAGGGTTTATCAAGTGATAATAAACTATTTCAATAAGTTTCTTTAAGATCTATCAAGAATTGTGCCTTCTAAATATCACACGCGTTTTAAGGAACAAGGACAATTCATATTTAAAGGGCCATTCTGCTTTTTTTTTAAAAGTTTCCATTATCAAAAAACAGCGCAAATATTACCTGAAAATATTTCTAAAGTATGCTCATTATATCTATGCATCTTCTTGATCAAACTGAATTTGTTTTTAAAGGGTTAATTACAAACAGGGAGTACTTATTGTTAATTAAGCAATTTGACCTAGTTTTGGTGTTTTCCCTTTAAATGACTCAATATTTTTCTCTGAAACCTTTTAAATACACAAGAGGGGCATTTCTCTACAATTAGGCGTTTATTTTACTCAAATCCGTTCAGTAGTTTCCTATCAGCGTCCAAAAAACATAACACACTTAAAAACCTTACGTAAGGTTTTTAAAAATTTTAGCGTGTTTTTAGTGTTTAAAAATTATCGGCTGGATTTTTTTAGTTAAAACTTTCAGATACATTAAAGGGCACATAGTTACAGATTTTGGTGTAAAGTTTTCACAAATTTGAGCAAAAAAAATTTTTGACCTAAAAAAAATTCAGACTGTCCCTTTAATATTTTCAAATTTTTATTGATTTTAAATAAGGTTCATCTCTGGTGATAATAAACAATTTCAGCAAATTTTGTCAAAATCCGTAAAGAATTTTGCCTTGTCGAGTGTTAACAAGCTAAAAAACGAACGTGTTTTAAAGAACAAGGGCAATAATTCATATTAAATATTTTACGATTCTTTTGATTTTAAATAGGGTTCATCCTTGGATGATAATAAACAATTTCAGCAAGTTTCGTCAAAATCTGGAAAGAATTGTGACATGTAGAGTGTTAACGAGCTAAAAATCGAACGCGTTTTAAAGAACAAGGGCAATAATTCATATTAAATATTTTACGATTCTTTTGATTTTAAATAGGGTTCATCCTTGGGTGATAATAAACAATTCCAGCAAGTTTCGTCAAAATCTGTAAAGAATTGTGACTTGTAGAGTGTTAATGAGCTAAAAATCGAACGCGTTTTAAAGAACAAGGGCAATAATTCATATTAAATATTTTACGATTCTTTTGATTTTCGATAGGGTTTATCCTTGGGTGATAATAAACAATTTCAGAAAGTTTCGTCAAAATCCGTAAAGTATTGTGACTTGTAGAGTGTTAACGAGCTAAAAATCGAACGCGTTTTAAAGAACAAGGGCAATAATTCATATTAAATATTTTACGATTCTTTTGATTTTAAATAGGGTTCATCCTTGGGTGATAATAAACAATTTCAGCAAGTTTCGTCAAAATCCGTAAAGGATTGTGACTTGTAGAGTGTTAACGAGCTAAAAATCGAACGCGTTTTAAAGAACAAGGGCAATAATTCATATTAAATATTTTACGATTCTTTTGATTTTAAATAGGGTTCATCCTTGGGTGATAATAAACAATTTCAGCAAGTTTCGTCAAAATATGTAAAGAATTGTGACTTGTAGAGTGTTAACGAGCTAAAAATCGAACGCGTTTTAAAGAACAAGGGCAATAATTCATATTAAATATTTTACGATTCTTTTGATTTTAAATAGGGTTCATCCTTGGGTGATAATAAACAATTTCAGCAAGTTTCGTCAAAATCCGTAAAGGATTGTGACTTGTAGAGTGTTAACGAGCTAAAAATCGAACGCGTTTTAAAGAACAAGGGCAATAATTCATATTAAATATTTTACGATTCTTTTGATTTTAAATAGGGTTCATCCTTGGGTGATAATAAACAATTTCAGCAAGTTTCGGCAAAATCGGTAAAGAATTGTGACTTGTAGAGTGTTAACGAGCTAAAAATCGAACGCGTTTTAAAGAACAAGGGCAATAATTCATATTAAATATTTTCCGATTCTTTTGATTTTAAATAGGGTTCATTCTTGGGTAATAATAAACAATTTCAGCAAGTTTCGTCAAAATCCGTAAATAATTGTGGCTTGTAGAGTGTTAACAAGCAATTGTGGACGGACGGACGGACGGACGGACCGACGGACGGACGGACCGACGGACATGGGTGACGGCAATATACGCTCCACATTTCATGTGGGCGTATAAAAATGAACAAGTAATATGTAATATAAATCAAATGAAAAAAATTAAAACTGTTTCTGATGGTCCTGAAGTTTTGCCAATCCATTTCAGAATTCGATCTGACAGCTTTTTTATGTACTCTGTTTTTTTTCCTACCCATGTTTCTGATTGTGTTATTCATCCAAATTTTATCCCTAGGTCTAATGGTCACAATTTTGTTTGGAATAATGTCTTTAGCAATTCTTGTCAGCTCACCTGTAAAATTCGATGTAGAAATATCAATATCACTCTCATCAACAAGGGTGTCCCAGTCATTACCCAAAACCACTTGTCTCAATTTGTCATAGTCTGTCCTGTCATAATCCCATACTAGTCTTTTAAATGAATGAAGTCTCGGGTTTTTGAGTGTTAACTGACAATGCACAGGGCAGCGATCACTGCAAAAATTTGCTGAGAGTCCGGAATTTGAAATAAGGCTTGGACAGTTTGTCAAAATTATATCAATAAGAGTTTTAGAATTTTCTGTATAACGTGTGGGTTTATCAATAATTTGGCTGAATGTAAAGAGGGCCATAGCATTGTGAATAAAAGAGTTAGAAATGCTTAAAAAATCTATGTTAAAATCGCCAAAAATCAAAATATTATTTATTGGGTCACTCGCTGCACGCGAGAATCAAAAATAGCAGTGTTTACATCAGATGGTGCTTTAGGGGGTCTATAGAAAGTGCCAATTAAAAACGAAATATCATTGATTAAAACTTCAATCCATATGCCCTCTGCATTGTCAGTTTCTAAGTCAGACCTCCTTTTAATTAAAAAATTGTTTCGAACATATAGTGCTACTCCCCCACCCTTCTTGTCTGTTTTGCTTTCCTTATTGGTGCCTTAAAACCTGAGAAAGAAAGGGTGCTAGAGTCTATTTTTTTGTCAAGCCACGATTTTGTAATTAAAATTAAGTCATATTTTTCAGTGAGTGTACTTTGGATAAGATCTCTTTTTTTCTGTTTTATAATACTTCTTGCATTGAGATGCACGAAAGAAACATTTGTTTGACGATAAACTGGACCCGGATTTGATTCAATATCTCCTGAAAGTAACAAGATAGCTTGCCAGGCAAGGTAATATACGCCCACTGGCAACTTTGTTTAAAAAAGAACATTTGGCAGAAAACAGCAACCATCAAATATTCAACCTGTTGTCATAGGCCTACAGTTCGTTCAAATATTTTTTCTCTCGATTTCATCAAGGGTTCAGCATTCATCAAGTTTAGTCAAAATCCTTCTGCCTTATAGAGTGTATAAGAACTAAAAACTAAAACGTATTTCGAAGAAGAAGTCCAATAACTCATATCAAATATTTTTTTGATTTGCGATAGGGTTTATCAAGTGATAATAAACTATTTCAATAAGTTTCTTTAAGATCTATCAAGAATTGTGCCTTCTAAATATCACACGCGTTTTAAGGAACAAGGACAATTCATATTTAAAGGGCCATTCTGCTTTTTTTTTAAAAGTTTCCATTATCAAAAAACAGCGCAAATATTACCTGAAAATATTTCTAAAGTATGCTCATTATATCTATGCATCTTCTTGATCAAACTGAATTTGTTTTTAAAGGGTTAATTACAAACAGGGAGTACTTATTGTTAATTAAGCAATTTGACCTAGTTTTGGTGTTTTCCCTTTAAATGACTCAATATTTTTCTCTGAAACCTTTTAAATACACAAGAGGGGCATTTCTCTACAATTAGGCGTTTATTTTACTCAAATCCGTTCAGTAGTTTCCTATCAGCGTCCAAAAAACATAACACACTTAAAAACCTTACGTAAGGTTTTTAAAAATTTTAGCGTGTTTTTAGTGTTTAAAAATTATCGGCTGGATTTTTTTAGTTAAAACTTTCAGATACATTAAAGGGCACATAGTTACAGATTTTGGTGTAAAGTTTTCACAAATTTGAGCAAAAAAAATTTTTGACCTAAAAAAAATTCAGACTGTCCCTTTAATATTTTCAAATTTTTATTGATTTTAAATAAGGTTCATCTCTGGTGATAATAAACAATTTCAGCAAATTTTGTCAAAATCCGTAAAGAATTTTGCCTTGTCGAGTGTTAACAAGCTAAAAAACGAACGTGTTTTAAAGAACAAGGGCAATAATTCATATTAAATATTTTACGATTCTTTTGATTTTAAATAGGGTTCATCCTTGGATGATAATAAACAATTTCAGCAAGTTTCGTCAAAATCTGGAAAGAATTGTGACATGTAGAGTGTTAACGAGCTAAAAATCGAACGCGTTTTAAAGAACAAGGGCAATAATTCATATTAAATATTTTACGATTCTTTTGATTTTAAATAGGGTTCATCCTTGGGTGATAATAAACAATTCCAGCAAGTTTCGTCAAAATCTGTAAAGAATTGTGACTTGTAGAGTGTTAATGAGCTAAAAATCGAACGCGTTTTAAAGAACAAGGGCAATAATTCATATTAAATATTTTACGATTCTTTTGATTTTCGATAGGGTTTATCCTTGGGTGATAATAAACAATTTCAGAAAGTTTCGTCAAAATCCGTAAAGTATTGTGACTTGTAGAGTGTTAACGAGCTAAAAATCGAACGCGTTTTAAAGAACAAGGGCAATAATTCATATTAAATATTTTACGATTCTTTTGATTTTAAATAGGGTTCATCCTTGGGTGATAATAAACAATTTCAGCAAGTTTCGTCAAAATCCGTAAAGGATTGTGACTTGTAGAGTGTTAACGAGCTAAAAATCGAACGCGTTTTAAAGAACAAGGGCAATAATTCATATTAAATATTTTACGATTCTTTTGATTTTAAATAGGGTTCATCCTTGGGTGATAATAAACAATTTCAGCAAGTTTCGTCAAAATATGTAAAGAATTGTGACTTGTAGAGTGTTAACGAGCTAAAAATCGAACGCGTTTTAAAGAACAAGGGCAATAATTCATATTAAATATTTTACGATTCTTTTGATTTTAAATAGGGTTCATCCTTGGGTGATAATAAACAATTTCAGCAAGTTTCGTCAAAATCCGTAAAGGATTGTGACTTGTAGAGTGTTAACGAGCTAAAAATCGAACGCGTTTTAAAGAACAAGGGCAATAATTCATATTAAATATTTTACGATTCTTTTGATTTTAAATAGGGTTCATCCTTGGGTGATAATAAACAATTTCAGCAAGTTTCGGCAAAATCGGTAAAGAATTGTGACTTGTAGAGTGTTAACGAGCTAAAAATCGAACGCGTTTTAAAGAACAAGGGCAATAATTCATATTAAATATTTTCCGATTCTTTTGATTTTAAATAGGGTTCATTCTTGGGTAATAATAAACAATTTCAGCAAGTTTCGTCAAAATCCGTAAATAATTGTGGCTTGTAGAGTGTTAACAAGCAATTGTGGACGGACGGACGGACGGACGGACCGACGGACGGACGGACCGACGGACCGACGGACATGGGTGACGGCAATATACGCTCCACATTTCATGTGGGCGTATAAAAATGAACAAGTAATATGTAATATAAATCAAATGAAAAAAATTAAAACTGTAAAAATTGAGTAGCCATGTAGCTATAAGATATCGTTTTACTAAGTATGTAAATAATATAAATGATGGCATATAATGTAGTTTGGAATTTTACTCTGACCAGAAGAGATCATGTTAGCTATACAAATTTACCAAGTTTACATAGACATACAGTTCATAAAGCCTAAAATATATTGTGACTTTACATATACCGTAAGGAAAAATAAATGGAAGTTCTACATAAATATGTAAATCATAATCTCTTTTTAATTAAACTGAAATGGGTTTATAGATACAAAAAATCTATTGTTAAATTACATTATTGTTTGATTTGAAGAAATGGGTTTATTAATAATCATAATATATTGTTTAATCAAACAAAATGGATTTATTAATAATCATAATATATTGTTTAATCAAACTAAATGGGTTTATTAATAATCATAGTATATTGTTTAATCAAACTAAATTGGTTTATTAATAATCATAATATATTGTTTAATCAAACTAAATGGGTTTATTAATAATCATAATATATTGTTTAATCAAACTAAATGGGTTGATTAATAATCATAATATATTGTTTAATCAAACTAAATGGGTTTATTAATAATCATAATATATTGTTTAATCAAACTAAATGGGTTGATTAATAATCATAATATATTGTTTAATCAAACTAAATGGGTTGATTAATAATCATAATATATTGTTTAATCAAACTAAATTTGTTTATTAATAATAATAATATATTGTTTAATCAAACTAAATTTGTTTATTAATAATAATAATATATTGTTTAATCAAACTAAATGGGTTGATTAATAATCATAATGAAATGTTTAATTAAACAAAATGGATTTATTAATAATCATAATATATTGTTTAATTAATCCTAATTGGGTTATTAATAATCATAATATATCATTTCATCAAACTAAATGGGTTTATTAATAATCAAAATATATTGTTTAATCAAACTAGATGGGTTTATTAATAATCATAATATATTGTTTAATCAAACTAAATGGGTTTAATAATAATCAAAATATATTGTTTAATCAAACTAAATGGATTGATTAATAATCATAATATATTGTTTAATCAAACTAAATGGGTTGATTAATAATAATAATATATTGTTTAATCAAACTAAATGGGTTGATTAATAATCATAATATATTATTTAATCAAACTAAATGGGTTGATTAATAATCATAATATATTATTTAATCAAACTAGATGGGTTTATTAATAATCATAATATATTGTTTAATCAAACTAAATGGATTGATTAATAATCATAATATATTGTTTAATCAAACTAAATGGGTTGATTAATAATCATAATATATTGTTTAATCAAACTAAATTTGTTTATTAATAATAATAATATATTGTTTAATCATAATATATTGTTTAATTAAACTAAATGGGTTGATTAATAATCATAATATATTGTTTAATCAAACTAAATGGGTTTATTAATAATCATAATATATTATTTAATTAAACTAAATGGGTTGATTAATAATCATAATATAGTATTTAATCAAACTACATGGGTTTATTAATAATCATAATATATTATTTAATCAAACTACATGGGTTGATTAATAATCATAATATATTGTTTAATCAAACTAAATGGATTTATTAATAATCAAAATATATTATTTAATCAAACTAATTGGGTTATTGATAATCATAATATATCGTTTAATTAAACTAAATGGGTTGATTAATAATCATAATATATTATTTAATTAGTCTAGATGGGTTGATTAATAATCATAATATAGTATTTAATCAAACTACATGGGTTTATTAATAATCATAATATATTATTTAATCAATCTAATTGGATTATAGATAATCATAATATATTGTTTAATCAAACTAAATTTGTTTATTAATAATCATAATATATATTATTTAATTAAACTAAATGGGTTATTAATAATAATAATATATTATTTAATTAAACTAAATGGGTTATTAATAATCATAATATATTATTTAATTAATCTAGATGGGTTGATTAATAATTATAATATATTGTTTAATCAAACTAATTGGGTTATTAATAATCATAATATATTGTTTAATCAAACTAGATGGGTTTATTAATAATCATAATATATTGTTTAATCAAACTAATTGGGTTATTAATAATCATAATATATTGGTTAATATATAGGGTTTATGGCATTATACAGCAAGAAAATGTTGAAAATAAAATTTGATTTCCTTGCATATCAGTCTTGCTTGAACAGCAGGCGATTTTGACGAGTTGCACCCTAAGAAAATTTAAAAAAAGATTTGTTATTTGGGTTTTCATTCTACGCAATTTACAAAGAACCATCCAAGAACGGGTTTGTATTGGTGTACAGTTTACCCAGGATAAACCGAGCCGGTTTGTATTAGAGTACAGTTTACCGATAACCATCCGCGAACGGGTCTGTATAAGTGTACAATTTACCCAAAACCATCCAAGAGTTGGATAGTTGAATTGGTCACATCAGAAAACATATTATTAGACACTAAAATCATTTAAATCGGACAATGTTAACTGTATTGGTAAATTTGACCTCGTTGACCTTGGAACGTGTTTGACCGTAGTGCCCTCATTTAAGGTCGGAGGTATAACAAACTATATATTTTCGGAATCCTCATGACTATACGAGTATTTTGATATACCCGAAGACTATATTTGAATTTTGATTCCTGTTTGACCTTTGTTGACCCCTACCAGACATTTTCAAGGGAGCAGCCCAAGTCAAAATTGTTCGGTATTCAACAGGGAACACAAAAGCACTTTCAAACCTTTGTTCCCAGATTCTGGTCACGGGACCTACTCTCCTACTATATGGAAGTATTATGTTTCTTTGATTAAACGAACATGCACCGTCACGTGATGCATATCATTATGACGTAAAATGAACCGGGGATGCTCTTCCGTTTCTGAAAATAACTTTAATAAATCGCTAATATCTCCAGTGTAAAATTATTTGTCGTTTGAGTTTGACGAATTACGAATTGTGTAAGTGTATCGCTGAAGTGTGTCGCTGAAGTGTATTCAGTGAGAGTGAGCATAGCTTGTTATGTGTTTGTAAGATTTGTCATTCAGTGAAGTGACAATCGTTTGTTCAACACCTTAACAATTTTTTTGTCTATTTGGTATCGTTTTCATTATGAATATTTCCTAGTCATATGTCTGAACAAGACAGTGGGTTTTCTTAAGCGCAGCTGCGAGCAACGTTGCAATCGTTGGTGTCGGAGGTTCGGAGCCAGAAGGCAGATATGGCTTCTTTGAGGTCGGAAGTCAAATTCTGCGACTGTAGTATCCGAAGTGAAGATGGTTAAGGTATATTCCGGGTTGTTATGGAGATTTGAAGGTATTAAAATTCAGTATAATTTTAATTCTGAAGTCGGAGAGATTATTAAGCAGGTTAACTGGGCTGTTGAAAATAGTAAGCATGATAATGCAAAAGAACTTTTACAATCTGCTTCTGAAAAATTACATGTGAGGAATAAACACATTCGTATTGCTGACGCTTCAGAAGGTGGATAGAATACTGTTCGACAGTATGAGTCTAATCCGTTGGCAAGTGATTCCGAAGATGAATCCAGGATTACTAAGGCAGAAAATAGAGCTCTCAAGAAGAGGAAAAACAAGAAAGCAGCAGGGAATATATGAAAAAGTGCTAAAACTTCTAGTTCTTCTGGTTTTCCATTTTATAATTTCTCCATGATTCCGTTGGGTGGCGCCAATTCTTGTATTTTGCAGAATCAGCCCTTTCTTAGAGATCGGCCGTCAACTTCGGACAGAATACAGGTAGTACCGGAAGTTGGTTTGCCTGTGGACAGTTTGGACACTACAGAAGGGATAGTCCCTCGTTCATCAAAAACTCAGCAACTCAGCAAAGTCAACCATCAACAAGTTCATCAAGATTTTATAAAAGAAGAGTATTTAAACGAGTTTAATGAATTATTTACTAGTGATTATTTTGAATATGAGCAAGGCCAAAAACAAATTTTGGTAAACGGACGTTTAAAACAAAACTTACATTTTTGGAAAAATTTTGGTGCTAATATTTTCATTTTATATGTTATTTAATTTGGTTAATTTTTAGATTTTGCTCATTTCGACTCCTGTGAAAGAGTTTTTCTAAAAATAATTTATCGGCATTGAGAAAGTCGGATTTTGTTACCAAAGCTATTGATGATTTATTGATGAGAGGTTTGATACAAAAATGTCATAGTGTTCCAGAAGTAGTGAATTCATTAACTGTTTCTGTACAGGGCAGTGGCAAGAAAGGGCTCATATTAGACTTAAGAGATGTAAATAATCATATTAGTTAAGTATATAGATATTCGAATCATATAACTTAAGCTTCCTAAGTACCATTTAAAATAACACACACCAATATAAAGTTACTACTTCTACTTCTACTATTTACAGGTCATATTATATATACAGTACAACTACATCCTTTCATCTTACAGCTTTAACTGGAATGGGAATTTTATTAACTTACTTTGAAAGGCTATGGCAAAATAAGAAATTATTTAAAAAAAATGCAAGATCCTCTTCTACGTAACCTTGTTGGATTCTACTGTCAATCATATGTTCCATCAACAGAGACAAATACCTGAAAATTCCTATTCCTTGTACCAGAAATTCAAAAGAATATGGCGAATCGCATTAGTGAGAGGATTTGCCGATTTACTTGGTATGTTTTTAAATATAAATATAGCAGTTAAAAGCAGAATTTAAACATTTTTAAAATTGGAATAGTATAACTTTCATGTGTCCAAATTTTCAACAAAAATTCAATAGCACCTTATTTTAAAATCACAGCGAAGCGACAAATCTTACCATATATATTAGCAGCACACCAACAAATACAACAGATTGGAATCTTGATGAATATTCAAAGCTTAAAAAAGGAATAAACCAAATAAAAATTGTCGAAAGCGTTACCACAATAATTGTAAAATAGTAATAAAACAGTAATAATAATAAAGCCAATACATATTATAATGTTATATACATTTACTTACTACTCATTATAATGGATAGTCGGTGTCTTAGAGCCTTAAAACACGTGTACTAGTTACTACTTCTACTATTTACAGGTCATATTATATATACAGTACAACTACATCATTTCATCTTACAGCTTTAACTGGAATGGGAATTATATTAACTTACTTTGAAATGCTATGGCAAAATAAGAAATTATTTCAAAAAATGCAAGATCCTCTTCTACGTAACCTTGTTGGATTCTACTGTTAATCATATGTTCCATCAACAATGATAAATACCTGAAAATTCCTATTCCTTGTACCAGAAATTCAAAAGAATATGGCGAATCGCATTAGTGAGAGGATTTGCCGATTTACTTGGTATGTTTTTAAATATAAATATAGCAGTAAAAAGCAGAATTTAAACATTTTTAAAATTGGTATTGTATAACTGTCATGTGTCCAAATTTTCAACAAAAATTCAATAGCACCTTATTTTAAAATCACAGAGAAGCGACAAATCTTACCATATATATTAGCAGCACACCAACAAATACAACAGATTGGAATCTTGATGAATATTCAAAGCTTAAAAAAGGAATAAACCAAATAAAAATTGTCGAAAGCGTTACCACAATAATTGTAAAATAGTAATAGAACAGTAATAATTAATCTGTAAAGCCAATACATATTATAATGTTATATACATTTACTCACTTCTCACGGTTCATTATAATGGATAGTCGGTGTCTTAGAGCCTTAAAACACGTGTACACAAATTGAACTAGGCTATATAGCTTGGGGTATGTATACATTTACTTAAACGGATACTACCCCTTAGAATGAATAAACAAATACAAATTTTAAACATACTAAAAAGATTATTATATTCATCTGTAAACAAAAGTTTTGAATTTTCCAATCGAAGAAAAAAAAAATATTTTAAAGAATATGTTTGTGTTTAAGTCTCTTAATCTTTAAAAAGAGAATAACAAGGACATTGATAATCTGAAAAAAGAGAATGTGATACAGCCATCCAAAATTGCCAGCTTGGCTGGATGTTTGAACAGTTGAGAAATCTGTAAGGTATCACTCTAAAGTGAACAAATGAATGCTTTATCTTTTCGGTTTTCCGATTTGCCAGTTAAAACGAACACTTTGCAATATTGTAGGTTATGTAATTCAATCTGTGATATTCATTTTTCTGTCTATGGTAATATCCACACATGGTTATATTACTACGATCTGGAATAGATGACTGGTTTATTGATTTACTGATTTGGGTGTGGTAGGCAATTTTCCACTTCATAGTGGGGCGTTCTATCGATCAACGGCTATTTTTTTTCTCGAATTTTACACTTGCTATTTTAGTGAGAAGGCAACATACCACATACAGATTTTTTCAATTCCTTTTTTTTCTTGCATTTTTACTCTCAACCATTCAAACTAACTGCATTTTGCAGTTTTTATTCAGATTCTGCTGGGAAAGGCCGTTGACCAGTATATCAATGTATCAAGCTTGTCTATTGGTTCGGATCTTTTGATAAAAATGTAACATTTTAGCCAATTCAGGTTATAGTCAGATATAGCTGAGACAATGAAACTCTGGCAGATGCCCTTTCTGTATATTAAGTACTTCATGTTAGTTTCTTTAGTGTGAAATTGGCGTATTTACACCAATTTAACTGTAAAATACACTCTAAATTAGTTAATCAATTCCGAATTTTATCCCTTAAATTTGTTAATTTTGGCCCTATAATTGTTCAGTAGTTTTGTGACACAGTGCTGGACAGCCTGATAATCTGTACTAACAATCTATGGAACATTTGAATCTGTATTTAATATAGTGTCAATTGTGAAACGTTGAAGAATGATCAGTTTTCTGTACCTGACCCTCGGGAGAGTGAGGTAATCACTCCAGATCTTTTCCCAAATGCACATTATTGACGTTTTTGGATAAACCCATACATTATTTATAATAATATCGAGCTGTGAACATTATTACTAAGTGATCTTGCGCATATACCATATAAATGGTTATGTTAACTACTACAATCGTCAGAAGAATGAGTGATGTAGTTGTGATCCTGTAGTAATTTACAATACATGGTTTTGTCCCCTGAACCATGTGTGGCAATAATACAATATTTATCATTATGATATTGATTTTCAACTCATAATAGGCTTATACCTGATCTGAATAGATATCCTGAAAGATTAGGAAGAGATCAATTTCTTCCATTACTTAAAAAACAATAAAGAATTGATTCTTCTTTTTTCAGGTAGTAAGAAGAATATTTGTTTTTCTCACACATACAGTCTTAAAATTGTCTTTAATTTCGACAGTATATTATGACCACTAATTACCCTACCTTAAAAATTCAAGTTTCGTAAAGTAAGTATGATAGGTAGAACTTTTAGTGAACGTGTCCCTTTCAGTATATTCATATGAATCAAACGATTATAAGATCATCTTTAAAAGGGCCATTCTGCTTTTTTGAAAAAAGTTTCCATTATCAAAAAAATCGCAAAAACTACCGGAGAGTATTTTTAAAGTATGCTTATTGTATCACTTTACCTTCTTGATCAAACTGAATTTGGTTTTAAAGGGTTAATTACAAACAGGGAGTACTTATTGTTCATTAAACAATTTGACCTAGTTTTGGTGTTTGCCCTTTAAATGGCTAAATATTTCTAGCTGAAACCTTTTAAATACACAAGAAGGACATTTCTCTACTATTAGGCGTTTATTTTACTCAAATCCATTCAGTAGTTTGCTATCAGCGTCCAAAAAACATAACACACTTAAAAACCTTACGTAAGGTTTTTAAAAATGTTAGCATGTTTTTAGCGTTTAAAAATTAACGGCTGGATTTTTTTAGTCAAAACTTTCGGATACATTAAAGGGCACATAGTTACAGATTTTGTTGTAAAGTTTTCACAAATTTGAGCAGAAAATTATTTTGACCTCAACAAAATTCAGACTGTCATCTTTAAGACAATCCATGACTCATCTAAGGCAGAGAAATTTTCACCGCTTGCTTTCACAATGCCGCGTATTCAAACAACTTGGACGTATCAATTGGATACTAATGGTATAGTTCGGGTGGTGGACAAACCCAATGAAAAAACATCGGGGATTAAAATCCATATTCATTTTACATATACTTAAAATAAGAACAATTTGTTATTTGTGTTAATAGTTTTTTATGCTGTTAGGTCAATGAAATCTAGGTTAATTACTTTTTATAACCAACATGTTGGGTTTATAAAAAAAAATTCTGGACCGAAATTAAAAAAATGGGCTTCCCATGCTTTGTTAGCAATCGATTGTAGATTCTATAGACATCATTAAAGATGCTCCAAAAGTCGGTGACAAAGTTCTCAAAGTGGATGTCTGTAAACTAACATCTTGTAGAGTCATTTCCTGTTGGGCGGAGATGCGTCATTTAAACAATACCGAGCAGTAGATTACCATAGGAAATCTCACAAGATAGCGTATGACATGAGTAGTATTTTTGATTTGAACATATTTTATTGATCATACAAATGGATGGGATTCAAGTTACATAAACTTAGAAAAAAATCCTCTCCAGATATTCATTTCATGTTATGGAAGATTACATTACAATAATTTTAATTTAGTGACATAACATATTATTAAACAGGAATCGAGAAAGGTAACATAATATATACAATGTAGCTGCCATTAAGAACGATACATCAACCAGGAACAACACATCAGTCAATCATCAGAGTAAAAATGAAACAAAAGCCTTATGCAAACCTATGTGATTGTTTTATGTAATGCATTGCATGATTCAAAATTTTTGAGTTAAATTCATAATTACGACGAGGATCGCCCCATAATAAAATATCTAAACTAATAATTCTAAGATCAATGAGATCATCGAATACTTTTTGCCGTTGTTCAGAATACATAGGACAATGAAAAAAGAAATGATTAGCATCTTCAAGTGATAGATCACATGTGGCATCATCATATACAGATTCAACTAGCATACAGATTGGTCTCAGCATACAGATTCGCGGCAAATCGACCAAATATTAAAAGTTTATTATTTTAACTTAAATATCGCTAAAATAACTTGAATTTTTTTTATGAGAGCAGTCTAATTAAAATCAGACCCTAATTTCGTTCGTTCGTTCGGTTTTTTTTTAAATCCGGTTTTTTAACCACTAAATTAGGCTCTGAGAACCAGGCGCGATAAGAAACCTCTGTTTAACCAATCTCTGCCCTCTCCAGCGCTGGGATTTTGTGACGCGAACAATATGTGCATTCCGAAGTGCCATAGTCTCGTTTTTCAAGTACTGTGCCGAACTCGGTTAAAACACGTTTTTTTATTGGCTGTTCTATATGACGTCATTGAGATCTGATTGGTTAAAACAGAGGTCATTAAGGTTAGGTCAAAGTTATCGTGAACGTTTGTTATCGCGCCTGGTTCTCAGACCCTAATGTAGTGGTTAAACAACCGGATTTAAATAAAAAACGAACGATTGAAATTAGGTTCTGATTTTAATTAGACTGTTATGAGAAAAGCTGACATTAATGTTCTTTTCAGTTTCGCAAATCGACCCGAATCTGTATGCTAGTTGAATCTGTAAGCTAACTTCAGCACGGTTCAAGACGGATCAGTCGAGTTGAATACTGAAAACACCGGTATCAAAACACGCTCATATTTCGCCGATTATGACAGGTTGAGGTTGATTTTAAAAGAAGCTGATTTATTGAAAATGCTTACCTGTCTTAACGGAATTCTTTGAGTGTCCTGTGAGCTCTTTTTTACTTTTACTGTGCACAGGTTGCGCCATTTCTTTTCAACCTCACTTCTTTCTCTCTTGACTGTGGAAGCATTCAGCTGTGTCGTGATAAATTCCCACGCTGCTTTCTTAGATTCTGTGGAAACATTTGCAGAAAACTTGGCTCGAATTATATCCTTCTTTGCTTCGATAAATTTACACATTAGGATCACTTCATCCTCGGACCAGTTATAGGCCGTCGAGCGTGCCTTGCTTCTTGTGACATTTTTCTCTAATAATTCGTCTGCTTAATTAACACGACGTCATTATGGAATTAACTCACGTGAAACCATGGAAAAAAAGTATTCAATCTGCTTAACTAAGCAACATGCTAAGAACGTTTATACATAATAAATTAAGCATGTTGCTTAGTTAAGCAGATTTTACCATACTTAAGAAAAGAGATAAGTTAAAACTCAAGAAATTTTATACATACGGGCCATGGTCTTTTCAAGGGCACTCAAGAATACCTGAAATACATTTCAACCTTTTTGGGGATAATGGTCATTGCCATGGTAACGAAATTAGGTAAGAATATTAAAGTTGGTTGCCCAATTGGTGTCAAATCGTATCAAAAATATAACCTGTCAAAAATATAGTTTAAATCTTTTGATCACTAATTAAATAAAATTCTGAATTAAACTTTCAATCTTGAAGAATTATGACTAAGTCAAAATCCAATCAATATAAAATCGTCAAATAAAAACTTCTCCAAAATGATTACGTAAAATTTCAATGAAATCAGATGAAAACTGTAGTCTGTTGCATTCACAAGCCAATTTCGGCGTGTTTTGACTAAGTCAAAGGCAATAACTAAAAAAACATATCCAAATTCAAATGTTCAAACCAAATTTCATTCAAATCAGGCGAAAACTGTTGTCTCTATCGCGTTCACAAGCCAAGGGCAACAACTCAAAAACCTATCAACGAATAATCATCAAATTCAAACTTGTTCGAGATCTCAAGAGTACAAATGTTCACACCTAATTTCATTCAAATCAGGTGAAAACTAAAGTCTCGGTCATGTTCACAAGCAATTTTTGACACATTCTGACTAAGTCAAGGGCAATAACTGTTCATCGAAAAACCGTCAAATTTGGACTTGTCCGAGATCTCATGATTACAAATATTCATACCAAATTTTATTCATATCAGGTGAAAACTGTAGTCTCTATCGCGTTCACAAGTCAATATCGACGTGTTTTGACTAAGTCAAGGGCAATAACTCAAAATCCGTTCAATGTAAAATCATCAAATTCGAACTTATCCGAGATCTCATGAATACAAATGTTCACACCAAATTTCATTCAAATCAGTTGAAAACTGTCTTTATCGCGTTCACAAGCCATTTTTAACGTATTTTAGGTGTAAAACTCCGTGAATTTTAGTCGAATCAAACCCAAAATCGAACTTGTCCGAGATCTTATGAATATAATCCTACATACAAAATTTTATTCAAAAAGCTTTAAATGTAATGATCCATGAAGTCGACCTTTTCGTTTGATATACGACAACTGTCATTGAAACCCCATTTTAAAGTCATTTAGGTGATATATCATTGCAAATATTCAAATTACATATTCTAATGAAAAAAACTCTATGTATAGTAAAAGTTGCTACAGTTTTATTCTGGCTCGGGTGGGGAATATTGCCTGAAGATGTATTATGGTAGCTTCATCGAGGCCAGTTGAGCCAATATCAGTGACATAATGATCCCCAATTTCATTGTTTACAAGAATTGTACTAGAATTATTTGACAGTATTTAATTGTTTTGTGGATGATTTAACATTTACTAGGGCAACATATATCGTAATTATTTATTGTGTACCGGGATAAAGAATATGGTGGAAAAGAAAGTCTTGAAACTGAATTATTTCATGGTTCCTCTCATAAAAACAAATTATTTAATAACCTGAAGACAAAATCAAACAAATCATATTCATTCACACAGGTCTTATATTTATTCCAAGTTCTTAAACGTGTCTTAAAGGGCTGCTTGGTCAATTCCGAAATGGAATTATCACGTTTAATATGAGAATTCAAGGAAACTCAAGGATTTATACGTGTCTACAATTGTCTGCTGAAGTAATTGTAAATCGGTAATGGACATGTTATTAACATCTTTAATGAATTCCTGGTGTATTTAGATATATAGAAATACACTATTAGTTCTTTTCCATGAGATTATATCGGACTTTACTAACAAACTCAAATGCATATTTCTATTTTTGTGTAGTTATTTAGTGGGTTTTTTTCTTTATACAAGAGAAATATTCTATGGTCTTTAGCCAAATATATTTTTAATCTCAAATTAAATTGGTAGTATTACAATTCTTGTGCAATACTAGTAAAATAGTCCTCCGATTTAGATTGTTTACGTTGTTTGTATGTCAAACCGTCCGACCACTTACATGGATAATAACGTCATGCCATTGGACCACTGACAACCTTCAACACGTCACTATATCTGGTCACAAGAAGTCTTGCATCATGTCGATTGTGAAACGGGTGCGTGTTTCTGCGTCACGACAATAAAAATAATCTTAAGTAGCCAATGGCAGGGTTGACATGTCTTGGTAACGGTTTACTTTCCGGGGTTGATATGTTATGCTAACAGGTTACTGATCAGGGTTGATAAATTATGCCATCAGGTTGTAGCAAAGCATTTAATTCAGACTATTCCAGTAAAATCATCATATGGAGTTGATTATTAGAAAAAAAAAATCCATCTAGGGGATTCAGTTGTTCAAAATACATCTAGTAATTACAATTAAAAATCAAACTGAAATATTAGAGATATATATATATATACATATTGAAATTGATGGATAGGATATAAATGAAATTCTCAATCAATCAAAGTGCTCTGTCAATATAGCTTAGACACGATTTAATTAGTAGTTGTTGGTTACGTATTAAATTGTAGTCTTCGCGATTATTTATAGATCACGCCTCAACTCGCTGAATTACTCTGCTTGCAAAGTTGTATGCAACCAGATAATTTTAAATCATGAATCACATATTAAAGACAGCTATTGTCTGTATTTAGTCCAACAGTGAATTGATCTCAACATTTCTTGACTATATTTCCAAAGCTATTTTTTCTACTTTCAGATCAGAACAGAAGAAAAGACTGAATCCAGACCCTTAATCCCATATATACGCCCTCATGTATCTATGAGGACGTATATTTTCGGCACCCCTGTCCGTCCGTCAACATTTGCTGTAAACGCTCTAAAATCTAGAGTTTTTGACGGAATCAAATGAAATTTGATATGTGTATATATACAGTATTCATAAAACGAAGATCAGGTTCGAATTTGAGCTATTTTCGATCGTTAGAGTTATTGCCCTTGCCCCAAATCTTAAATGCGCTATTACTCTCTTAGTTTTCTACCGATTTTGATGAAATGGATGTTATTGGACCTAAATCGAAAGGTTTGAGAAAACTTAGTTTATTCCTGATTGAAATTAAAGCTTTAAATTTAGGCCTCTTTCATCAGTTTTGAGGAGTTATCGCCCTTTAACCTCTATACAGTAAGTGCTTCTATCAACATCAATTGCTTGTAAACGCTCTTAAAACTAGAATTGTTGATGGAATCAAATGAAATTCGGTATGAATATACATATTCAGAAAACAAAGATCGATCGTTAGTAGCAGAGTTATTGCCCTTGCCCAAAGTCTTGAATATGCTATTACTACAAGTATCTTAGTTTTCAACCAATTCTGTTCAAACTTAAAATGGATGTTATTGGACCTAAATCGAAAGGTTTGAGAAAGTTAAGTTTACTCCTGATTAAATTTAAGGCTTTTTCGTTGGACGTATATGGCTGTGGTCCACTATCTTCTCAATAAAATATTTGTTCCATCCTAGGCCTGTACATTTGGGAGATTCGAACCCTCCCATCCTCGAAAGCAAATATAAACGAAAGCAGCTCACATTACCATTTGAGACACATTGACTAATCGAATGCCTCGAACATGGCTTTTCTGATATATCATTTGTAAGATTCCAACAATACAATACCATCCATTATATTTGTTGCTTTAGGAATGAAAATCAAACATGTTTTGATGCTATGTTTTGTTACTTGAAGTTCAAAGAACATACACAAATTCCATACTATTTTCACAACAAACATTACATGTTTACTTCGTGTTAAGGGAAGAGGCTAGTTAAAAAAACAGACAGATCTGTTTCTGATTCGACAGGAATTTTACGAGCGTATGTATTGTTTTTAACCGGATTCATGTTGCCATGATTTCTCAAGAATTACAATTCTATATGGTAATTGTGCCCTCTAAATGAAAGGTTTAATGGAATGACATCTCACCTCACCTTAAAATTGCCCTATTCTTTATGACACATGTGAAAAAAATACAGTTTTTAAGGCAACAATATCAGTTTGCATACATGTGTATCAACAAACAAAGAATGTCATACTGCATGTCACAGTTTGGGAAATGCCTATGAATTATTTTGAAGTTACTATATGATAGTTTTTTGAGTGACTTCATGATATCATCCGTCCACGCATGCAGCATCATCTGTCATCTTGTATTCGCGATAAGAAACACTGATTTTGAAACAGTCTATCCGTCTTCAATGAAAATTATTGCGTTCTTGTCTTAAATAGTTTTAACTCTCCCTATTTTCCACAATCAAGTTTTAGTTATGACCAGTTACCCTAACCTAGGCCTTCTCATTTAAAGGAATGTGTTCACTAACTATACGACCAATAAACCTGGAATTTTTTAGCTATTCTAATCCATAATATTGTTCACAACTCTCCCTCGAAATATAAGCTTTCTAATCCCCGTGTATCCATTAATATGAGCGTTTGAAAGTCAAAAATACGACTCGCCGTTTAGTAAGACAATGCATTATATGCTTTCTGCTACTTCTCCGAGTAGCCGTTTTCCCAAAAAATGGCGTCATATGTAAACAAGTCTGATCACGTGACTCTGGGATTGAGATTCCATAATGGCGGACATTTCGCAGAAAAAATTGACTATTGCTTTTAGCAAAATATGAATTAAAACGAAATGAAATGTTCAAATATGTTAAATGACTCTAAAATCGATTTCTATATCTTAAACACAACTAGTCTTTTGTTGAAACTGTCTGACATAGTAATGATGGTTTGTTTCAAGCTTTTTCTTTCGTGAAGCGTGCTGTGTGGGCTAACTAGGCCTAACACTAACTAACACTACAACAGTCCAACAGGCTAGGCCTACTATAGTAAGTTGTTTCCCACCTTTACAAACTCAACCTTGGATGAATGAATCCTGAAGCTTTTGAAATTCATTTCTTAAATATATTTAATGTATTGGTTCTTGAGTTGAATCCATAAATATAAGAAATTTCCCCCCCCCCCCCTAATAGTATGTTTTGGGCAAAAAATCAAGCAAAATATCATTAAAATTTGTATATCAGGAAAACATGGAATTTTTATTGGATCAACTCAAGGCATCAGATTTTCCTAGAACTATTTCTTTATCAAAGATAAAGCGGTCATTTTGTTAGGTGTATCTAAGTACATATGACGTCAAGTTAGGTTATCAGTCGCATTTATTGCATGATAACTGCCATTCAACTTAGCATATGGTCAATGAGAAAACATCTTAGCAAATGTAAACAATATATGATCATACAGTCATGTAAAAGTTTATTGATTAAAATATTAAATATGTTCAGGACCAGACCAACTCAAATATGCTGTCTTTTGTTCCCCATTTGGAAAAAAATATATCTATATCTGCCAGTGTAATATGTGTAGTTAATCTATTATTGATTTTGCTTTTGAAAACTCTTCAACTGATAGGTTATAATTTTTTTCAGGGTTAATCAAAAGATTTTTTAGATGAAAATTAAAGCTTTATTTGATAATATAGACATAAAAGTGCAATTGCTGCGAGCGGGCTACCCAACCCTACTCCAATTTGGCTCTTATGTATCAGTCTTAAATCTGAAATTGCATCAAAATTTATTAATTGTTAAATATCTAATTATGTTAAGGTCTTGGTTGATTAATAATATAATAATTAAAAAAAACTTTATTAAATCTTGCTAAAATATTCTTAATAAATGATTTTATTCTGTTTTTTTTTTTTTAAACATAATCCATAATGTCAACATAATGTTGAAGAAAAAATTCAAAGATAACTATGTCACCCATCTAACAAGAAAATGACATAATATATCAATATATTGTATATAATTTAAGACAATTTGTTCTTTTTTCTTTGATTTATAGATTGATATAATGAATAATTTACTTACTTTTTTTTATAATATACTGGTACCAGAATTAATAACAGTCTCTATTAGGAATTAAATCTGAAAATAAAAACATTTAATTTTTATAAGATCTACACAATAATTCTTTCAATTAAACATTGTCATCATACTGTGACTATAGGGAATCAATCAAAATCAATTCAATTTTTCATTGGTAGTCTGCTATTAATAGTTGATTTCAAATCAGTACCTTGTACACAGCCTTAACTTAGATTTATAAGTAGGCTACCAGATACTTACTTAGTTAAAATTGTTCTAATTTCCAAAAAATTAGAATTTGGCTCTTATGTATCAGTCTTAAATCTGAAATTGCATCAAAATTTATTAATTGTTAAATATCTAATTATGTTAAGGTCTTGGTTGATTAATAAGATAATAATTAAAAAAAACTTTATTAAATCTTGCTAAAATATTCTTAATAAATGATTTTATTCTGGGTTTTTTTTTTAAACATAATCCATAATGTCAACATAATGTTGAAGAAAAAATTCAAAGATAACTATGTCACCCATCTAACAAGAAAATGACATAATATATCAATATATTGTATATAATTTAAGACAATTTGTTCTTTTTTCTTTGATTTATAGATTGATATAATGAATAATTTACTTACTTTTTTTTATAATATACTGGTACCAGAATTAATAACAGTCTCTATTAGGAATTAAATCTGAAAATAAAAACATTTAATTTTTATAAGATCTACACAATAATTCTTTCAATTAAACATTGTCATCATACTGTGACTATAGGGAATTGTGTTAAGATCCCTCTACAGTCCAGTTGGAAATTGCAAGATGGACGGACAGGGGTGACGGCAAAATACGTCCACATTTTCATATAATATGAAAATGCATATATGGGGTCACTTGAAGATAAAGTAATTCGACAACCTTTGCTAAATCTGACGATAAAGCAAATACACCAATTGCCATTTAATAAAACAATTAATGACTTTTGTTTTCAGTTGACATGGTATTTATCAACCTAATGCAATATTCACCTCGTTAAATATTACACCCTTCAGGTGATGAATCCTCATGTCAACCTCACCAAAAGTCATTTAAATTTGACCAAATTAGGTCTTGCTTGGGCATGTCCTGTCTTTCGTTGAGACTTTTAGAACTGGGATATAAAGGACCAAATCAAATGACATGACCTGTCATACTGTAATTCGTAATTTGAATAAGTTAGGCAAGGCTACTTCACCAAGACCCCATCTCAGCTGCTTGCTAATTATTTTTTGTTTAAAGAACAGATTAGCCACAGTAGGCCTAGAGAAGGGCCTAGTTAGGCCTCTACTAGTATTGATAGGCCTAGTGAATGGTATAGTAGTAGGCCTACCATTTCTACATTTACCAGTCCCAGTGGGTTCCTTTGTCGCATTGCCCGACTTGCAGCATTGTGTCCAACTGCACAAAAACGACTGGTAGCCTACTTAGTTGTAGGCCTAGGCCTAATAAACTGATATTTAAGGTTTCTGAAGACCTGGAAATCCGGCAGATAAGTTTATGTATTTTGTCTTTGAATTATTATGGTTCATCGTATAAAATTGGTTGTTTATTTTATTCCAGATTTTACCATAAAACTAGGCCCTATAGCCTAAGCTTATTGCCTATAGGCCTAGTTTATGTTCCCCAAACAAATTATATTAGGCCTATAGGCTACATAAAAAGAAAATCGATGCAGGACAAAAGATTAAAATTGGGCACGATGCGGCAAAACGAACCAACGGCACATTATAAACATTCACTGATCTTGATTTCCTGAAATCGAATTTTTTTCGACATCCACATGCACATCGTAATCACAGATCAGGCCACATATTTGCAGCCTACACAATGTAAAAAACGAAACTTTAGTGGTTTTCCATGGGAAAAGCAATCATTATAAATTAATTCAAATGTATGGCGTTTCATTAGGTTGAGAGAAGATCAGTAGGGCCTAGTGTAAAACTGAAACCAACCGTTTTGTTTGAGATTTTGTTAGAAAAGGATAAGGGCGGGAAATTTATGGCGCAAACTCAATTTGCACAGAGTCCAAAACTCTAGCCTTATTATAAGCCTAGAATCTAGAATTAAAGAAGTTTTGATACAGATACAGACTAGAAGTTAGACTGATAGTTTTTAATTAAAACAAGGAATGTTATTATACGGTTAAGTTTTGGTTTCTATATTGTTCAATATTAATTAATTTATGAAATTTGACGTTTCCGAATCTTAAGTATGATTTTCGGATTAAATAAAATAAAGACTTGATCAACTAGAATAGACACAGCCTATTAGTCTTAAACGTTCAATCAAATGTCCATGTTAAAAAATCGGACGAAGTTTTGTTTTGGAACTAAACCCACAATGAAAACGATCACATTTTAATTAAACCAAAATAATGAGGTGTTTGAAGGCACTGCCGCTGTGAGGGCCTCTTCGTTGGGAAAAATTGTCGGGATAATTTTTTTCAACACCTACCAATCCCCCCCCCCCCACCTCTTCGTAGTCTTGATTTATATGGACGCCCCTTCAGCAGATTGTAGCACAAGGAGTCTGTGTTTATTTTCCCAGTCCATCTAACCTACAGTAACTGGATGAGTTAAAAAATAAAAATGTAGGCTTAATATTTGGTAAATTTATGAGACATTATCAACCTGAATAAGTTTGGTTCAATACCCCAAAGTTACATATGGCCAATTACATGGTCCTGTCTAACATTCAGCTCATGGGGACAAACATCAACTTTATATTTTACGAGTCAGAATTATATAAAGGCTAGGCCCATCCAGCTTACAGACATTAATGACAAATAAAAGAAAAATATTGAAAATGATTTTAATTGAAAAATTAAAAAATATTCATGTATATACAATATTATTATAATTATAGCTTCATAGTTAAGCTAGGTAGAAGTTATGCAGTTGAAATATCTCCTCTCCATCTTGCAAGAAACCTGTAATATAAAATGTATTGCAAATTAATATTTTAGCTACTGGTTTATAAGTAATATGAGATATCTCTATATACAATATATTTTATTGTGGTCCTTGTGGGTATGAAATAACCAAGTAAAGTACATTTTTTAATAATATACATGTCTCTGTGAGTTTTGCTCAATGAAACTATTAAAGTGCTTCTGAATCTGATAAATATGCAATGAAATCAAAATGTTTGTTAAAAAAAAATTGTTTAAAATGTTTTTTGAATAAAGTATTAGCCTATATAATTAAACCAAGCCTATTCATTCTTTACACTCCAAAGATACCATACGGCCCACCGTGATCGTATTGTATTGTTTTTAGATTGGAGTACGGAAATTTTTACGGAAATAGCCGAACGGTTACAGAATGCAAAGATACTACAATATAATATATAGGGAGGGAAATAACTGGGATTCTAAACAGGGTTGAAAATTAAAATGGTGGAAAAAAACAGGGTTGAGTTTGAAAAAGGGGGAAACGACTGTAAGCCTGACCCTTAACCCTTAATTTTGAACACATAAAAATTATGTTCCCATTTATATTTTCATCGAAGCCTGTGGACGTTCTAGACAATATTAATTTGAAGCTTCTATATATTCCACCATCCTAAGCTTATATTAACATGACCAAATTGTAGACCTGCATTTTTTTCACGTACAACAGTATTATTTTTATAATTTATGTCTATATCTAGCTAGGCCTACTCCTATACCTGATTTCTGAATTTAAGTCGCTACCGCATTCGATTTTACATGAAAATCGAATGGTGTAAAGTCACTGGAAGTACGAGACTAAATCTGACTTGAGTCGTGAGCTATCCAGTTATTTATTGACATAGACGCCATATTTTGGGAAAACGGTTACTCGGAGAAGAAGCAGTGTGCGCATTATATAGAAAACACATATTCAGAAAATAAAAGATAAATGTTTAGGCTTAGGTAGGGGTATAATTGAAGGGATTGTGAGATTTTTGTTACATTCCCCTTTAATTTTGGTAAAGGGCCAAATACATGTTTTGGAAAAAATATAAGGGCCAAATATAGCTTACCCGAAGGGGCCTGTTAGGATTTTAATGATGCACAATCTTTCCACTTACGTTATGTTGTTTACTTTTAGCGAGCCATTTCCGGTTTAGGTTCTTCACATGTTAACTGTAAATATTTTGCTTGGGAATGATCTTTGGGTTTTCATTATACCATAACCGAATTTATTATTGTATATTAGAACGATGCTTTTTACCCGGTTTTTGTTGTTTGTGTATGAATGCCATTCTCTAGCCAAAACTAGATTGCCAAATTTAGTCGCCTTCATGGGCGCCGCCATCTTTGCGCCGCCATCTTTGTTGTTGTCAAGAACTCAATGACGTCATACATGACGTCATACATGAGGCCTATATAAGGGCATAGGTCAAGGTGATCGGGGGACTGCGATTCCGAAGAAGTCCGCTCTCAGTCGATCAAGACCTAAAATTACAGGCAGCAAATACCTATAGGCAGGAGTCCATATGGCAGCACCTATGGTGAGATATATCATAATTTCGATAGTGTAAATAAGCTAGGCAGTCGAAACCTAACGTCAGGCAAAGAGCGCCTAACGACGACAGGCACCGTAAAGCTTACTAACTTCAATGTATCAGGCACAAAGTACCTAACCTTGTCCTGACCTTGCACTTGCAGTCATTCAAAGCCTAACGTCAGGCACCAACCACCTAACACTGAAATTTAATCAACTGTATTATTCTAGTGCGTTTGCACCTACTTATAAAATATTAACCTAGTTTCTCTTGAATAAATTATAATAAATTATTGTAATGCTAATATAAAGAAAATATATTAACATATCTATGAAGGTTTTAAGGAATTAAAATATATTAATGACCTATTTTATTTGTGCATATGAATAGATGCTCTATTAATTTATTACTTTTATGTAAATATGTATAGATGTGATATATTTATTTATTGTTATTAAATTAAATATTGTTGTTGAGTATCAGTTTTGTTATTCCCCTGAGCTAGATTGAAAGAGTTGTGCTGTTCCCCCTAGGCGCAACAGGCCACTCTTTAGAGACCACGATTTACCGGATTTACCATTCTCAAGATCGTCGCGGGTCGCCATTTGAGAAGGCCTGCCCGAACCTGAATTGAACACAAGAAGAGAGAATTTCTTTAAAAGAATCATTGAACGTGTATATGGTGAAATAGCTAGTTTCTCAGTTGTCTCTAGACAATTTGCTGCGTACTTAGGCATACTTTTTATAGTTATAAGCTCATTGCAATTTAGTGCCTTGTCCCTTTTAGTTCGTTATTATATACTTTAGACTAAAACTTAACTCACATATGAGTAACTCACTTTTTGGAACAAACACATTAGCCTAGTGGTCATGTGATATTGATATTGGGTAGGTTTCAAGCAAATCACATCCTATGCTGATCAATAAATATTATTTGCAACCATATTAAAGAGGCTCGTTGATTAGAAACTATAATACTATTCCTTGGAAATGAGCAACAAAATTACAAATGAATCGCACCTTTTAAGATTGTCTTTCAAGCATTATGAAGCAGAAATGGAGTATAATTCCATTGGACATGAAGTACGATTACGACAAAAGTTCCTATGTACTTTTATTTTGACCGTGATATTGGAATTTTAATTGATAATAAAAGACATGACCTCAGTTAATACTACCTTGTGGTTAAGTCAGTTTAAAGGATAAAAAGATGAGACAAGATGCAGTGGTCCATTGAAAAGTAATCTATGTTTCCGTCAACAATAAATCAATATTCCACCAGCCAGAAGACTCGCTCTTATTATTTCTCCGAGTCGTTTGTCCATGTATATCTGACTTACTAATAACAGTCCCCTACCTGATCCCAACAATGGATTTGTATCCGGATATCTAGGTAATTGAAATAATAAGTAGAATTGAAAGTCGAAGACAATGTGTAATGTTATTGACTTATCGTGCATGTTACGTGTCGGATTGATTGATGTTTATCAGAAACACACATCGATAGCATGTAATGAGCATTAGCAAAGTCTTATTTTGCAACATTATGGCGTTTATTATATATTTTATAATAGACTTAACTTAAGTTCAAGTCCTTATTATTAGTAGATTAACGAAGAAATGATTATAAGTCAAAATCTCGCTGTTGCTTTCACTTTGTTAATGAGGTTAATACTTTGATAATAAATCATAAGGCAAGGAATTATTTAGGTTAATTCCAGAACGAAAGAAAACTGCCCCGACATCTATATGGTTGTGTTTACACACACATATATTGAAATCGGGAAAGTACAGATGTACTAGTTTATTTATATGAACACACTCTGTAAGAGTTTTTTAATGTCAGTTAGAATTGACTTAGTATAGATATTGTTTCCTTGAAAGGTTCAAATTTAAACGTGTCCTTAAGATTGCCATTCGATTTTCGCTTGTTTATAGGCGAAAATAGGGACAAATGTAACTGTAAAATTTTGACCTTCATGAAGAAGTAAAAATTTATCGAATACTGGAATAAAAAAACCGATAATTCAACCTTTAAAATACGAATTTGTTAAATAACACGATATGTTAATTACATTTCTATATTAGGAAACTATCTTCTTTCACAGACCAAGAAGAAGTTATAATAAAGCCAGTAGAGCGAAAGGAATAGAAAATATATGGAACTCAATAGACAAAAAGGCGGTGAAACGGAAACCCATTCATTTCACGTCTTGTACCTGTGGCAATGCTAATCAATAACTGATTGATGACGAAACTACGACTTCGATTGACTTAAGTATTTATTGGAAACGCTTTTCATGTCTTTGTAATGATTGCCAATATTACGGAAGTATATTTCTATTAAGATCGTTATGAATTTAAATGTTCCTACATCTTAGAGAGTATTTATTGCATAACTGAAACGCACTTATTTCAACTGCATTATTTAATACATAACAATTAGTTTATAATGTGCTTTATAATTGTAATATGCTTGTATATTTTTTTTCTATCGTTCCGTCCACAATTGGCTTGTTAACACATTATTGACTGCAGTTTTCATCCCATGTGAAAGAAATTTGATGTGATCATTTAAGATAGCTTGCCAGGCAAGGTAATATACGCCCACTGGCAGCTTTGTTTGAAAAAGAACATTTGGCAGAAATCAGCAACCATCAAATATTCAACCTGTAGTCATATGCCTACATTTCATTCAGAACTTAAATTAAGTGTCTTCCAAACATTTTTTTTCTCGATTTTATCAAGGGTTAAGCATTCATCAAGTTTAGTCAAAATCCTGTTTATGAGCTTCAAACTAAAACCTATTTTGACCAAGAAGGGCAATAAGTCATTTCAAATATTTTTTGATTTTCGATAGGGTTTATCGTATGATAATAAACTATTTCAATAGAAAAGAATTGTGCCTTCTAGAGTATTTACAACCTAAAAATCAACGTGTTTTAAAGAACAAGGGCAATAATTCATATCAAATATTTTTCGTTTCTTTTAATTTTCGATAGGGTTTATTCTTGGGTGATAATCAACAATTTCAGTAAGTTTTGTCAAAATCCGTAAAGAATTGTGACTTGTAGAGTGTTAACAAGCTAAAAATCAAACAAGTTTTAAAGAACAAGGGCAATAATTCATATTAAATATTTTTCGATTCTTTTGATTTTCAATAGGGTTCATCCTTGGGTGATAATAAACAATTTCAGCAAGTTTCGTTAAAATCTGTAAAGAATTGTGACTTGTAGGGGACAGTCTGAATTTTTTTTAGGTCAAAAAACTTTTTTGCTCAAATCTGTGAAATCTTTACACCAAAATCTGTAACTATGTGCCCTTTAATGTATCTGAAAGTTTTAACTAAAAAAATCCAGCCGTAAATTTTTAAACGCTAAAAATATGCTAAAATTTTTAAAAACCTTACGTAAGGTTTTTAACTGTGTTATGTTTTTTGGACTCTGATAGGAAACTACTGAACGGATTTGAGTAAAATAAACGCCTAATTGTAGAGAAATGTCCCTCTTGTGTATTTAAAAGGTTTCAGCTAGAAATATTGAGCCATTTAAAGGGCAAACGCCAAAACTAGGTCAAATTGCTTAATTAACAATAAGTACTCCCTGTTTGTAATTAGCCCTTTAAAACCAAATTCAATTTGATCAAGAAGATATAGAGATACAATAAGCATACTTTAAAAATACTCTCAGGTAGCATTTGCAATTTTTTTTGACAATGGAAACTTTTTTCAAAAAAGCAGAATGGCCCTTTAACAAGCTAAAAATCAAACGCGTTTTAAAGAACAAGGGCAGTAATTCATATTAAATATTTATCGATTCTTTTGATTTTCAATAGGGTTCATCCTTGGGTCATAATAAACAATTTCAGCAAGTTTCATCAAGATCTGTAAAGAATTGTGACTTGTAGAGTGTTAACAAGCTAAAAATCGAACGCGTTTTAAAGAACAAGGGCAATAATTCATATTAGATATTTTTTGATTCTTTTTATTTTCAATAGGGTTCATCTTTGGGTGACAATAAACAATTTCAGCAAGTTTCGTCAAAATCCATAAAGAATTGTGACTTGTAGAGTGTTAAAAAGCTAAAAATCGAACGCGTTTTAAAGAACAAGGGCAATAATTCATATTAAATATTTTTCGATTCTTTTGATTTTCAATAGGGTTCATCCTTGTGTGATAATAAACAATTTCAGCAAGTTTCGTCAAAATCCGTAAAGAATTGTGACTTGTAGAGTGTTAACAAGCAATTGTGGACGGACCGACGGACACGGGTGACGGCAATATACGCTCCACATTTCATGTGGGCGTATAAAAATGATGAAACCGCTTCAACATTTGTTTGTGAACACAATTAAGACTACAGTTTTCGGTATAGGATAAACTCCGAAAACGCGCCAATAGTTTTGACCTATATGAAGTCGGAGGCCGATAGGCCACGTGCCTTTTACTATTGGCGTCATAAAGCTCACATACGCGTTCGAATTTTAGTCAAATGATAACAACAAAACCATTATGAAGTATTGTTCAGTTATATGAAAATCATATGTATCATAAGGTGAGTCCTGTTAATTCTAACACATAAATGTGTTTAAATTAATTGAGAAATGAAATGAAATGTGGTTTTTATGTACCATGCGGTGTACAATAAGATAAATTTTGCCAGAACAGCAGCATTATTTGATTATTTTCGATTTTCCGATTGATGAAATCGAGAAAAAAAAATATATTTGGACAACACTTAATTTAAGTTCTGAACAAAATGTAGGCCTTAACAGGTTAAATATTTGATGGTTGCTGTTTTCTGCCAAATGGTCTTTTTCAAACAAAGCTTCCAGTGGGCGTATATGCTTTGCATGCATTCCATTTCAGATACAATAGAACCATTGCTACACTATTGAAAGTCGTAGATGAGAATTCAGGGGAAAAGGCTAAACAATCCGAAGGAGAAGCGATTATGATGAAGAAATGCAAATTGATAAAACTGAACCCATGACTATTATTGACCGCAATTATATAAATTGTTTTGAGTTTGTTTGGTATAGTGTTGTGTTGCACTATTATAGTCCTAATTACACTATTGGAGCCCTAATTTCACTATTGGCGTGAAATATAACTATTGGAGTGCTAATTTAACTATTGGCGTCTAAAGTATGACCACAACTCATACTATTGGAGAGCAATTTTGGTTTAATCTCATTTAAATGAAATTTCATTGAACGGTTATTGAGTTATTGTGACACGATAGAGTTCTTTTAAATTTTGTGTTTGAGTAAATCAACCATATGTTTGACAAATATTGGCAAAAAAACTAGTAAATTAGCCGACATTTTGAATATATTTTACAAAATTGATCGTATGAACACTTTTCTCCAGGATGGTTTGATTCCATTGTTTCATTATCCTTCGTAATAAGTATCCGACGTATCCGCTGGTCATGGCAAGTTACTAATAAATAGAGTAATAATTTTAAAAAACATTTTGATGATTATCTTGCTGTTTTACTCTACAAGTCTTAAATTACTCCATCGATTACCGCCCATGGTACGCCTGTTTATATGATTTCTATTAACTTTTTATTTTAACTTAAATAAGTTTTTCAGCCATTGCCCAAATCGATTAGCCATCGATTATATATATATATATGCCTCTGGTAGCATGGAATATTCTAAACTCATTCGCGCGACTGGCTAAATCCATCATGCGGAATCGTGTTGTCTTACACTCAGCAGATGCACAAGTTACAAGGGTTATCAGAGAGTATGTTATACCAATGGGTTTATACCGTGCATCATTGCACTTTAATACATAGTGCGATGACAATGTTGACGTCAAATCAAGATGAAGAATTGGGTACATCCCGGAGGCAGGGAGATGAATCAGATCTGGAATTTCATGAGCACATCTCATTCGAGTTCGATAATCTAATTTTGCGGTCGTTGTCGACTGGCATAACCATAACAGAGGGCATTAACTGCGACAGAACAGAATAAGTTGGATATAATATTAAAAATTCTATTGACAATGAACCATACACAGATGCAAAAATCAAACATAGAAATAATTTTAATAACTAGACTGAACATCGGCTTATGACGTTGAAGCCATATGACACCATCTTGAGTTGCCCTTGATCTAGCGTGACGTAATATACCGACTAGTAAAAACGGTTTGTTCCCACTTTCCCGGCAGATTATACGGATTAAATTTTTCTAATTTTAGTCGGGTTATACGGATTAGTCGGATTAAGGCAGATAAAATTCTACTAATGAGCTGATATAAACCATGTTCACATATAACTTAAAGTGATATAAGTTCACGTGTCAAAATTATGAATAATATTTAACATCGAATAATGTGAGTGAACACTGTAAGTGCAGAATGTAAAATACATCGGACATTATATCACCATTATTATTACCTGGCAATATTTCTAATGCGAAAGTGAACGTGATATTTGTTTCAAAAAGACGTGGACCTGGTGGTCATAAATTAAACATAAGAAGGAGGAGAGAAAGTGCACTGGAGATGTGGAACCATTGTAGAAACATCACCCTGATCAAATCTGAGCAAGCAATGACAGAAGTGACCATCAGTCAGCTCAAGTCTAATCATAAAAAATTCGCCTTAAGAAACAGTATCGCCAATTAAAACATGAACTTGACTGCCTGAAAATCTGTCTTCAGAATAACAGAAAGACAATGATGTAGTATGGAGATGCTGTCTTCCATCTTGTTGTCTTGTAATTGTATATAGAATTAAGGATAGTGGACCACGGCCATATACGCCTAACGAAAAATATAATCAGGATAAAACTAAACATTCTCAAACCTTTCGATTTAGGTCCAATAACATCCATTTTAAGTTTCAACAAAATTGGTTGAAAACTAAGATAGTAATAGCATATTCAAGACTTTGGGGCAAGGGCATTAACCCTGCTACTAACGGCCGAAACTAACTCAAATTAAAATCATTTGATTCCATCAAAATTCTAGTTTTAAGAGCGTTTACAAGCAATTGATGTTGATAGAAGCACTAACTGTATAGAGGTTAAAGGGCGAAAACTCCTCAAAACTGATGAAACTGGCCTAAATCTTGAAAAATCTTTAATTTTAATCAGGAGTAAACTAAACTTTCTCAAACCTTTCGATTAAGGTCCAATAACATCCATTTTAAGTTTCATCAAAATCACTTGAGGACAGGATCCTGTATGAGCCCCATATAGTCCCCCCACCCCCTTATTATTATCATTATCATAAATTTCAGATTTTTCGATATATATCACTTATTTGTACCATATATATACTAATATATTATCATATTTATACTCTAAAAGTGTTTTGCTCTTACTGACTCTTAGTAAAAATTAACGTTGATAGTGACCATGCCTATTTAGAGTATAAATATGATATATTAGTATATATATGGTACAAATAAGTGATATATATCGAAAAATCTGAAATTTATGATAATGATAATAATAAGGGGGGGGGGGGGACTATATGGGGCTCATACAGGATCCTGTCCTCAAGTACCTGTGATCAAAATCGGTTGAAAACTAAAAGAGTAATAGCTTTTGGGACATGGGCCCTAACTCTGCTTCTAACGATCGAAAATAGCTCAAATTCGAACTTGATCTTCGTTTTATAAATATGTATACACATATCAAATTTCATTTGATTCCGTCAAAGTAAAGTACCCACCCTTTTAATAAAGATACGAATGCAGCATATCGTGGAGCACCATCTCGTGGAGCACGTGCATGGTATATATACCCCTTGAACACGCGGTAAGAAATTAGTCGAATATGGAACCTTGAAGGAGACGGGCAGTCTCTTGGTTAACGATGTCAGGCTAGTGTGCCGGCAGTCAGCCCATCGTTTTGATAATTTCTATATCCAGTGATATTCCAAGGATACAGCTTATACGTCATTTATATTTTGGACATACATATATTATAAAATTGTGGACAGGATACTGTGTTGTGAAAGTGTTCTCCTGTATGTAACGTTTTGTAAACTTTTCATATTTTAATTACTTTCTAATTATTTTTTTGAACTATTATTGGAATCATTAATCAGTGCATTCTTCAAGTACGATGGGAATTAACATCCCGTGGATGGATGGAGAAAAGAACATTCTATCATAGACCCGGGTAGGGGTGTGACAAGTAGTTTGTTATATAATATATATATATATATAATTTTTGGTTTAATTGGCTATAACCCGATTAAGTAGGCTTAAGTCTGCTAAGATAACAAAAAAAAATCCAAATTTTGAAAAAATTCCTGGGAAGTCACCGTTTTTCATTTTTGGAAGGTTAATTATGACCCAAGCGGTGACTTCGTGGGAATGAACCCAATAATTTTAGACAAGAAAATCACGTACCTCATCGGATTTAGTAATTGATTTTTGTTTTTAATTGTTTACCTCTTATTTAGAGCTTTGGGTGATCATTTCTCAGTCTGAATGCACTGCGTAGTGTGTGTAATGCCCGATGGAAGTTAATTTACTAAGCAAGATGCAGATTATAAATGTCATTCAAAATTAAAGTATAAAAGTTTCTTTTGAAGTGAGATGAAAGGAAAGCCTTCATTTTCAATTAATATCAAATATTCTGATTTTTTTTATGTAAATGCTTAGACAGCACACGACGTAATGTTTAACAATGTTTTTTTTAGTGTAGCCTATTCCATTACAGTAAAAACCCGCGTATGAGAACACCCAGGCCTGATTTTAGGAAATAAAGTACCATTTATATAAGAACACATTCAACCTGAAAAATATTCTTATATGGAAAAATATCACAGATCAACACTACTTTTCATTGCACTCATAATAGTTCCACCCCAATTACATGTAACAAAATATTAAACAAAATAAAAATATGTATTGTTCTTATCCGCGGTGCATATTTAGATACTGTTTTAAAATAGAAAGTCTGTAGGCTAACTACGAGATAAACAAATACTATTTCGATCTCTCAACAGATCTCATCAGGCGGTGACAGCATTTAAGAAATTCTAACACATCATATGCAAAAATTCATTAAATCTTTTATGTACGATTACTGATGTTTATAAAATATTAACTTCGACAACTTTTTTCTAACTTTGAACTGTCTTCATTTTTTTGTTTGTTGGATGCATATGATTTGATAATTAATTTCACAATTTTGTAAAGATCATTTTCAAGTATTCCATCTGTGACAGATTGAACTACATGATGATGAAGTTTAGTAAAGATTTGGTCTAAGTTCATTCTTCTCAAGATAGTTGATATTATCTGAGACAGAGGTTCTTTTACCATTCATATCAACAGAATCACCAACAAAAAGAACTTGAGTTTCCTTCATCTCCTTCAACACTTCTGATCAAAAGACGACGATTAGCCGAAACAAATTGTTGAGATGTCGGATTATTGTTGGATCCTACGGCAGATCTCACTGCTGCAAAAAAAAAAACAATTCTATGTGATTTTTACTTAATTTATAGGTACATGTAAGAAGTTAGTTCATTTTCATACTCTAATAAGATCTTCAAATATTCCCTTAAAACTATTGATGGCAACTAAAATCCCGATGAACCCAGTTTTCTTCCTTGTTGATACCATTGGCATACCTTCTGATAAGCATTCTTTGAGTTAAAAATGACAAATTATTTATCAATTCGAATATATTCAACAGTGGGCATACAATCAAGAAATTGTTGTAATTTCATTACCTTGCAACACAATTCCAAAGCATGAGCGACACTGCTAAATTCACTTTCATCTTCTGTTTTTGCCAGTTGATGTGGAATGACCTTAATTTGTTGGCAAGTCTCAATCCTTCTTGATTCTGAAAATCATTTATGTCTACAAAATACTGCCATCTGATCATCCCACCACTAGCCAAAGTGTTTCTGATTGATTTCAGCATATGGCAAATATCAAGCAAGAGATTAACATTTTGTTCATGATCTGATGGGTGAGGAAAGTAAGTATTTAGGTTTGGCAATGAGGGTACAGCATCAAGTCTCTCGAACATCGAAAAATTGTTAAAGAGATAATTTTATTACCATTGTCGTGCATTCTACTCAAGCACTCTAGAACCAAGTTTGCTCTTTCTTCACCACTAAGTCCATTAGTCAAAAAAATATCCACAGGGCACTTTTCAGTTATCATTAACTGCCACTGCCATAAAAACAAGAGCATCTTTAGCTAAAGGTGTGGAGTCGTCATCATTTGCAGAAGTTCCCAAATCGACATACCCTCTATACCTCTGAACATTCCCCGTCCTCAATTAGCCCATATAGTTGCAGAAAAGTAAGACGTAAAACTCCATTCATTTCATTTCATTTTCCACTGAACATTCTTCTTAATGGACATTTCATTAATGAACAAATTACCTCTTTTCTAGTGTCTCTACCTTCTATAGATTTAGCTTGAAGAGCTTTAAACCTTAATTCTGTGAAGCCAGGATCTGCTGGAATTTTTTCAAACCACGTAATACGTAATATACTATATATGCTGGATGTGGAAGTTACTACATGGAAACTTTTTCTTCCAAAGTCATAAGCTTTAGCAGAATTAAAATTCAGTGTCATTGCAAAAGACCTTATTTCATCAGGATAAGTATTCTGTACTTTTACAAATTCTTTTTTTGACAACAAATGTTTCATCAATTCTAGTGGTACGCCAGATAAAGAACTTTGGAGAATTTCAAAACAGCTATTGGATATTAAATTGTTGCTTTTTAAGTCTTCAATAATTTGTTCAAAAGAGTGTACCTTTTTGGTAAGCCTTCTTGACTTTTCCTGACTTGTCTTAAGTTTCTTTTTCATATTATATATCTGTTCCTCATGTTTTCTTTTCAGGCATTTTGTGGATTGCCGAGGTAGACACGATCTTTCAAAACATCAAAATCAATAACAGAAGAACAATTGGAAGTACTAGGAAGTGGTAAAATTTGGTCTTTCAAATGGCGGTTTCCTTGGAGTAACAATCTACAATAAACATTTGCATGAATTAGTTAAATTATCTTTATAACGATTAGTATTTGCCACATCAGTGTGGCTAAATACTATATTCCTATAGTCAATGAGTACTTCAATCACACCCCTCTTGCAATCCTTGAAAATCAGTCTTATCTAAAGCCAAGGACAACTCTTTGCTTTGAACAAACAGATCTAAGACAAATTGCGGTATCAATATACATATGAATTTTTCATATAGCGTATGGTAACTGGTAATTAAGATATCTGTGAAATTCCCTTCTGAAAGTTATTCAATGCTTAACCATTTCGATGTAACTTTTTTTTAAGAAGAGTAAAAAATGGGTTATTTAGACAATATCATGTGTGCGTCCAAGTGTTTTTAATATCTCAGGTACACTTACTTTCTGCTGTTGGCACAGCATCTTCTTTAAATTGTGCTGTAATTCCACATTTGTAAAAGCATTCTTCTTCAAAGTGTTTTGAATATAACGTTGAAAATTTCTTTATGGTAGAGTTCTTTCTTCTAAAATTAACAAGCCATCTTTTCAGAAGTATAGGTTTACTGAGCGGAAATCTGAAATAGAGATGATAATTTTGAATATATAATATATACTGTTACCTTTCAATACAACTTGAATCAATTTAACATAATAAACCTAAGTAAGACAGATGGCTGGAGTTTTAGCATATTCTAAATCATCCACCATTCTTCAAAATCAAATCCTGCTGTATATCACTCAGAATCTTTCAAAAACTTTGATAGGTCATTTGAAAAGATATAGCTAAATTGGGGATTTTTTACACTTTTAAAATTCAGTGTCATTGCAAAATTTTGGTTTTTGACAACGAACGTTTCATCAATTCTAGTGGTACGCCAGATCAAGAACTTTGGAGGATTTCAAAACAGCTATTGGATATTAAATTGTTGGTTTTTAAGTCTTCAAGAATTTGTTCAAAGGAATGTGTAAGCCTTCTTGACTTTTCCTGACTTGTCTTAAGTTTCTTTTTGATGGTATATATCTGTTCTTCATGTTTTCTTTTCAGGCTTTTTGTGGATTGCTGAGGTAGACATGGTCTTTCAAAACTTCAAAATCAATAACAGAAGAACAATTGGAAGTGGTAAAATTTGGTCTTTCAATTGGCGGTTTCCTTGGAGTAACAATCTACAATAAACGTTTGCATGAATTAGTTAAATTTTCTTTATAACGATTAGTATTTGTTGCCACATGAATGTGGGTAAATACTATATTCCTATAGTCAATAAGTAATTCAATTAAACCCCTCTTACAATCCTTGCAAATCAGTCTTATCTAAAGCCAAGGACAACTCTTTGCTTTGAACAAACAGATCTAAGACAAATTGCGGTATCAATATACATATGAATTTTTCATATAGCGTATGGTAACTGGTAATTAAGATATCTGTGAAATTCCCTTCCGAAATTTATTCAATGCTTAACCATTTCGATGTAACTTTTTTTTAAGAATAGTGAAAAATGGGTTATCTAGACAATATCATGTGTGTGTCCAAGTGTTTTTAATATCTCAGGTACACTTACTTTCTGCTGTTGGCACAGCATCTTCTTTAAATTGTGCTGTAATTCCACATTTTTTGTAAAAGCAGTCTTCTTCAAAGTCTTATGAATATAACGTTGAAAATTTCTTTGGGGTATAGTCCTTTCTTCTAAAATTAACAAGCCATCTTTTCAGAAGTATAGGTTTACTGAGCGGAAATCTGAAATAGAGATGATAATTTTGAAAATATAATATATACTGTTACCTTTCAATACAACTTTAATCAATTTAACATATTACACCTTAGTAAGACAGATGGCTGCAGTTTTAGCATATCCTAAATCATCCACCATTCTTCAAAATCAAATCCTGCTGTAAATCACGCAGAATCGGGGGGTATGTTAGCCCGAAACTTTGATAGGTCATCTGGAAAGATATAGCTAGGGGAGAGACAGAATAGTCACAAAAATCGGGGATTTTCTACACTTTTAAGGGGGGGGGGTCATAATTTGATTGGTCAGACATATTTTGTGCAAAATAAAACTAGGTCAGAGTCTGGCGAAAATCAGAGTCGAAAGTCCCAACTTTCACCTCTAATGCATCAAATCGATGCAATTTTTTTCATTTCATTATACATTAGGGGTGGGATGTAGACCATCTGTTTGGCACACAATTGTGACTCTATGCGACGTACTCTCTACAAGTCAGCGTGGTTGGTCCAACACAGTATTTTGGACAAATCCGCGCCCTTGAGGCTTGATGACTGAGAATAGAGTTTTTTCCTCAATCACATTCTCTTGTTTAAATTCAGTTATTATGAAATGCCCCCTTTTTATATGCCCTCATCTCTCTTTGAGGACGTATATTCACTATATTGTCGGCACCCTTGTCCGTCAACATTTGCTCGTAAACGCTCTAGTGTTTTGATGGAATCAAATGAAATTTGGTAAGTGTATACATATTCTTAAAACAAAGATCAAGTTCGAATTTGAGTTATTTTCGATTATTTGAAGCCCTTGCCCCAAAATCTTGAATATGCTCTCTTAAGGGGCCCATACACGTTAAAAAAAAAACGTCAAAATTTTGATGCACAATTGCCCACACACGTTTCAATATTTTTCCATCAAATTTCAGTACCTTCAAAATTTTGGACATGGAAGCATCAGTGGCCATAGCTCTTGTTTTTGCTTTGCAGACCTAAAATTCCTGACAGCAACTTCTCCGCAAGCAATTGGAAAATTAGTGATGGAAACTTGCGAGGCTATTATTCTTTGCCTGGAGCATCAGCAGACTATAAAGGTGAGATTAATTTAAAATTTATAAAGGCACGGGTTGCTAATGAAAACATGATGCAATATAACCAACAATAACTCTTTATTACCGATAGACAAAAGTTCTGAACAGATAAATAAACTACATAACACAGACCCCCTGTCTGACATACTGTACATGAACACTATTTGTAAAATCTTGACATCACACCACTTGTAAGAGTCAAGCATTGGGATCAAAGGTGCTGAAATACTGCGACACGTTGCTGTGGTTATCACGGGTTTGCACTTGTGAGAAACGCTCGCCCTGGTAATTAGTCATGAAAAAGGAGACAGATTTGGACGGAACTTGGTACTGCATCGGGGTAACGGAGGGGTACTGCATCGACTGCCAGCGTGCCACAAACAGTATGTCATAATTTATAGCTTTCTTCGCAAATGGCTCTTGCCTGGCATCTAAACATTTCAGTTCATGTGCCCATGTCTTGGCTTGGCTGAGATAATGGTCTTCTGGTTCAGTTAATCGTGCTTTTGCCAGAGCCAGGAGCTCGGCTTTCTCGGAATCAGGGAATGGTTTCCGTTTTCTGTTGAGAGATACGGATTGACAAGTAGAGGACGACTTTGTATTTAAAGTAAACCTCGGTTCCAATAAACCTACCATATGTCGCGAATTTTTTTAAACTTTGTAAATTTGATTTCGCGTCTTTTATTGATAGTAAGATAACAATTATTATCAGTTTTGAGTAACAACTATTTAATGTGTTTTTCAGATGCCAAATACACCAGAAGAATAGATTCTCGTCAGCGACGCCTTCCAAAGAGCCTGGAATTTTCCAAACTGTTTGGGTGCTATAGACGGAAAGTAGCCAGCTGGGTCCGGGTCGTTTTACTTCAACTACAAAAAGTTCTTCAGCATCGTGCTCATGGCTATTGTCAATGCCAATTACGAATTTATTATGGCAGATGTAGGGGTCAATGGGCGTGTTTCTGATGGAGGAGTAATAGCAGTGACTGAATTCGATCGACGCCTGGAAGACGCTCTTAGCCTCCCTGCACCTGAACCCATCATTTCTAATGGTTAGTGGTATAGTGGTTATTTTGTGTGGGGACTTTGGTGGCAAGATGGACAACAACGCTTGTAGTTAAGTAAAATCGGCAAGAATGGCCTAAAAAATTGTGCTTCATAAAAGTCCACCACCTCTGATTATATGTGGGGAAGTTGTCAGTTACTTGGTGTGGAGAAGGGATGATTTAGGTGGATAGTGTAAAAATATAAAAAATAAATGTTATGATAACCTGGATTGCTTCCAGTGAATCCCCTTTGTCGCAATTATCGGTGTTGGACAAGGTGCTTCTTGACTGGGCTGGAGTCTCTTGGTCTCTTAAGAATAGCATAGCCTCCATGAACCATGCATGTGATACGGTTAAGTCGTCAGTTCCAGCACCTGATTTGGCACTTTTATCCATTTTTCGAAGTTCATTGCGAAAATTAGTTCTCAAATTATTTATCTTTTTCTTTATATCTTCTAATGAAGCGGAAGTGAATTGCTCCCGATATTTCTGCAGCAGAGTGTCGTAGGCCGCGGCTTTCTTATCCCGATTGCTGTAGTCATCAGACTTGATTTTCCACAAAGCTGGCAAGTTCTTGTAGAGATCCAAAACTTCAAAGAGAAACTAACTTTTGGACTCTTTCTTCCGAGACATGGTGTTCTTGTCCCCTCTGTGGCCACAAACGAAAGAAAAATTTCACCAGTTTTGAGGAGTTATCACCATTTAACCTCTATACAGTAAGTGCTTTTATCAACATCATTTGCTCGTAAACGCTCTAAAAATTAGAATTTTTGATGGAATCAAATGAAATTGGGTATGTTCATACATATTCAGAAAATGAAGATCAAGTTTGAATTAATATAATACCCGAAAGCTAGTGACGAAAGAACGTCAAAATGATGGAATTTTGTAAATTTATGACATCGATTTACTACAGATAGACGCCACACGTAATGGGTTAGGAGGTCAACATTAGCACTGTATTGAGGAATTAGTGCTGTTGCACGTGATCGAATAGGACAAAACTTCCTAATGGCTCCAAAAAGTTTCCGCAAGCTTTAGAAATTGGTTACTGCATTAGGAAGAAGTACTAGACCCATAGACCATAAAAAGTTTTTTTCTGACTTATTTCCTGCAACACGTTATTTTTCAGTTGCTCGACCAAGCTAAACATCGTATTCTAAAGAATGAGTGAACTAAAATGGCTCAACTAAAAATAAAAGTCTACAGCGTGTTAATCACGATTCCTACATGTTACAAATGATCTCCATTCAGTTTTACAATAGAACTTAAGATGCTTAAGAAATGTAAAATGATACCAATACCTTTGGGCCCATGTCGATGCATGACTGAAAACTAATCCAAAACATTGAACTTTATTTTCTAAAACCAATACAGACAATTACTACTGCCTAACTGGAGATCTAATACTTTTGGCTTGACGGGAAATAGTTATCAAATTCAATGAAACCGCTTTAAGCCGTTTGTCTGCCTTCTTATACTTTTCCGCAGAAAAAAGAGGAAATTATCAGAGTATTACACGATAGTTCTAGACTAGCTGTATCTGCTGTATGAAGGTGTACTGGAATAGACACCCAAGATAATAAAGTACAATTTTAAGTCATTTCGTGGCAAATCGGTATTATTTTCGGGTTCGGAATACGAAAAAATGCCTATGTTAATTTAGTCAGTAGAGATTAAGATAGAATGAAAACAATTCACAACACCGTAATATTTGTTTTGTATTTTTTGTGGAGTGTTAATTAAGGAGCAATCCCCCCGCCAAAAACAACTCTCCCTAAATAAGTTGGACATGATAAAATGAACATATGGAAACCTGATTTTAAATTAAAAGATAAATGTTTAATACCACCCATAGTTATAATGTTAATAATAATTTCATGCAACGAATTTAATGCATTTAAAGGTAGATATCCGATATAATGTATCTGGGAGCCATCATAGATTATTATGCAGTGAACAAGGACTTACATTTCAATTTAAAAAAAATCTACAGATAATTAATTATTGATGTAATTAAAAACAATTTTAAAGAGATTTATAAAGTGGTGTAGCCTACTGAAAGCTTGTTTGATTTTTTTCAGACAGCCAAATGAAGTTCGGACCCACCCCTATTTTTAATTTTTGTTTTTTATGTGAAAAAGGTTAGTCTCGGACTTGTTAAGACCACCTTACCCCCACACGATGTAAAAAAAAATATCTGACCCTTGATCAAAATTGGTAAAAATGGCATTTTTGTTTTCATTCATAAAAAATAAAACGACGAGTCATATTTATCGTGAGAATTATGTATAGGTTAATTGTTAAACGATTATAAATAAGTCTAATAATGACCGTAGAACGAGGACCGAAGGTCGCATTTATAATCGTGAGATCCATTTACCATCTTAAAATACAGATTAACAAAAAAACAGCTCACTGTACTTTCATTTGTCTCCCATCACTTTAGGTGTTTTTGTGGGACGATTCGATTTGGTCGATTAGCTATTTTGCGCATTTGTGAGCCAGTTCGATTAGGCTAAATCGATTAGGCTAATCGACCTAACCGTCCCAAGAGGTGGTTAGGCGATTCGATTAGGTGTTATAAGATGGCGGAATGTGCCTGTTCGTAATACTAGGCGTTTTTGTGGGACAATTCGATATGGTTTCGATTTGCTAGTACGATTTGGTGTAATTTGCTGTGGTCCACAAATGTACCGGCGATTAGGCAACCTTGACTGTCAACAAAAGAAGGTCACGTGTATGTTATATATGACGTCATTGATTTATCAGCCAATAGATTAGCCTTATCGAACTGGCTCACAAATGCGCAAAATAGCTAATCGACCAAATCGAATCGTCCCACAAAAACACCTAATATTTGGCTGATATATCAAATACGTCATATATAACATACACGTGACTTTCTTTTGTTGACAGTCAAGGCTGCCTAATCGCCGGTACATTTACAGCAAATTACACCAAATCGTACTAGCAAATCGAAACCATATCGAATCGTCCCACAAAAACGCCTAACGTCATTATACTTACTCAAACAAGAACATCTACTCAGGCACGTGCAATATTATAGGTCACACGAGGTTTACTCACGTGCCATAACACACAAATGCAGATTATCTCTCGAGATGTCTGGAATGTATTTTTAAATATTCTTTATCGGGTAAATACTTGCAGTGTTTTATTACTTCACTTTTCATTTTTATACGCCCTCATCTCTCTATGAGGACGTATATTGTCGGCACCCCTGTCCGTCCGTCCGTCAACATTTGCTCATAAACGCTCTAAAAACTAGAGTTTTTGACGGAATCAAATGAAATTTGACATGTGTATACATATTCGTAAAACGAATTTAAGCTATTCTCGATCGTTAGAAGCAGAGTTATTGCCCTTGCCCCAAATCTTGAATATGCTATTACTCTCTTAGTTTTCAACCGATTTTGATGAAACTTAAAATGGATGTTATTGGACCTAAATCGAAAGGTTTGAGACAGTTTAGTTTACTCCTGATTAAAATTAAAGCTTTTTCAAGATTTAGGCCTCTTTCATCAGTTTTGAGGAGTTTTTTCACTTTAACCTCTATACAGTAAGTGCTTCTATCAACAGCAATTGCTTGTAAACGCTCTAAAACTAGAATTTTTGACGGAATCAAATGAAATTCGGTATGTATATACATATTCAGAAAACAAAGATCAAGTTCAAATTTGAGCTATTTTCGACCGTTAGTAGCAGAGTTATTGCCCTTGCCTCAACTTGAATATGCTATTACTATCTTAGTTTTCAACCGATTTTGTTGAAACTTAAAATGGATATTATTGGACCTAAATCGAAAGGTTTACGAAAGTTTAGTTTACTCCTGATTAAATTTAAGGCTTTTTCGTTAGTCGTATATGGCCGTGGTCCACTATCTTATATGTAGATATGGCATGCTTATATTGTTTGTCGTCTTCTAAACAATAATGATTCATGCTGTGTATTTCGAATTGGTACGTCTACATAATTGTGTTCTTTAAGATTTTAACATATTTCAAGAATTTAAGAGACATTCTGACAAAATTAATTCTGACGTTCAAGGCAATTACTTGCAGTATGGTTTCTTTAAACGATACCACTCATACACAGTGGGTTCATTTTGCCGCATTGCCCAACTTGCCGCATCGTGCCCAACTGCACAATAAGGTCTTGTAAAATAGAACCAAAGGTTTCTGTTAAAGTCAGGAATGGCTATGAAATATTTTAATCTGTTGTCGAAACTATAGATTTATGGTAAAATCTGGAAAGTACCATACGATCGGAACCGTAATACAAAATACATAAACTAACTGGGAAATGGTTTTCGCCGTGTCTAAAGATACGGTTTACCACGCACGCGATGTTTGACTTTTTAAAGAAGGCGATTTGCGTTTGATACAGGTTTTATACACACGCTAAGTTTTTGGAAGAAATTAGTCAATATGAGAAGGATAATCATTGTAAATTTTGCAAGCGTGATAGCAGAACACTCGATGCTGCGAAAATTAGACTCACAAAAAGAACTTTCAGGAGTGAATAGGTGTACTATGAACTAACCATGGCATGTATTCATTCCGTAGATTTGAGGAATATACCGAATATATCCGGAAATCGCGACCGAGTTCACGAATATAATGACGTAGCAACATCTACACAAACTCCCGTATCTTTAGCCGCCAGGAATTAAGTTACGGGACCGTATCTTTTTATACACGGCGAATTGTTTTCTTAATTTACAAATTATGATTGTCCATAATGGCATGTATTAAACTAATGTAATAAAAAAAATTAAAAACAAAAGAAGTTAATATGGACTTGGTTTGACAACATGTAATTCATGCTGCAAGATGATTTATTTTATTATATATTACTTCAAACATAATTGTTATTTATAAAAGTTTTAACAGTGGCTGAAGTTTTTTTTTACGTTTTTACTTATGTTGTATATATATATATATATATATTTGCAATATTGCCGCGTCTTCAGGATGAACATGGTGTCAAAATACGATGGAATTATTTTGCTACTACAAGTCACGTCAAAGGACCAAATGATGGCATAGGTGGTAATGCTAAACGCATTGTTCATCGACTGATTATGTCACGTTCTGCTGTAGTTTCAGGTTCTCAGTCATTTGCTAATGCTCTTCGTTTCAGTGGTACCTCAATCAGTGTAATAGAAATGATCGAAGATGATATCAGGGACAAATGCAAAACGTTGGATGTTGAAACTTTATGGTCTGGTCTACAAACACTTCCTGGAACAACATCTACACATTGTGCTCAGTCAGATGGAAATGGAATAGTTGAGCTCAAGAATTTCACCACAGATCAGTCCCCAAGGCATGCTACCCTCAAGTACAAAAAAAGAAGCAGTTGAAATCAGTTTGAAATCGGATAAAAAGTGGAATTGCATACTTTGCAAGTGGAAGTATTGTAACAAAGCAGATCCTAAAATTTCCGAAGAATGGATTATGTGCGCCTCTTGTCCATCCTGGTTTCATGAATCATGTGGGCAGCAGAATGGTATACTGGACGACAACGACAAATTTCTGTGTAAAAGGTGTTTTTAAGAAGAGTTAAACTTGTAAAAAATGCAATTATTGAGCATGAAATGAATTCTAAATAACTGTTAGGTATTATTACTTAATAATATTAAAATTTTAGTATAAAAATGTTAACCCAAAAAGCAAAATTGATTTTGTTTCCTAATCTACTTATTTTGATAAAATTTATTAGCATTGTTCACTTGCTTTAATCTATTAAACATCATCAAATTATTATTTTGGTTTCACTAGTTTCTCAGTTGTGAGAACTGAAGTTATTTCACAAACGTGACATAAATTCTTGACTCGTAATTCCGTCACATTGCCAGAGTGTAAGTCCGTCACGCAAGATTTAGTGCATAGACAAAAATCTTTTGCGAAATTCTGTCTTATTTCGATCATTTGAATTGTTATATGACATAATCAACTGTTATGATATGGAGTGATCACTTATTTAGCAGAAATATTTGAAAATGTGCATTTTGCAAAATGGCTGTCATTGACTGTAATTCCGTTACACTTACTTTAAACAACAATCGTCTGATTAATATCTAAATTAACCATTATATGTTATAGCTCTCAAATTATTTGATTATTCCCAAATTAGACATAATAAGCCTTCTACCCGAATGGCTAACTGAAACATATTATTTAGATTTATTGAGTGCACTTTTTGGGATTGGTGAAATTCCGTCACGATGGAATCCATGATTTGTTCTTAGGTTTTTTTTTATGGAATCTAACGGCATAGTTAATTGCACTTTTGACGTACGTGTTGCAAATCTAACCCAATTGCACAGTCATCTGAAACTGTTTCACTTCAGATATAAGGTCCAGTATTATGGTTTCTGCGTCCATGTACAATTAAATTATCTTCTAACAATATCCTCCCAAGACGGATCATATTTTGTGTTTTTAGATATTCTGGGTTTTATAGTTCGTAAAACACCATGCTCATTAGAATTCAGAGAAAATTCCACTCGTTTATTTATACGTGCTTCTTTCTTTGATTCCACAAAAGATGACCCATTGGTGGCAGACCTTTTTAAACTGCGTACAATAGCGGGGTTCGTTATCTTGGCTCCAGAATATTTCATGATAACTTCTGTCCTCCTTGCCCTAAGTGCAATAGAATTTGATCTTTAGGTTGATTCCGAATTTACAACAATCAGTTGACAAAGAAACGTTTTTCCTCCATTTTTAAATACCCACATGAAATGTGAAGCGTATATTGGCGTCACTAATGTCCGTCCACAATTGCTCGCAAACACACTACAAGGCACAATATTTTTGACGGGTTTAGAGGAAACTTGGACTGAGTGTCTATAATCACCCAATGATGATGAACCCTATTGAAAAGCAGCAAAATTGAAAAATATTAACTATAAATATGCGTTCAATTTTCAGCTGGAAAACGCTTTTCAAGGCATAATTCTTGACGGATTTTAACGAAACTTTATGTTAGTTTTCACAATCAGCCAAGAATCAACCCTAGTGAAAATCAGTAAAATAATAATATAAAAAATTGCACTTGTTCTTAAAAACGGAGTCAATTTTAAAACTGTAAACACTCTAGATAGCACGATTCTTGATAGATAAAGACGAAACTTGGTAATTTTGTTCAGTATAATCCCCAAAAGTTCAAAAGAGGTGTATGACTGAATTTTTCTTTTGAAACTGTCAAATATTGTTGTTTAAAATCAAAGCTGCCAGTGGGGCGTATATTACCTTGTCTGGCAAGTTATCTTAGTTTTTAAGAAAGACATTACTATAGCAATTATTCATACAAAATAATTTACCCTAAGGGGAATACACACACTCACAGCAAATTCTTCGGAATTCAACAATTCCCTCAGATTCCAACTGAAATAAAAGGAGAATAAATTGATATTTATTTCCATCTATACAATGTTTAATTGTAGAGTGTGTTTCAAGGCAAGATCTGACGTTTTTTTTAAAGAGGTTATAAACTTATTTGTTTTGCTGGAATTAATGAGAAATTAATGAAATTGTAGGTCAACATATGTAACTCTCTTTACTTAGGAATTCACTATTAAATTAAGAAGTCACTATCCGATAGACTTTTTTGCTTGAAAATAATTCCGTACTCTTTGAAAAAGCGAAAGACTTTCAATAAGGGCAATAAACTACTAGCTGTTTCCTTAAATTCCACTTTCAGATATATAGATGATGTTTTGTCAATTAATAACTCCGCTTTTACCGATTTTAAAGACTAAAGCGTGCTACTTGGACTTGCTACTACAAATTGTCAACAATCAAGATCTTTGTGTTAAACTTTATGACAAACGTGACGATTTCGATTTTCCTATTGATAATTTTCCGTTCATGTGCAGTTACATACCTCATTCACCAGCTTATGGCGTGTATGTTACACAACTCATCCGTTATGCCAGAGCTTGTTCAATTTATGATGACTTTCTGGCCAGAGGTAGAGTTTTAACATGAAATTACTTAAGCAGGGTTACTTGACACTTAAGACTTCAAAATTCATTTAGGAAATTTTATGGTCGTTTTAACGAACTTCTGGACAAATATAAAAAAAATCTTGACTGATTTGTTTAGTAAGGCATAAATTGATCTGATTGTATCCCATGATGTTGATCTATATGGTAGTGGCGGGTGTCGTGCGCGAAGCAGACCATGCTTACTCTTTTCGAAACACTTGATGGTACGTCTCTTTGGTGTAGTTTACTACTACAAAACTATTACTCTTGATTTTGCCAGGTTTTTGGATGCGATATTGACTAACGGAATTGTTTTTTATTTCAATAATTGGTTGTATTGAAAATATAGATTATATTTAACATTTTGCCAGACAGTACACTAACATCTAGATTACATAAATAATTAATGATAATGTCATTCCAGTAGATTACACATACTAAAGCAACCATGGGTATAAGATACATGTACTTGTAAAAGATTCCAAATTGTCGATTATGTGAATTCAAAGATTGAGCTATCTAATTTATCTTTTGTCTCCGGTTTCATTTTTAATGTCTTACAGAAAACCGACTCAATTTCTAACGCATTATATGTTATATATGAACACATTGGGTAAAACAAGAAACAATTTTAAGTATCGGCTTAAAGAAAGGCAAAACTTGATTTTGCGTCGTGAAATATTTTCCTTTAACACAAAACGCATTTCTCGTGGCTAAGGAAACACCATATTATATCATCGAACATAAACAAATTCATTGTCTTTATTTGTTTGGCCTCTGGTAGCAGGAACGTTGATCAATTGCAGTGACGGTCATGATAGAGGATGACCACAATTTGGTTAATGACTGACGAAATGAAAAGCAAAAGATGTTCCATACCAAGAGCCTGAACCATACGGAGCTGCATCCAAATGATAATTATACTATCGAGAAAGCAAAGGGAGCAAAGTAATCACTACTTTCAATGAGCGAACCGGTTAATTTCAGCAAACAACTTGTAGGATTCAAAGATCATCTGTACAGGCTTCCTGGATAAATGGCACTGAAGAAAAACTGAAAATAGGTCGCCTGAAGAAACGAGCCAAGAAGAGTGACACGGGAGGATATGTCATTACTGACTGATGTGCCAGTCGTACTATACCCATGACTTTCACAGAGTAGCCCCCAGTAGTCGTATCTGCCACGAGACGTTTTCGAACACCACCCTGTCACCCTCATCCAAGACAGCATCCCGGCTCCAGACGTGGCAGTGAACACAGGGTTTCCTCTGGAGAACTGAGTAAGTATTATGATGTTATTTTTCTATTCTGTTTAGAGTGTGATTCCGGAGGGTATATTATGATATAGAAGAAGGCAGGGTTTTTGACTTATGGAAAAATTACAGTCGAAGTACAAAGCAGAAATTTAATTGTACCGTTTCATTTATGTTTTTAAACATTACCTTGTGAAACGAAGTGTACACCATTCCGAATCATCACAATATAGCATCAATTTACCACTGCCGTAACAGTGAACATAAGCCCAAACCATACTATATTTAAAAAAATAATAACATTGCTAATAAAGAAAAAACTTCCTCTATGGTGGGATGGGGGGGGGGGGGGGTAATCATGTGTATTAACTTCGTAAGAATCATTCCATAACAACTAAAAAATAACTACTGACCAATTCATTTCGGCACGTAACCGATGACATGCTTACAAACTTATAGACCCCAGTCAGAACCCCCTCAGCTTACCCGGACCAAGTACAATACATTAAACGAATCCGTTTATGCTTAATATATGGTTGACTGAATGGTATGAATACATTTAATTTCAATGCATCAATGAAAACAAAATTTAAAATGGTATTATCTTAATCTTCCCCGTTGTGCAGTTCACAACTGCTTTGAAACAGGCGTTCCCTTGGATGCTTTGGCTGTGGAGTTGCTAGCTGTGGAGGATGATCAATATCTAGCCAGTCTACTTGGTCCCTCCATGTCCTTGAGTATGGTTTGTCATATTCACTGTCCGCCTGTGATGCAAGTTCTTGGTGCCTTGGTCTGAGTAGGTTGTGCAGAACCACTGCCGTCTCAAATGTATTCTTCATTGTATGTAGAATATGTTCTAGAGTCATGAGACGACACCTGAATCTGTTGCACCACAAAGGAGTTTTATACCACTCTCCTCCATCTTGATAATATTTAGTTAAAAATCCTCTCTTTCCTAGCCCCGAGTGCGAAGGCGGGTATCAGACTAAGTCCTTTTCAGCCAATATCTCAGATCCATATTAACTTGTAGGGCTAGAAGTGGTATCGCTCCACACCAAATGCGTAATACATACTACCACTGCTTGATTTCTCTTGGTTTGCCATCAAGAACCCCAACGGTGTGGTGGATGTTCAATCAACTGGTCAGCTATGGCCTCCATGCTTCAGGGGTCAGAGGCTAAATACTTCATCTTTATACGCGTGCACAATTGCCCTGCACACTTAAGTCACCAGCCTTGATGGGCTGGACGCTCCACACCAAATGCGTACGAAATAGATCGGTAGTTGTCTTCAGTTGCAAGATGCCTCGGTGTCACTCCCAGTTTCAGTCCAGTTGAACGGGGTTGCCTCAATAGCTGGGGTTACCTTCTGCAATTTGTTGTCGATCGGTTGTATTAACCTTGTACAATTATAGAAAGCTCCAAGATCCTCCAGCCTTAAGTGGTTGAGTAGAAGGCTGGATAATTGACCAAGCTGGTTTCTCCCCACCATATTTTGAATATTTGTGACATGAGAGCAAAAATTCAATTCAAACCTTAATGTGGCCATAGTAGTTTGTTTGGAGAAATGTCCGGAAAAGATTATAATGTCGAAGATGCACACCTGACACTACTGCATGATTATTACAGCTAATGATTTTGGACAACCTGGTCTAGAATATACTCAGTCTGCTCAGTAAATTGAGGTCAATTGATTTCTTCGTTCTCAACCAGACAGGTACATTACTTTTGGCTTTGTTATTTCAGGCGAGTACGAGTAGTGTGCTACAGGATCCCAATGAAAATAGACCTAAGAAAAATGCTAGATATAGTTTAGAAGATGGGGTAGATAATTTAGAGACGAATAAAACCCACATGGATGTAGTCATGTGAGAGAAACTTTAACCCGGTGTCCAACGGCAGAAGATGTTTTGAAGTTAGGATGTCTATTTGATGTAAATGAATTACCACTGAGAGACCCAAAATTCTTCCGCTCAAATCCATGATAACTTTTTAGGGATTCAGCCTGTCCAAATAGCATGGTTTTGAATAGGTTAGAGAATGGCGTAGATATTTGGGACTTTTTCAGACCTTTGGCATGGTTGATAGCTGATCATTCCTGGTGCTTGGAGGGAAGTTGATGTGTGCAATAGATAAGAGCTGGTCACTGGTCATTTCTACCAGATTCATATTTGATTATTGCACCTCTAGGATTAAAAAACAATGATAAAAAATGTAAATATGTATTTCCAGTATAAACGTTTTCATGCAAGTGATTTTTTACAATTATGAAAAGAAAATTGAAAATTCCTAATCTTAATTTCTTTATTTAATTAATTTTTGCATCTTTTCGTGTTATTTCATTCTTTCTCTGGTGTCTTCCCATATCGCCCCTTCCCACTTTGCCCCTTCCCATTTCGACCCCAAACTTATCCCATTTTGCCCCTTCTCCATTTCTCCCCTTTCCTGTTTTGCCCCTTCCCGATACGCCCCTTTCCCTTTCCGCCCCTTTTCCCAATTCACCCCTTTTTCAGTTCGCCCCTTGCCCATTTCGCCCCTTCCGACTTCGCCCCTTTCCATTTCGCCTCTTTCCCATTTCGCCCCTTCCTATTGCGCACACTTCACCTTTTAAAGATACTTAATACCACTTAAGAAAGTGTGCTTGTTCCGGTTCGAATTCTGGCCTAGGCTGTTGTTGTACAAGTCTGTGTTCCCGTTTTCCGTGGTATGGGGGACCGACAATGAAAAGTGACTATTCTTTCGGACGGACGAGAGGATAAAGTTAAAAAAAAAAGGCAGTATACAAATATTTAGTATTAAAAAACTTTGTAAATTATAATTCTGTATTTCTTAAATAGGTTTTCCATGTAATCTGAATTTGTTTTAAACGGGTTAATTGGTTTTAAGCATGAAATGGGAATTAACGTGGGGGGGGGGGGGGGATGGGCGAAATGGGAAGGGGTGAAAAGGAATATGGGGCGAGATGGAAAAGGGGCGAATTGGGACAGGGGCAAAATGTAAAAGGGGTGAAATGGGAAAAGGGCAAAACAGAAAAGTGGCGAATTGGGAAGGGACCAAATGGAAAGGGGCAATATGGGAATAAACCAAATCGATCATCGGAAATACTGAACACCCCCCCCCCCCCTCTATATTTTCACTCCCGAATATAAACATTTTATATGCCGGTTATATCCTTTACTAAAACAATTCAGACATTCTATTTAAGTTTCCCATTCAATTCAAAACAATATTGTACATTGCTTAACTCTTACCAAGGTTCGTTTGTTCTGGATTAAAAAGAAGACATGGGAAATGTCTTTTTATTGTAATTTCTTTTATTAAAGTTCCATTAATTTCATACAACAAAACAAATGTATTGAAAATGAAGAAGATTCGTTGACGCCGATATAATGGAAGATCAAATTGTGTTTAATAATATAGTTTGTTAAATAATGATTCCATTGACGTCATTGAGATTCCACATGACGAAATAGTTTTGTTTTGTTGTATGAAATCTAATATTATCTTTAAGTTCTAAGTAACACCATAAATAATTTCCGATTAGAAATTAATGCCAACTGCATACTGGATTCCACCTACATTTCATTTACGACCATTACCTGATAGTGGCATAGCCATTCCGAATATAATTGGTAACATACTGTCTGAACACTTGGGCCAATAATAGGGTTTAAAACAAATTGGGTTTTACCACATGTGATTTGATTATGAAATTAAAGCCTACCATAGTAATTATATTTCTAAAAATAACTAAAATAATTAATAACACACAACAATTATCAAGTTAGTAAAAATTCTTGGTTGTTTTCATATTAATTTATATCATTTTTCATAAACAAATCATCAATTCTGTCAGAATATTTCGTTAGAATAATAAATGTATGTCTGGAAAGACCAATCTAGAAGGGAACAATAATAATTAATTGGTACGTACTCTTCAAATGATACATTGGGATTATACTTCTTCAAATCTGTAAATGGCTCAGTGAGTTAGACGCTTGCTCGCTAACCTGAAGGTTCAGGGTTCAATCCCGGCATGGGTCGAGATGACACCTTCGGATTTTTCAACCCGGTTTCCCCCTGTCAGTGATGCAGGTCGGAGGGGCTGACATGGAAAAAGCGTCTAGTCGTTCGGATGGGACAATAAACCGAGGTTCCGTGTGCTATTGGCTGTGCACGTTAAAGATCCCTCGACAGTTGGAAATCGAAAATAAGAGCAGGCTAATGCCGCTGTCCTGGCAAAATTTCCCTCATTGCACACTGCATGGCGTTTGCCCGTCCTCAATTAGCCCATATAGGTGCAGAAAAGTAGGACGTAAAACTCCATTCATTTCATTTCATTTCAAATCTGTAAATATGTATAAAATAAACACGGCCGAGGAGTTTTATGATATTTAAAACCCGCATCCCCAGGGGCTTGCCCGTGGGAATGCTGCACGTGCAAGGTGTGGAAAATCGCAAGTTTTTATGGCCTAGTTTTTCTGACTCTCTCCTCTCTTTTTTTTAAGACATTTAATCTGTTTTTGTTGTTATTTTGGAGCGATTTAAACATCCAGCTCCATATTTTACCTATATATCTGGGGAAATTCTGTATAAAGTCTGTCCGGGAATTTTATGAGATTTAAATAGAAGACATGTGTACCTTACTTTAATAAAATTAAATTCAAAGATTATTTTAAAAACAATTTTCTCTAATAATTCATTTCATTAATCATTGCAATAGTATCATTAATCATTCTTATAACTGAAAACCTGAAACAACCGTCCTCCCTCCTACCATTTCCTTCATTATCGAAGTATAAGTAAACATTTTACAATTATCATTAACTCGTATAAGTAACTGTAAATATATTCTGTACGAATGTGTGCATTCTCTGAAGTAACGTTGTGAAGATGTGAATTAAAATATAACCCACGTTTTTTGTAACAAATTAATTTGTCTTATTTTACTCGCAAACCACCCATCCATCACTTGAATTTCATAATTTAACATGGTATCAAATTCCTGTTAACATTTTCCTGGTTTCTTTATATTTTTTCTAGTTCAGTTATTTCAGAAAAATTGTCTCGGGAGCCAATTATCGCTTACTTAAGGAATTGTATTTTGTTCTGTGGTATTATATATTATATTTTCTAGTATTGACATGGCTAATTGGCATTATTTGTATCATTTGTCATTTGTGTCAGATGATCACACATACTATTACGTACCCAACAAGGCATGAACCAAGGACTGAATACAGACTGGACGTTTCGGCAGTTATGGCTATATAGAATCCTCAGATAATTCCATATAAATATGTAGAGAGTGTAGTGCTGAAGCTGTAGTTGCGATTTGGCAATATATCCTACCCAGATGATCCCCACATACATAATATCATCGTACCATTTCAGTGTTCGAACTAGTTAACGCATGTCGACTTCAGATAAAGTGATCAACAAGAATAATAGCTAAGGGCTAATGATGTCAGTTTGATAAAACATAATTTGCAGTATTGCTTTGTTTTCAATGCATTAGATTCATATACCTGACATAAGCTGACTTATTCAAGGACATCAGACTTTCACACCCCGATCGAGAACCGAATTCTCATTTTCAACTAGCACAATTTGCTTGTAACCAAAAAATGAGTAAAAGCCTGAAAGCTTAGCCAAATTAAGTCGCAGAGACATTCTAAGACTAAACAATACCAATGTCAGGCTATTATTCCAATTCATAACATAATGGCATTAATTAAACATTCACAATATTTTCATCTATTTCCTGCCCATCTTAATAATATAATATCAGTATGGATATTAAAGTCAAATTTGTCTGCACTCATTGGGCTACCGAAGATGGACAAACGCCATGCCGTGTTCAATAAGTGAAATTTTAGTATGTCCAGGCATCTGAAGTGTAGCCCATTGGGACATATGCCATGCCTCTGCAATAGTCATAAGGTACCTCAAGCCTTGTCACTAAATCTACGAAGATAAGCAGAACACCGGCATGTTGGCAGACTTCTTGCTGATGCTTCTCTTACCTCTTTGCTGACATGGTGACATGCTTGCTTGCTGACAGGCTATCTCCATAGAACAAAACACAATACTAGTATTAAGACAAACGTTAAGAGCAAAGACACCTCTTAATAGGTAGAAATAATCTATTACAGAAAACAAACGAAATACTATTGAAGGCAATAGACTTAAATATGGTAATATCTGGAATTAAATTAAATTATAGCTGACATGAGATGATCGAAACAAATATTTCAATTTCTGAATAAGTTACAGAAGATTTTTCATCGGCTGGATGACCAAACATACCACGTAGTTTCGTTGGGCAAGGAAGGTACATAAACACTCCTTTATAGGATTTGTTTGAAATTTAGCATTATGAAGTGTGAATGTAATCCGAGCTTCTTGGCTACAACTGTGACGGTGTATAAGTTGCACTATAATAACTGTTCCAAAGAACATTTTTTATGTAATATTAACCCTGACCCAGATATTATATGATAAAAGTTCGGAAGATCATTTATTATAATAATCTTTGTTCTACAAGGAATATTTATTATGAGGAACAAATATACAGTCACAAAACAACAGTTAAAAATATTGAAAAAACGTCTTTTCCTTGTTCACGATCCATGATTTTGGAAAAGACTACAGTCTTAAACGATCTTACCAGATTTTCGAATGATATTATAAGGTCATCACACCTGTCTCTCAGGATTTAAAAAACGTAATCACTTAATAAACCCATTTCTAATCAGGTAGACTACTGTGTCTCTCGTTCATTACTTACAGTAACAGCTTGTCAATTAAAGTCACTGTTACTGTCATCTCGTGTCAGACGTAGACACCAAATTACGTCTAATGCCAATCATATGCAATTAAATTGTCTGATAAGAACGAACATATCCGTTAGGAAAGAATTCTCTATCGGTAATTCATTACTTAAGACGATAGCTCAGCTGGACAGAACGGTAAGACGAAATGGTAACTTCATTAGTACTACTAGTGAATATAGTAATCTCCTATCGGATAAGGTATACGTGAATATCAACATTGGTGACACACAGTTGCTTAATTATTGGAACAAAAATATAGGCCATGAGTCAGTTTTCATTGAAAATATATCGGTAATGAAGGCCCTAGTACTATGATCTTCAAATCATGGGTTACGAATTAACAATGGGTTTGTTTAAACATATTTTATTGTTTGAAACAACAGGATAAGGACAAATTATACAATTTATAAACCTTCTCCTAGTGAATTATTCACTAATATACAATTTAAATTTAAAAAATTTAAAGAAACTTTAACTATAATTAAATAATTGAACATACATACATAAGAAAAGAAGAAGAAAAAAGAAAAAGAAAGATAAACTATTTTACAATTCAAATAACAATTATAAGCATAATACCTAAACTATTTTAATCATTTTTAAATCGGTGGGACGATGCTATAAAGTTTTGGACTGCTAAAAATATATATTCATTCACAGAACTGGGAAAAAATGGATTTCCATGCAGAAGGATTTGTAAAAGTGTGTCATAGGGAATGTAGTTTAAAAAATATAATTTCGTGAATAGTACAGTTCGTTGAATTTGATATTTTCTACAATTAACAATGGGTCGCTAGCACACCCTCACAGGGTCAGGGTCACATAAAAAGTATACGGTCGCAAACACATGTGTGGGATTCTACAGTGCGCTATCCTCAGATTTCTGTATAACATACATTTTAACAGTTGCGAAGTCATACTGGCCATGCAATATAACTACACGTGATAATTAATAGTGTTTGAACCCTTGATAATATTCTTGATCGAAAATCTGGCAATGTTCAAGATCGCGTAACATTTATGAAACTTTTTGGGTTTGGGTCGTCAAGAAAAATTTATTCAGACCGGACCCAAGTGCAATGTGAATTTCTGAGATTAGATGAAATGATTAAATGCTTTCAATATATTTTCAGATGCTAATATGGCAAATGAGTAATGGCTCGAATGGGAATGAACCTTAGGTAATAAAAAACCTTAATTATTGTCATTTAAAAACACTTCATAGTCAAAATATATTCACTATCCCATAAAGGTCGTCAGCAAAATAGGTAATCGTACTGCTTCTTATTACATAGACGTTTGAAATAGAAAAGGTAAGGGAGTGATGCATCTCATTCTTTGTTTTAGTGGATATTGCTAGACACACAGACGTCTGATTGTATAGAAAGATATTTATTTTAAGTTTCATCTAAAAATACCGAATTTTTAATGCCCAATCTTAAAACTAATTAGAATTCATTACTTGTTTAGGAGGACCATTCCGTTATAAAAAAAACCCAGGTTGGTCAAGTACGTACATACATGTAAATTGGTGTCTCATCAGTCAGTGGAGATACTGCCAGAAAACTCAAATAGCAGACCATTGAGCCACACATTACACTAACGACAATAATACATTTTAGATAAAGTGCTCAACAAGGTACAAGCCCAGTAGCGTATCTATCTGAAAACAATATTATGTGTTTTCATGTACGATTAGTTGTCGACTTTTAATTAATAAAAATCTGCATACGTCTTCTTTAGGTATCAAGACGGCATCAACATTTGTGGTTCCATTTTTGCCATTGTATTATTGAACAATCCGTCAATATCATAATAAACTTCACTTAACATCTGTCAAGACAGAACACTGTCATGTCTATTTAGCTTTAACTAGATCATGCTGATACAAACACCTAATTCTATTATGTTGGTGAACACTGAATTGAACTGACATTAATGAGCTGACGGTAAATACATTTCCAAAAATGATGGATTCCAGCAGTTTCTTAAGACCTTTATACACCAGACAAGATGCGACAAGGCACTGCACGACAAACGAAAATTGAAAAATGTTGTTCTACATTGTCTACAAATATTATCAATATTGCATATTGTATTCCACATGTGACGTTAAAATACTGTAACACTCGAGTGTTTTATTGCCGTTTCGTTTCAGTCATTCGGTGTGTATTGGACGTCGTTTAGGAGGAAGTGGTGCCGTGTTATGTTGCAGTTGGTGTATAAAGACCCTTATTCTGAACTGATATTATAGGCGAAATAAATAGAAACACATTTTTATTTTGACATTTACAACTTCCTTGTCTCGGTAGGGACAAGCTGGAAATAGACACAGTGTTGGAGAAAAGAAAAAGATTCACTAATTATTGTTCTAGTAGGTGGCACTTGGTACAAAATCATCAGTTTGATACACGACATTGAATCTTGAAAACACCTTTCTGTTCTATATATAATCTTAGATCATGTGAATTAAAACCGACCTAGGGAATAGAAAAACATGCTTTTAGAATAAATCATTCAAATTGATACGTTCTTGGCATCGATTTGTCTGAAGAAAGCTTGAATACTTTACATAATCCTAGAATAGCCGACTCAAGTTACTTCACCGGAAATGTGTTGCTGGTAACTCTTAAATTTACACGAAAATCAAGTCTGTAGACCGGCTGCGTAGTTTTCTTTCGTTTCCATTTTTGGATCTGTTTAAGTAGTATAGAAGGAGTGATACGACCTATTTAGACTACTTGTGTCAAACGTTTCCGTTACCGATATTGATGTAGCTGAAAACCCAGCCTACCAACTTGTGTTTCTAGAATAGGATTGTAAATCTCTCGTCCTTTCCTATGTCTATCTACATATTGGAATCGGCCATTTTATGTGATAATGGCTCAAACGCTGATACCTATGAAATTATTGCCAGACTATAGTCTGATAACAGCTATTTTGTTATTAATTTCCACCAGTGAAGTGTTACAAACTTTTGAATGAAAGGATTTAAAGTTATCTGCTAATGCGGGGTTCCCACTACCGTGCGATCATTGCCGAAAGCCACGATTTTCCAACTGATCCAACATCCATGTAACTGATCGAGGAACCTATCTAAAAAAATCAGGTCTGTGATGCGAGTAAAATTATCTGTGCTCGCATTGACGACTGTTCGGGTAAGATCACATTGAATCGCATCGCCTCGATTGAATCCACTTTTGTATTTGAATTTAACACGATCATAACGAGTCTGTGCCCCGAACTGGGACGATCTGGTACGTACAGATAAGTTTATCAAGAACCAGTGGTACTGTTAAAATAAGATACGGTTTGGTCACAATAACTCTTGCTATTGGGATCACGATTTGAGCTACGACTGGAACCCGACAGGAATATACATCCCGCCTGACCAGGGACTTAATTAATGTTCCCACCATCACGATTCGTAACACGATTAAAATCGTGGCCCATAATCGTGAACTTATATTTGTGATCCTCTCAGATCTTTATTTCAGTCCTTGTAATCGTAGAAATATTTTGAACGGTTCAAAGTTTTTTTTCTACGATCAACACGACCATTAGTCATTCGTATCAGATCATATTGTACCACAAAAAGCCCGACAGATCACATCTAATCGTGCTTCCAAAACGTGACGATCGGGATACACTATTGTGTGATCATTTTCAAAATCAACGATTGGCCATTGCGTCTATATACATACTCTTCGCCATTTCAGATGTCATGATCTATCGTGGTCAGTTACGATCACATACTTTCCGAGAGGATTGTCACGATAGGGATTCAATCTGAAACGATCATCCTGATGTCGTTCACCGATTAGGGATGATCTGATCCGTGCAGATACGTCCATCAAGAACCGATGCGATCCGTTACGATATGATACGTATTGGCCGTGATGTCTTTCACGAGGGTAATTGTCGACTGGATTCAGACGGCTATAAATACAGCCCTTCTAAACGTGGACTTCATTGCTTCTTGAACTTTTACAAAGTGAGGTCAACAAACCTCAATCATTAATAATGGCAGAAGTTGAGATAAATGAAAATGTGGAATTTGCAGTATTACTGTATGCTTACACTATCACCAGGGAAGAAGAGAAATCTACAAACCAACAACATAGGGCTAGGAGACCTGCAGTCAGACAATTCTGGGTGCGAACATGGCTTAGAGAGGAGAAGAGACAACAGCTTGGTCAATTATCCAGCCTCCTACACAACCACTTAAGCAGGAGGATCCTATAGCTTTCCAAATTCCACAATGTTAACCTCACAGATCTTCGATGAAATACTGCAGAAGAAAACCCCAGCTATTGAGAGAGAGGTCACCAGGTTTAGGCAACTCCTCTCACCTAGACTCAAACTGGCAGTGACACTGAGGCATCTTGCAACTGGGAACAACTACCGATACCTTTCGTACGCCTTTAGATGTGGAATGTCCAGTATATCAAAGAAAGTGCCTGAAGTGTGTAGGACAACTGTGCACGCGCATAAAGATGAAGTATTTAGCCTACCTGTGACCCCTGAAGCATGAAAGGCCGTAGCTGACCAGTTTGAGCGAAGGTGGAACATCCCCCACGCCATTAGGGCCCTGGATGGAAAACATATTGCTATCAAAAAGCCACCACACAGTGGTAGTATGTACTACAATTATAAGCGTTTTTTCATTACCACTTCTAGACCTGGTGGACGAAGATTATATGTCATATGTATCACATGCTCAGATATTTGGCGATTCGGCGCTGTTCAATGGCCTTGAAGATGAGTCCCAAAGACTCACCCGATCCTACCCCCTAACTATAAACCCTGATGATCACCAAAACATACCCTGCTTCATCCTTGTGGAAGGGCGATGTTCGAGAGAGGAGAGTGATGGAAAACGCCTTTGGGATCCTGGATAACAGATTCAGGTGTCTTTTCAAGACTCTCGAGCAGAAGCCAAATACAGTGAAGGATATGGTTGTGGCGACTGTGGTTCTACACAACCTACTCAGGATAAGGCATTGCATCAGAAGAAGCGGACCATCCGAGGGACATGGAGGGGCCAAGTGAACTGGCTAGATGTCAACACGCTGCATCAAGCAACCCAGCAAAACACAGTCAAAGCATCAAAGGGAACTTTTGAAGGCCTTCTTCAACTCATAACAAAGTGCGTTCGCATGGCAGGCCAGGAGGGTTGACTACACGATGGCGAGGATGAGGAGTATAATATTTGAAATTTTGTATTTTGTTTCTTTTATTTATGATGCGTTAAACTAAAATGTATCCATACCATTCAGTAAATCATGTAAAAAATATTATCCCGGATTCGTTTTCATTTTTGTTTTATTTCATTTATGTTTTTGTAGAAATAATTTACAAATGACTCAGTCTTCATATCCTGGAAAATGTCTGTTTTATCATCCTAGGCATGTGGATTTGGGGTGTTGAGCTGTGAAGAGATGTTGAAATTGTGGGCGTATGGTGTACTAGGCTAATGAAGGTGGGTTCGGCCTGAGGTCTATTGGTTTGTCATCGGCAACGTGGGAAACTGTCGCTGATTGTAGCTGCAGTCCTGACTATCCCATATACTTTGAGGAGGCACTATTGGACGAGATGACCACTGTGATGGTTGAGGTTGCCACATGGGTTGTTGAAACTGCTGATCATGGCTTGGTGGTGGCTGCGCTTGGCTATGCGCCCTGTGCAGCCCATGCATAATGTTCATCTCGGCATCTCTCCTCTTTGCCCCAGGCAGCTTAGTGGTTATGAAATGATTATTTACTTAAGTTAATAAATATGATCATTTAAATCGATCCCGTCTGCTATAGTGTGATGATCTCGGAATGGTGAATATCCGTACGTGTCCCTTCTCAAAGTAAATTTAAAGCATACAATAAAATGGTACAATTAAATTCCTACTTTGTACATCTACTGGAATGATTTTATAAGTCGAGAATAGAAAAATAACATCATAATACTCTGTTATCCGGAGCTGATCGACCCTGTCTGAGAGGTTGTCGATGAGGCCACTTGGCATGTTGGTGTTAATAATAATAATAATAAACTCTTTATTTTACAAAATCTTCTTGCAGCAGAAACAACTACGTGTACCGGGGTTTGCTGAGTGGAAGGTGTGGGTACGGTGGATAGGTGTGCCATTCTACTTGGCTCGTTTCTTCAGGCGACCCATCATGGTCATCATGCTTGTGTACCATGTTTTAGGCTTTTCTTCAGTAATATTCATCTTTGAAGCATGTTCAGCCCAGATGTTATCCTTCTGGTTGAATCTAGAAATTCGTTTGCTATACAGGACTCAATAAATTCCTCCTTTTGTTGTTCATTGAAAGTAGTGACTAGTTTTCTTCTCTTTGCTTTCTCTGGGGTGTTATTCAGGCTCTGGGGGTGGAGTAGCTTTTGCCTTTCCTTTCCTCCCTTTGGTACCCTTGAGTGACATAGCAGTTACTACAAGATAAAAGACGTCCTCTCTTTAACAGTATAACACCGAATAAAATGTTCTCTGGTGTGTGCAATATTTAGAGCAAAGTTTTAAAATATGGAGGTATAACGTTGCCAACATTGTCAATTGTGTTGCAACGTTAAAATACCAATGTCGTAATTACCAAATGCATTTGTCAATGCTGCAAAGTACAATTGTATATGTGTAAAAATGCAAAATGTATATGTATACTAAAAAATCCAATGAAATGCCACACGAATGCAGCTTACAATTTACTCCTTGCAGTCTGCATTTAGCACTTTGTATTATCTAGCCTTACATACCATACTTTTACACAATAGAAAATATACTTTATATGGGATGATGACGTATTTATTTGCATACGTAAAAAATGGGGAAATTAATAGATATATATGCGAATTGATACAAGATCTTGTTGACATTACAAGTACTTCTAAAGGGGGGTAGGGGCAGGTTAGGTAACCCTACCCTCAGTTCACAAATTTGAGTTATTGCTACCTGTATTGCTTCAAGGGTTCCCATTGGAAGACTATGATTTTCTGGAGTTTGGGGACCCCATTTAGAAAAGTAAAAGTATTATGAATTTCCAAGTCTCAATAACCAAGGCTGTGAATAACAGCATTGAGTAAAACGTTGACGTCAAGGCGGTTTCTACCTAATTAAGATGGTTACCATGTTTAATCTGGGAAATTGATTAAGGTCTTAATTAAGTATTCTAATGGTTCACGTTAACATTGATGAGTACATTAATCTCGATTCGTATGACATTTTCAATAGCAAGTATTTTGTGTAATTCTCGGTATTTGTAGTTATACGAACTGATGCAACTATTACAGTCTTTCTTTCAGCTTAGATTTTCGGTTCCCAACCAAGGGTACTGGTACCCCCTGGGGGTATCAACGAGCACCAAAAGGGGCACCTGAGAAACCTCTTAGACAATTTTAAAAAGTAATGTACCTTATAATTTACATATATAACTGGCATATAACATCTAATATTTAACAATAAATGCATACGTCAATCATCTACAGCTGTAATAGTGGCTAGGAATGGATTAAATATCAAACTATATCAACCAAAATATCCCTTGACTTTCATGTTTGCTCTTATTGTTGCTAATTCTGGGCAAAGATTGTTTAAAACAAAATAGGGGTAAAAAAAAGCCCAAAAGGTTGGGAACCAACACGAGTTATACATAATTCCACCAAACTGAGAAATTATTTATTATTAAGTTAACACTCCTAATGCAAACTTCAGACTTAGTGCTGTTAGAAGCAGTTGTCAGTAAGCAGATCAGATCACATATTTATTGTCATCTTACTGTGGGGCAGATTAATGTCAGGACAAATCGTTCACTTTATGACACAAGCATGAAATTTGGCACAAATAATACTAAAACCCTATGTAACTAAACAAAAGCACGTTAGACGCTTCAAATTCCAAAATGGCAAAACGTTTTTTCTCAATATGGACGCCAAAGGTATTTTACATCCGCATTTGGTAAGTTGTTGACAAGTTTTCGAGTGGAAAAATGTGGATGTAAGACAGATGGTTGTGGCTGATGCAAATGTTTCAAATATTTATTGGTTTTATGCAGTTGAAGTTGTGAAATTTAGAGTTGCAACAGTTACCAATTATCTGTATTGCTCTGGGAAAGAAAAGATTAAAATGAATTTGAAAAAAAAATCACTTAAAAGATAAAAAAATATATGACTTTTTGGTTTGCATTCTTTCTTTGCTTACACATATTATTTTGAACTAAATATTGCCGAAGGGCGGTATTTGGGACTGATTATGGTCTTTTTTTATACTTAGATATGATCAAATACAATACAATAATGAACTGCACATACGTGTCTATAGGAATTCAATATTGCATGAGGGGCTTGGCGTAGGGATATCACGAGTGTGCGTACTCGTGATATCCCTACGCCAAGCCCCGAGTGCAATATTGAATTCCTATAGACTCGTGTGCAGTTCTACTTTTATTACTTACACTATCGTTGATTGTTTTGAATGGAGTGTAGGTTCATGTACTCGACTGTGGGGATACCTCCTGGAATGTAATGTTTACAAACAAATCGTGACGTCATAGGGAATTCCCAATGCCGTTCAACACGTAACCAAGGCTATTTTGCTTTCAAAAACATTAATTACGGTGTTCTTTGTGGGTTTTGTAGACTATTTTTGTTTGGACATGTTTTAAATTAAGAATTTATTTTAATTCATCATCATTTGTTTAAATTGAAACTTGTAATGCAACTGGGAATATTCTAAGTGAGATAAAAAAAAAAACAAGATGGCGTCATTCGCGAGTCAGTAGAAAAAATATTTCCGACCGTATTCAATGACCGTTGAATATGGATTCAATAATTACATGGGCTTGTATTAAATGATTGGCTGTCATAGTATTACACATGTATGTAATAAAATTAAATACGTTTGTAAAAATACATCGAGTCATACCAGTTTGGTCAGCTTTGTTATAAGACGAAATAAGAATACCTTTGGCGGCCATATTGAAAAAAGGGCCGCCATTTTGGAAGTGACTTACGTGCTTTTTGAGTTACATAGGGGTTAAGAATTAGTTATGCCAAATTTCATGCTTGTGTCATTAATTGAACGATTTTTGGGATAATCTGCCCCATCTTGCAGATTTTTAGTGAACGAAGTGGCCTGGAATTGAATTACAATCCAAAATGAAACGTCTAGTATATAGTGGAAATATACAACGTATTTTACAAGGATTCGAAAATAGAAGTTAGATTTAAAAAACACGACTAGCTTAAACGACACTTCACAAAGGAGGTACTAAAAGTTCATGTTCACGTCCATTTATCATATAAGGATCATCTGCGATGGCAGTAATCTCCACAGCTTCCCGTACTATTCCAGAAATACCGTGTCAAAACTTAATTTACTGCTGACCGATGTTGCAGTCCTTGTGTCTAGTATCCTATAACAGTTGGTAGAAAAATTTGGTCAAATTAACAATGCTTTCATTGACTTTTATTTTTCGATTATGTAGTGACCTTGGAACAAATATTTTATTTGTAGTATTCAGTTTTCTATTTGATCCTTGAACCGAGTGACGTCTGTACGAGATATTCTTGGTTTATCTTTTTCTACTCATTGATGTGGAATGTTACTTAATCTGAAACACCGGATAAGGTGCGACACGACAAAAAAATAAAGATAAATTGCTTGGACTTTATGTAAGAGAGGCTATTGGGCCTAATTTCTTACCCTAATAATGATGCATGTTATTTCAATCTGCATCTCAAAAATGACAAAAATACATCGACTTAGTGTTTAACGATTTTGATTTTCCATCGTCAATTTTCCTTCTTTTTAATGTGCAGCGACATACCACATTCGCCAGTATATTTGGTATATGTATCTCAACTAGTCATACGCTAGAGCTTTTTTCTACGCTGATTTTTATTAGCTAGATCGAAACACTTGGCATCTAAGCTACTGCTACAGGGGTATTTACCAACTCGACTCGAAAGAAATTTGACGGTCGTCATCATGATCTTGTCGAAAAATATAACATGTCTGTTTCTTATATTATCTACAACTATTTATATTTCATGTTGTCATCAACATAATTAAATTCACTAGATATTCATATAGTTTTATACAGCACTATGTTGGAATGTTCATATTTTGTTTGTAATAATATGCTTTCTTTTCTGGCACTACTTTTGATATTGAAATACTTCCTCATTTATAATTGATATATTTTCTCATATGTATGGTTAATTTGCTGTCACCAATGTATTGCCAATAGGTTACTTTGAATTTTTATTTTCGTTCCGTTTTATTTACTCAAACCATGCACACTTGTGAAGGTTGCAGGCTCTGCATCACTTGAGGCTTTGACTGTTTGCATTTAATTCAGAAAATGCTGTTTACAATTTTTAAATTACAAACTGTACAGTACAGTGTATTAAAGTTAACAAATTTTTGACAGAGCTCCCAGCTGAGCTAAATTTCATTCGTGTCTCTCAGCTAAGCTCGTAGCTCTCGTGTGCGCGTAGTTCACGCAAGGTTTTTTTTTCATTCAAGTCGTTAAGGAAATTATCTGTCGTGTTTGATTCTGGCACCAATGAAAAATACCCTACCGTGTGCGCACTCGAAAGCTCCAAGATTTCAACTTTGATCTTGAGCGCATACACTAGTACTTGCTGACTCCATTCCCAGCCTTTGATATACTTAGTATATTTAGACAGATATGTCTGGGAGAGATTCAGAAAAAATAGGCCACAAAAACTTGGGATTTTCCACACACTGTGCGTGCAGCATTCCATGGCGACCGACAGATTTTATTTGTAGGGAAAAAAAATTATGGACTCGCATACATGGCCTGCATGGTGTAGGGGGATAATGATGGTATGATTGAACTACAAAATCATCCATCTTTCCAAATCTTTTTGAGTTTTGAGGAATCTGTCCAAATAGGCTGTGGAAAGAGTCAGCCAGTTTCGGACTAGTGCTCGCACGTGATTAAACAAAAATGGCTGCGCCCATCGGTGAATGCGAGTTTGTATCTGAATCAATTATCGAAGACAAGTTGATGAACGTGTGGCCGGAATATCCATGCCTGTACGACGTACAAATCTCACGGCGACGCAATAACAAAAGAAGAAGTAAAATTTCTTCATATTCTGAATCATTCAAAGGGTTGCCGACGTCCGACATTTTGTTAATGACATCAAGTCACGTGATCTCGTTTTTCAGACGTCTATGACTCCACACCCAGTCTATGAAACCTCTAAACTTAGCGTGTGCATGGAAATCACCTGGGAGCTCTTGTGTGCGCTAGCCTTTAATGATTTTTAAAATATTAATTCCTTTGAACGTTGTGAAAAAAATCAGTAAGCAGCAGTGGTGGGTGTAGCACAGAGTATGCTAACTCTTATAGACACTTGATACCACTTTATTGATACTTTATTTATTGACATACATCTCCAATATTCAAATATATTTACACGGATTTTATACGGTTTGGATTATTCGTGTTCGGTTTTTATTAGTACATGAATTGTAAGGCTACAGTTTTACTGATTTGTGCAAGTCACTCGCTTAAGAGTTCGGTTCTCGATCAGGGTGTGATAGTCCGATAGTCTTGAATAAGTCATCTTCACTCATAATTCCCACCCAGCTGTAAATGGGTAAGGGTAATCCGGGAAGGATCAATGCCAAGAGGTTTGGCCAAGGACTAGCTAGGAGAAAGGATCCTCACGGAACCTAAGTTGTTATCCTTGTAAAATATAGATGTTTCTTTCTTTCTTTATTGTATAGACAGTAGTGCAGGTTGGTGATTGCCGTTGGTGGTTAGTTTGATGGACGTATGGTAGATATTAAACATCAAGCAGTCAGTTATGTCTAGTTATTTGTGGTGGGATGAAACCTAGTTGGCTAACGTTTGTAAAGGAACATGAACTGAAAACAGAAATTTCACTACTATTTTAATTTCATTCTGTAGCAGTCTTATTGACAATCAATAAAGTTACGTCTTGACACCGTCAGAACATTTCAGTTTGTTATTATTGAACATGAGTTTTATATCTTGATACCTTCGGTCTCGGAGACCAGTTATCATTAGGCCAAGGAGTCGGTTTACGAACTAAACGAATGCCATCTATTGAGGGTCTCTATTTTATTATGTATAAATCAGGATGCCTTTTTCAAATTATAAACATTCGTTAGAGTAACAAAAGCTTTAGAAATCAAACCTTTCCTCTCGAAAATCTATTTGATAGAACTAATATACACAGATATTGTGATTAAAAAGACGACTACTCCCACCATAAGGGCGAACAATACTGTGACAATTTTAAGGGTCTTTTCCATCGTGCAAAATGGTCACAACCTAGTTTATAGCAATTTAAAGTAAGTGGCGTGTCATTCAGAAACGAATTCTTTGATGTAATTTTTCATAATGTTTTCATATCGTATAACAGCTAACTTGAACATAATGCATTTTGCACGTGTTGCATTGTTAAATTATAATAAGTAGTTATACTTATTAGTTTGGAGAACATTTTTTTTTCAGTTACTCGTTTCACTTTTAAAATAAAAAAAACTAGTTTCGCCACTAATAAGCAAAAAAAGAAATTGCTTTGAGAGTTTTGGATAAATTAATTGTCTTGATCGGATTACTTCAAAATTTGATTTATTTTTAGGCTGGAAAAAGACGCCAAGTATACTTTCATTCTCGTTTCAGCAACAAAACATCATGACCAGCTATTGTCTAATAGACCATAAAAAGGGATATCTTAAGATGTAAATCACCACAATACCAGTAAAATATTGTCACCTTGAACCATATAGTCGTATTTTGCCTTATAATGTTTGATCGATAACTGCTTAAAGTAAGTAGTCAAAAACATCAATATATTATGAAGCACCCGTTGAATTCGTTCTGTTCGCAGATGTCGTTATATATTAACTAGTACAAGAATTGTTCAAATGTAATTTGTTAATTAGAACTAAGTTGTCTTTACAAGAAAACATGCAACTACTGATGTGAACAGACACGCTTAAAGAGATGATAGCAATTCTATGAAGAGGTTTGTATCCCCGGAGTTTCTATGACGACGATATTGCTGGTTGTAGAGCGAGATGAGCTATCGACCAATAGTTTTAAAGCGTGTGTTATATTTATATACACCTTTTGGATTGTTATACTATTCAGTAGTTGGAAGATTGAGTTTGCGTTTTCAACTACTCTTTATTGAATGATACCAGAGGTCTTGTAAACGATAGCGGCGATGGAAATTATTTGCGTACAACAATAGAACCAGAGAAGACAACATTTATATATCGTGTTTGTTCTCCTCTCTAATATCGGATTCTATTTTTCTCAAATTAAGAACTAGAGGTTAATTTAATCAAGTTAGATCGTCTGTTTATTCGGCAAGAATCTAATACCAACACGATATTAACGGAGTTAAAAGACGTTTTTTTGTCTAAGAGGATTACATGAATGCCAATCGATCGGTGAGAAGTGAAAGGGATAATAGTGCCAAAGCAGACAGCATTCTCCTTTGAAAGTTTTTCGAGTTTACAGAAGGAGATTGGTAAAGTATAAATCTATTATGAGAAGAAGTCTTCAATTTTCAAAGAAGATGGATTAGTTTTTAATGCATGAGCAGTGACAATCGATAGCATATCAAACGATCCTGTAGTAACCAAGGCAGTCTCCTGTATTAGACAGCTTTATCAATATTTCTCGTTTAAATTTCGAGATCTCGCCTATTCAGATAAACATAGTGTTAGTGGCAGGTTGTTTTCTAATTTTGTTGTAAGTCGATCCGGGTGGTTCTTGCGTGTTTGCACTGTTTGTGAAACTAACTTTGTAGGAGACTAAGACTATGATTGAAATTGTAAACGTTGTATATTTCAGGTTCAGTGTTACCTACAAGCAACCAGGTTAATCAAGAAAGGAAACTTGAAATCGGCTATAACGGATTTTACTGGCTGTGTTTTATAACTCCTTTGCCTTCCTTATCAATATATCATTATCAGTTCGCCACTACCGGTTTGATTTCCAGAATTTCCTTTAGATCGAAGAATATCTCGCAGCTGTTAGCAATAATTTCCTTGTTAATTGGTAATTTCTCTCCCATCATAACATTCCAATTAACTTCATAAACACTTCTTCAATTAGTTTACGAGTGGAACGCGTTAACAATTCTATTCATAAAAACATTAGTGAATTACTTTGATCTGAACTGAATCAATGTTATATTGTCAGGCTTATACAGCACAAGTGTTAGATTGAATTGTGTAGAACTAAATAATATTTATTATACATACTATATATTGATTAGTGTAGAAAACTCACCGCTTCAATCTATTAACGTTCTATTTTGAGAGGAGCATGCTGTGATTTAATGTGACATTATTAACCTGTTAGCATATTCTACAAAAATGTCCAGTAAAACCAATTCGGTGGAAAAATCTGAGATCATAGAACTTAACGTGGGTGGTGTATTTTATTCAACAACAATTGAGACCATTTGTAAAGAACCTATTGGGCTTTTGGCTCAAATGTTCGGTCCGAACTCTTCAAGTAATAATGTGTTTAAGGATTCAAAAGGAAAATATTTCATAGACCGAGATGGTGTTTTGTTTCGTTACGTATTGGATTATCTACGCAATCTTAAAATAGTCCTTCCAGAAAATTTTCAAGAAAAAGAGAGACTGAAATATGAGGCTGAATATTTCCAGTTACCAGATATGATGAAAGCGTTGAGCCTAGCCCGCTCGCCATCATCTATTGCACTTTCTCCATCAAGTGCCGAAAATTTTACGAACTTTTCAAAACATAATTTGCCCGTTACTGGCAAGACACCGGGCTATGTAAGTGTTGGATATAGAGGAACCTTTGCGTTTGGGCGTGATGGACTGGCTGATGTTAAGTTTAGAAAATTAAGTCGTATTATTGTAAGTGGTAAGGCTTCAATTTGTCAAGAAGTTTTTAAGGAAACCCTAAACGAGAGCAGAGATCCTGACAGAGGAGGCATTGACCGATATTCAGCTAGATATTTCCTAAAACACACTTTTTTGGAACAAGCATTTGATTATCTCCAAGATGAAGGATTTCACTTGGTTGGATCTGCAGCATCTGGAACTAATGGAGCAGGTGAAATGAAACCAGGTTTGGATACAGAGGAAGCGAAATGGCAACATTACAACGAATTCGTTTTCGAGCGTCGCTGAAATTTCTGATGGTAAAATTGCTTCACATCTTACACATTTAAGTTGCACAAACGTGTACGCGTCACATATGGTATGATCCGCAATGTTTTAATCATTTATGGGATTAAGTTTCTGTCGTGACACAAACATTCCATAACAACACAATGTGATCATATCTTTATTTCAGTCGAAACTTGTTCGTGGGTTGTGAGAGAAATAATGGATGTCATAATACATAGTTTAACGGATGATAACACACGTTATCACACATTTAATGAGAGTAAAATTAATATATATAGAATAATAACTAAATACCGTTCTAGTATATGGAATAATACTTATATACATGTGTTTGTATGTACATATATATATATTATTATTATATATATGTATCTGTGTTCCAGTTTTCAAATTCAATAAAACGTCCATTCATTTTCCCATTCCTGGATATTGGTTAACTGGAGATCGGACATGTACGTTTTGTAGATAGCTTGTGAAAATTATATATGTTTTGCTTTAGACCAAACTTGTATTAATGTGCATGTATTTTAGAAAATGTGCCTGTCGTGATATTAATAATATGTGCTTTTAAACTGTATTTACTTATGCAACAGGAATACTTTTATAACACAGACACACTCGGAAAAGTGTCCACAAAAATGTACTAATTGGATCATTAAAAAATCTACTGTAATGAACATTATAAATATTATTAGTCATATTAAGTCATATTATATTAATTATCTTATTTGTTATTATGTTTCCAATCGATTTTCTGTGTATGAATATTATTGGAAGGTTTGTTTGTTCGAAGGGCAATTTATGGAAATATAGGAATGTGTATTTGAAGTATAGAAAGAATGTAAAAGTTAACATGATGTGAAAGAGTACTATGCTAAAATGCCCTTCGTAATTAACTCTGATCTATTGTCGTCAATACGCCATACTTTATAATATATATAGCCAAAGAAATCGGTCGATATTTTATTGGAATCTCAATTCTGTCTACGTGAATAGTTGAATAGTGCGAAGTGACTAAAGGTAGTTAGTAGTATATTTAATTTTTAAATTATTGTCTGATAATTAAGGCAAAGTGAGTGATAACAATGGGAAATGATCTCCCTAATCATCAAAGTGGCTCTTTTGATATTCAATTTTCCGAATAAATCTTTCTGTGAATACTATAATCAGACAGCATTGATATTCCTAACAATTTTTTCAAATTCTGAAACATAGTATATTGTTGATATTGTCGTATTAAATTTTGAGAACTAAATTTGATTATTATCAACATCACAAAAGCCCATTGGAGTAACAATAAAGTGCATGCGTTTAGTAGTCTAAGTGAATAGATCACTGGCAAAATGCCGAACCAAGAATCCTAAAGTAGCGTGTTTCTAAAAACCTTACAATACTGCCCACCTTATACGAACATTTAAGTATTGAACACGATATGCATTGAAACTTGATATAGAATCATAAACGCCATGACCTGCTCACTGTACTTTTATATCAGTATAAAACTGCCGCGCTTGGAAACATTCCAATAGCAGTTTCAGTTTAAGTCTCTACTTGATGGTTATACATAAGTCTCAAGAAAATCCACATCTACATTGCGATGCGGTGTTTTAACCCATAATTCAACACAAACCACCTAAATAAACTGCATCTCAATACATAAGATACTTTTAATAAAATACACAAGCCAAGACGTTCGGTACTTCTGATATAAAACTAAAATCTAATGTACACATATACAGTACACTTATACGAACAAGATTGCCAATACAATGTCTACAATTTGAACAATCGGTAGCACGCGTGCAATACGGTCACTCACTCAATTTTTAATTAAGAACACGCCACACTATAATACCATTATTTCGTGATTAAGAAGAAATGTAACTTGCAATCCATTCTAATCGTCAGAATCCTGAGCCATTTCCTTTCTCTCCTTCAATTAGTCAGATACGATCAGCCAATCTTCGTGAATTTTTATCTAAATGGTTTCAGTCCAGAGCAGGCTTATCCTAGTTAATAATCAAGATTCCTTGGGGTTTGGGCAAAGTTTCTGTTGCAGTTAAATTGTTTTAATAAAGACCTAGTGATTTCAATAAATCCTGCCTAGGCTTTGACATAGATTATTACTTACTACGGTGAGGCACTATGAAATTTCACTCGTATTATCTATGGATCTTTAAAAATTTAAACAATTTTCATTCCGAATAGCACCAAGGTTCAATACAATAGATTTTTAAGACAATTTTCTAGTTTTAAAATGGTAATGTGAACTAAAGGTCTGCGTAATTCAAAAGGAATTTAAAGTTTTTGCCTTTTTTTACGAGAATTGGAATTTTTATCTGACAATGGTACTATTGTCTCTGTAAAAAGAAACTTTGAAGCAATAACGTGTGTTCATATTCTTATTTTTATCAAAGCAAAAACATTCCAAGACTAACAGCACCATTGTCAAGCAGATAAATAGATCTTATTGAATTTTTAGAAGTCATTGATATCAATATATGACAGAATGATGTGTCGCTAGTTGTACGACTTCCAGCGTTTGTCTGATGCAAAGTGCTTTAAAATGCACCATGATTTTAAGGGAAATGTTCTGTATTTTCAAGATCGCTTTGGTAAATAGCCTTTATAAGTACTAGAATGCTCGAAAATCCCTTCAAAAGTTATATCTTACTAAACATTTGTATATCGATTTCTATATTATATGTGTTTTCTATAAAATGCACAGTCTCACTAACATACGAGTCGTATTTTTGACTATAAACACTGATAGTTATGGATATACGTGGATTTGTGTGTATCCATTACCACAAAGAGCTGTGTACAATAGAACTGATAGGCTTAGGAAAAGAAAAAAAAAATTCTCGTTTCTAAGACTATAAAACCATTGGTCGAACGATTGGTGATGATGTGACCGGACACTTCCGATTGAATTTTCTTTCAAATATTTTGACTGTCTTACAAGTCGAAAGTAATTTTTTTATTAGATATTATGTTTAATTCACTATTATGGGTCGACTTCGCACAATAATAGAGATGAAAGGTTAAAAAACAGTAGTCTCACGAGGCAAGTGATTCAGACATGTTTAATGTTGATATTAGAGGTCTGCCTTTGTTTCCTTAATGTGATTTGATTTTGTGTGATATGTCGCTGATGCAGAATGTAATTATATGCTATAAAGATAATTCCGGTAACTCCGGGGTTGATGGTTAATCACTATTTTACTAGAGAAATATCTGTATCACAAGTCACGACAAACAGTCATGTCTCTCAATAAAAGTATTCATTTTTTTTTGTCGCGAGAATAATGGGTGATGTGAATGCCAAATAAAAGGGTGCAAAAAATAGGGATATTTGTTGATTATTCTTTCAATTCAATGATAATTTTGATGAAAGTTTATGATCCGTTCATTAGCTTAACCAAAATTTCTGAGTAGGAAGCTAATCAATAATCAAAGAATATATTTTCATTTTAACGAACATCATTTGTTTTCGGTGTTGTTAAATGACAAGCAGCAGCCTAATAAAAAATAGAAGGTCTTGTGGTAAAAGATATTTCCATAGTATATTACATTATTTAGATATGTGTTTGATGTAATACAACAAATTAAGTGTACAATAAAAACAAATATACAAATATCATGAACACTGAGAACAATATCGATAACCATGCCAACAGATATATGTACGTTGTGTTTGAATCTACGATAGTAAAACTTTTATAATCTCAAGAACCATATATGTACTCGAGGGTATGTGATTGTTTTCAAGAAGAGCTGTGGCCGGAATACTTGAATTATTCGTGTTGATTACAAAGTATGATAATTGGATCAATACACAAAATCTCAAGATCAATAGCCAAAATCAGAATAGAAAGGTGACTTTGTTAATTGAACATTCAGTGCCAGATGATACGTTAGATCATCTGGAAGTGTCAGTTTCTCTAATTGATTCGATACCCTCATCAGCGTATTTGTAAAGCTCGTTTTATTTCATGTGTGCTGAAGATCAAAAGAATCCTGGTGGACATCGTGGAATGAATACGGCTCACTATATATGATAATGAACACAATATTTATTGGACTTCGGCGTTCCAAGTAGATATATTTACGATGAGTCTACTTTGAATAGTCTCGCGTGGAATTAAAAGCTATGTATTAATATACATTCGTTATTGACATCAAGGACCATTGAGTGTAATGCAATCCTGTAAAGTTGGCAAACTGTCAATTTTCTCTGCATTGTGACACTTTTCAAGCTAAAATGGCATTTTAAATAAACGTTTTCAAAATTTAAACTATTGGTATTTCATTTGTGTTCAAAACACAAGAAATCGATTTACTGTTATCGTTATGTATACCATGTCTGAAATATCCAAATAGTCCTGTACCATTCCATGACGTACAAAGCGTGGCGTACTGATTTTGAAATGGAAAATTTCTGTAGTTGTGGCATTTTTTTCCTGTAGAGAGCCGTCTTCAGACAATATATTATATTTTAGTATGATTTGCACGCATTTTCTTGTTTACGTGATATTAACATGCTATCTGATTATTGATAGTGGATTGTATTCGTTCAAATATTATTTAATGATGATTATCAATATAGAAAACCTCTCCATTTGCATGTAACAAAGTTCATAATAAAAATCAATGATACTTTCTCGAATTAATCAACATGTAAGCTTTACATGGATTGATGAATCAGTCTACCTGCTATACAATCAATAATTACTCGATCGTAGTTTAATATTGCCAGGCAAGGTTTACTAAAAATAGAAATAAGTGACGGTTCATTTATCGCGCTACAAACATTTAGATTATTCCAATTATTGGAACAGTACTGCAAAATCAATCTTTTGAGACCGAGCCAAATCATATTGACCCAAATAATAAAGAACGCTTGAGGTCAGTATGAATAGAGATATTATTGGTATTATGTTTGAAATAGAAAAGTAAGAGTATTATTGTGGATAATGAGTATGTCTGAAGGTTGATATGCTTACCATCCGAGTGACTAGAAGTGATATCTTTTTCTTATTCGTCACGGACACAGACAAAACGGACTTAACACCAAAAGTAGACTTACTGTATCAATAAATTTCGAAATAAAACCCAAACAACAGGTGAGCAAGGAAATGTTTTTTTCTTCAGTCATTATAGTTGATGTAATTCCGATTGACCGTGTTTTTTGTGTAGGTTGACCAAAAGTCGAGAGCATCAAGGCAAGAACAACTATACTTCCACAAGGTTAACAGATATGACCAGAAATATTTGTCTGTGGATGCCTAAAGGTAATTACAGCGAAAATGTTTTCAATTTAGCTTAAGGTTGCACTTAATAACGTCTGTTCTGATTGTTTGGCCTGAGGATAGAAGATCAACTTGCTATGATTACGTGTTTTTCTATGTAATTTTTTATCCAAATTTCCACAACAATCCCATCTTTATTCAGATGCTGACTGATGTACGGACTTGATGTATTAGAATGTTGCAAGTCTTGTTTCCGTGTCCAGTGTTTCGTGGTGGTTAATGGATGTATTGTTCCGGTATGGAAATTAGTAATGTTAGTTATCCGTCCATCCAACAGCCATCAAGGAAATGCATGCGGAGAAGACAACTAAACTGTATAGAGATACATTGACTTGATATTCTTGTTTCCCGTCATACATCAAAGTCAGATTTATTTCGTTTACTATTATTATTATTGATCCATTCGATGACCACCCAAACGTATGCTTAGATAACTTTGCGCACATGTTTGGGTTTTTCTAATATTATATCCGTTTTGTGATTCAAGTGCTGATCAAATATAACATTCGTAACCATTATTTAACATCGATTCTTTATATTTACCTAGTAAATATGTTGTAAAATAATAACTAAGTATTATTTCTCGATTTCTATATTTAAACTACACCCACATGTATGTTTATTCCAATGTAGTGTATCAAAACAATTTCCATTTAATGTCACTTGAATATTTGTTAATATTATAGTTAAATGTGGTTTTGTGTTACATACTTGGTGTTTGAGTTTCAAACTATTAAAATCATTAAGAAGCACAAGATATAAAGATATACATATTTTAAATCACATTTCTTTCATAATATTAACTCAACAATTCACATGTTCATACAGGCAGCATTAAGAGAAAATACTACCCACACCGACCAGTCAATCCAACCGAAAGTAAGTAATCCCACATTTTTAAATTTGAGGTTTCACTATGTTTTGTCAGTCATTTAGTTAAAATGTAATACCCACCCTAGGGAAAGAACTTGTTCCTTACCACGAGTGAATTCCTGCAACAGCCTACTCACCAGTGTGTCATCTGAGCAGCTATAAAAACTTCTAAAGTTACAAAATAGAGCAGCAATAATTGTTATCAGAACTAAACCAAGAGAACACATCACTCTAGTATTAATATCACATCATTGGCTTCAACTTCGGGACAGGATTGACTTGAAAATCCCTTGTATTGCCTACCAATCTGTCCACAAAATATCCCCGGAATACATTCAAGATCTACTTGCCAAACAAAACGCTGAGTTTTTCCGAAAAAAAAAACGCTATTAAATAATCACATCAGTTTCGATCTTTCAGATAGGCATCAGCAGCCCCGTGGAATGAACTTCATCGTTAAATAATTCAAATCAATAAAAACTTGCTTATTTAGACGTTTTAAACAACTGAAAACTGAGATTTACAAAATATATTAAGAAATTCCTATACACATCAAATTCAAAATTGGTAGAAGAACACAATTTATGTTATGTTAAAACATCAAAAATACATGGAACTGAAGGTCTTTCCACTTTGAAATACAATAAACTAATGAGAGTAAAACTATTGAAAAATGGGTACAATCCAGGGGTACCCAAAATACACAAACTGGAAACTAAGGACAAACCAATGGATAGAGAGAAAGAAAAGATGAGAAGAAATAAGGATGAGTGAGTGAAGAAAGTTCACTCAGTTAAGTTAAAGATCTGAAATTAAAGAGTGATTACAGTGTGTTAGTAAAACATCATCAGTGTCTGGCTAAAATAAATAACATTTACAATTTAAAATATTGACTCTATTACATATTCTCCCCCGTTTAAGAAAAGTTGTTCACAACGTTTACTATTTTATGTATTAAATTCCCCAGGGAATAATGACTTACACAGGGTGGGTAGCATCTCCAATACCACTCGCAATCTGTCAGGAGCTAGAGTTGAAAAGTCTGTAGGTAATAATGAACGCGCTAACTCTGTTCTCCTTTGACTAGTAGAGAGATTAACTGATTGCTGAGATAGGACATACTCACCGCTTTGAACCCATTGAGGTGGTTGTCTTGATGGAGTAGGTCGTACGTCTGGTTTAACTGTAGATTCTACATGAGGTTTGTGGTAATTCCGGTTCCATTGTATCATTTCCATGGTAAACTGGTTCTTGATCTTCCACAATATCATCTTTAAGAATGTCATCTTCAAAAGGTTGTGTAGTAGCATCTGGGTCTGTATGCATAAAAATAACTTTAACACATACTCTGAGCTAAAATATCCATTGATTGAACCAGGTTTTCGAGGGTTGAATATGGATTTAACTCAGTGATAAGTTATATGCATACAGGCTCAGGAGTTGGCTGCTCTTCTGAACGTAACTCACTCCTTGGTAAAACTAAAGTAGTATTACCTGTTTAATCTTCCTGATAATCTATTCCAGATGAAACTTCTAATTCTGGTGATTCTGGCCTCTCTAATTTACCCTGCTGTGTTTTTTTAACATCAGGAACTAGAAATACTTCATCATCTTCACCAGTTTCTTCTGTGGGACTAGCAGTAGCTCAGTTCATTCTGAGTAAGGATGTTTCTATTTCAGCTCGAAAATTGTGCACCAGATTACAATATAGTGATTTGCAGTTGCGTCATAAACTAACGACTGACACAAGTTCTTTTGAAAATATAGTCAGAAAAATTCAGAAGTATTCAAATAATGCGACTTTTGTTGCTGCTCCTGATACGAGCAAGGAGGTTTCCTCTGCTGCAAATGAGCTTGAATCTCTTCGTGTAAGTAGTGGTTCGTTTTCTGGTGATAAAAATAAGAATTCTTCCACATCAATATCCAGTATTCTACATGACAGATCTAAAGACAAGTTTTATGATTTACTTGTTCAGCACAAAGAGGCTTTCAGTTTGCAAGGTGAAATAGGTGAGTGTCGAAATATTGAAGTGGATATTGAGGTTACAAATAAAGACCCTTTTACATGAGACCGTATCCGAAATTCGAAGCAAAGTATACATCTCCAGTTTGGTTATTCCTATATCCTAAGAAGGGACTAGTGAAAAGAGAGTTGTTGTTGATTTCCGCTACCTCAATTCCAGAATACAGCGGTTTAATCACCCATTTCCTTTGCTTTCAGATACTTTAAAACGAGTTGGACATTCTTCCCTAACGTACTTAGCTGATAACAATGGTCTGGTGACAATTCAACCTTTAGCTGACAGATGTCAATCTATTAGAGGTAAGACGATTTATTGGAGCAGTAAATTAAGTTTCCAATTTTTTACCCAGATTGCAAGCAATCCTCCAGTCTCTTCAAACAAGAAATAAAATTGTAAGTGGACAGATCAACATGAAGCTGGTAGATTTACCTTATACAATGATACTTCCAGAACCGCTACAGGTTCTTTGATAGCTCAGGTAAATAAAGGCAAAGAACGTTTACTTGGTTACTATTCCCAGAAACTTCCTAAAGCTTGTGAAAGGTATAGTGTAACTGAGTTGGAGTTATTTGGTTTGCTTATCAATATTTCTAATTTCCAATATCTTCTTATGGGTGTTGAATTTGATGCCTATGTAGATCATTCTGTCAGTGTCCAGTTATTTAGTTCTAAACATGAACCTTATACTTACAGACTGGAGAAGTTGTTAGTTAAATTGTCTCACTATTCATTTAAAATTAGATATAAGAAAGGAACAGAATTAGTCTTCTTTCTAGCAGTCCTCTTGAAGACGTTGAAATAGATACGATTTTACCAACTGCTTTTGTAGCTTCTGAAGATGCTTATTCTTTAACAGAAAGGCCTGTTACAAGACAATTTGCTAAACAGCAGAATATTTCTATACCTGATATACCTTCTGATACAAGAAAAGTTAAGTTTTGTAAAAATACTCCTATCAAAGAACATTCTTCTAGTACTACTAGTTCTATCAAACAGAATATATCTCATGATGCAAGTCATTTATATGTTTCTACTAGTGATTCTCGGCCAGATGCAAAAGACTCGGTATATTCTGATCCATACATTATTTGCCTTCGTCCATCTTTACCATCATCAAGTCAGCAAACTTTGACCCGGATAGTAGATGTTCAGCATGAACCTGAGCATGTTGATATTCCTATTGAATTATGTTTCCACCAAAGCCAGTTATTCATAATAGTGAGGATATTATACAGAAGAATTTTCCTAAACAAAGAGAATTTAATAAGCTGATGAATGTTATTCAACGAAAAATTATTCGAGATTGTAATTTGTCTATTGCTGCCAACAAGCTTAGGATTGAGCAAGAATCTTCTCCTTATTTTAAAGCTGTCTATAATTATTTAAAACATGATATACTACCTTCAAGTAAGAAGTCTGCCAAATCTGTCAAATACAAGTCAGAGGAATATATTTTGTGTGATTCTCTTCTATTTCGTGTCATCATTTCTCAAGAAGATCAATTTTCATTGCAGTTACGTATTCCTGAATCTGTGTGTAGCAGTTTGATAAATATCTATCATGACAGAGTCAATTGTCTAACCATGCGTAAACTATTCTACTTTCCAAAATATGTTCGATACCATTTCTTCTTACATCACTTCCTGTCTCTAGTGCCAACAGTTTAAAGGCAAGACAGACCAGGACAGAATATTTCATCCCAGGATTCCCACTGAGTATAGAACTTATAATAGGTTAAGCGTGTAGACTTTAAGACTATGCCAGCTTTTCTAGTGTTTTCAAACATCTCATGGTAGTTTGTGATGAAATCACAAGGTTTGTAATTTGTGTTCCACTCAAGACAGATGCTGAAACTATTTGTGAGGCCATCATACAAAAGATTGTGTGTATCTTTGGCCCACCATCTGTACTTATAACAGAGATTGCTTCTTCCCTCAAAGGTGAGCTAGTTTCAGTATTGTTTAAGGCTCTAGGTATCCATCATAAACTCATTTCTGTGGAAAAATCATGGTAGTCTTCTGGTAGAACGCCACATTCAGTCCATATCTAACTTAGTCAAATATAACCTTAATCAATATGGTACCGATTGTGTACGTTATGTTTCAACATGTAGTTATGCCTATAATTCATTTGTGTCAATTCAGTTGGGAAATTATAGCCCATATGAGTTAGTTTTTGGTAAACAACCCAAAAATTTGACTTCTTTAAGTCTTATAATGAATATGAAGCTCTTTAAAGAAGAAATTTGATGGCATTTCCAGTACAATTCTATCTCTACAGAAGAAACAACAAGAGTCTCAGAATATGAGCATTGCCTACAGTTTTAGTCCAAATCCAATCTATACTTTAGGTCAACTAGTATTTGTTTTCAAGCCTTCCTCCTCAGCCTTAACGGCTAATTTAAGAAAGGTCAAAGTTGATTGGTGTGGCCCTTTGGTCATCCATCAGGTTTTTGATAGAACACATTAGGTGTTGTCTACTCTTAAAGCTAAGGTTCTTCAAAAGGTAAATTCCATCAATCGCCTTTTGTGAGGTCAACTCAGCCTAACACGAGAATTGATAATATTAAAGATCTCAAAGACAGATTGGGTGATTTTCCTCCTGGTGCTGATTCGATTAATACTTCTTGTTCTGCAGTAGACAAATGGATGTGTTTTACCCCCACTTAATGAGAGAGACGTTGTATTTAATCGGTTAACTACACCTGTAGATTTAACTCTTTACCAATATACTGAATGCAATGCTGTCTGACTGTCTTTGGCTCAAATTGGTCAAGGAACAAAAATATTTCTCATTGTGAGTACATGCTTATCAAACGAGCAAGATTCAAATGTATTCAACTTCAGGTTTTGATCGAAATTCCCAACGTAGAATTAAGTGAGTGATTAACTGTAGACAATGATATTGTTCTATTCCATATCATTCATAATTTAATTTTAAACAAAAAGATGGTCGTTACTGGTAGTATACTAAAGTATTAAATGTAATTTCAGATTAGCTAGTTGTTGTTTACAAGTAAACCTTTCTTGCAATACTTACCATTTCTTTATATTTTGTTCTGTATATCTGGACCCCATAAAACGCTCGGTCACAGTGATGAAGGAAATGTAGGTCTATATTGTTATGTGGTGAGAATGGGCCGATAAAAACAGAATGTTAATTATCATAGTAGTTTTAACAAAAAAAATAGATAAATTTGATTATGCAAAATCGGAGAAAGGACAACTATTACAGGATTGTTGTCATAGGAATAACTTTCATAAACCAACGTCACATTGATTGTCAATATCATACTTGATAAACTATTTGATTTCCAATGAAGATTTTTAACATAACAAAGCCATTAGAAGTGCTACTTCGAATTCTTCATAATTCTCCAAGTTGCTTCAAGCAAGATGTACATGTTGTAAATTAAGTCATCCTTATGAGGTTCTATAGCACAGTGGTTAGCGCATCGTTCTTTACAAACATGACGTCATTTGCTTGGATACAAGGAAATGTTGGTCGTTATGTTTGAGAGTTCGGTTCTCGATCAGGGTGTGAAAGTCCGATAACCTTGAATAAGTCATCTTCACTCATAATTCCAGTCCACCCAGCTGTAAATGGGTACGGATAATCCGGGAAAGATCAATGCCAAGAGGTTTGGCCTTTGGCCAAGGACCAGCTGGGAGTAAGGATCCGCACGGAACCTAAGTTGTTATCCTTGTAAAATATAGATGTTTCTTTCTTTCTTTCTTTATAATCACTTGTTCTACTATATATAAATAGCAGTAGAGGAATGAATACTGACATAGTAAAAGCTACTAGTCATTAACTACTTAACGTTTTAATACTTGTGGTTTTCTGTATATATATATTTCCTCGTAATTAAGACCCCCGTGGTATAATAATGATATGGCTATGTTTGCTAATTTGTGTCAATTTTGAACATTACTGTGTACTCGAGGCTATATACAGACTTTAATCACATTGTCTGAAGCCTTTCATCATGTGCTTCTTTCCCTAATCTAATTGATGTCAACAACAAAGATCTGAAATGTGTGTTATTTCACAACGCGGTTTGCTGTACATCTTTACGCAAGAGGTATTGATTTGACGTATTGATTGTGGTTTAAAGAAAGCTAAGTTGTGAGTATTGAGGATCAGTGAAGCAATTTAAAATTTCTTCAATTCGTTTATCCAAGCGGGTTTTGTTTCCATGGCGCGGGGAATTGATTATACATTTCATCGATTCTTGTGCATCTTAATTATTAAACCTGAATGTAGACAGTGACCAAATGTCAAATATATTTTACGACCAACAGCTTTCGATCAAATGAATTGACAGAATATTTTTCATCAATAAGGGGCATCACAGAAGATAAGATATTGTTATTCCTCTATGTAACGAGCGTTTAAGATGCAGAAAAAATAAAACCTAGGCGTTAAGTAGCATTAGGTGTCCCATCACAGAGACTAACAAGCGAGCTGGGGGAGGGGGGATTATCTGAAATATACATACTGGAAAAATACTTCATTTTGAAGTTTACTTATGTTAATATTTAATTTCCTTGGGATCTTGAAATAGTTGATTAATAACTCGACCAATTATTTTTTGTTGTGTTTTTTATATCTGCAAAAATCTGTTTTGCCTATGCAGAAATTTCTCTCGTGGATTCTCACCAGTACTATTTTACTTTGCTGTATTACACATGGGTGGCATGCCTGTATTATGGTGAATATTAAGTTCTATTGGTCTTCCTGTATTCATTCCTCAATTCAATCACAAAAGATGTTTATTCGTATTGACTATAAGACGTCGTGGGCTGCTCGACGAGAAGGCTAGCCGATTCTTACCACAAAGCCACAATTGATTAGTGTCCGTGACAGTTGGACGAAAGTTATTATTGTTTCGGGATTACTTATTTCCATGACGGTAGATCTGGGTGACAATTAATTCCAAGGAAATTTGGCCCCAAGGAATTGATCCCAAATTAATTGGATATTTTAGGGAGATTTTTCAAGTAGTATAAATATAACTCCACAATCACATTTGTATCTCTAAATATATAAATGCACTGAGAACAAGTTGCGATGATTTTATAAACACGGATTTAAGTATGGATCCTCGATGTCGCCTGTGACAGTAAGAGTGTTTACTATTTTAAACCATTCGTTGCAGATACATTGTCAACAGCTTGCCGATGGCAGATCAAATTTCCATTTCTTCTGCGTGGATAGATAATGTCAAGATATGTGTATATATGGTTGTCTGGTATGCCTCGCCAAGTAGACGACCACGCGGTACGATGTATTGATTCACCTTTATATCGAACCAGTACTTGGATCGAAATGTTCCTGCGTTTAAAAGAGATCTTAAACTAAACGGTTTTCGAAAGAAATATTAATTTTCGTTAATAATATTATGCATTCAAGCTTTGTTTTGAACGGTATATATTATAATGCCTTAAATGATGCCGTAGTATATCGGGTGTCCCAAAAAAAACGCCCCCAACTTTGACGAAAAGTATCTCAGCTGCTGATGAGCCGATCTCTTTCAAAATTCTTACAAATTTACTTCAACATGTCCTTGCTAAACCTTGAAAATATGAAAGTCATCGAACAAAAATTGTACGAGTACTGCCTGGAACAAAATAGCATGTCAAAAAATTCAATATCAGAGCAAATAACATATTTGAATTTTTGTCCATTTTGCCTTCACCACAACCACCAACATCCAACATTTTCCATCCTGATAAACTCTTTCGGATCACATCTAAGGGTACCACTCGAGAAGCGACCATCCTGCATTTCAGTTCTTGTTTAATCAGTGTGTCCCTCTAACCCAAGTGCAGTAAACCTGATGCTTAAGAGAATCCCATACTGCTCGGAGTCATTACCATCACAAGTGGAACAAACTGGATGAACAGTAACTGAACGGCAGGAAGGTTGCTTTTTGGGAGAAAATATCTTAAGATGAGATCGGTGAGAGCATTTCAGGATTGAAAATGAATGATATTGGTGGTCGATGTGGTGAAAGCACAATAGACACAGGTTGAAATGTGTAGTTTGCTCTGATATTGAATTTTTTGACATGCTATTTTGTTCGAGGCAGTACTTATACAATTTTTATTCGATGACTTTCATATTTTCAAGGTCTGACACAGACATGTTAAAGTAAATCTGTAAGAATTTTGACAGAGATTGACTCACCAACAGCTTAGATACTTACGGTCAAACTTGGGGACGTTTTTATTGGGGACACCCGATATAACATAATAATAATAATAAACTCTTTATTTTACCAGAATTAGGCCAATACCACAAGAACATTGGTGACAAGTTTGTGCTACCAAGTTGTCAGTATATTCATAAACTGTCAACTAAAAATAGCGATGGCCATCGTAATACGCCCACTTTTGTAACGGCAGCCAATTCTTCCGGGCGGTTGACAAGTCACGAGTGATCAGTAAATGAAAGATTCTGAGAATGACATTTTCTCGTTTTACAAGAGTAAAACCTTGGGTTAAAGTTTCCTGGAAAAAACAAATATGTTACTGAAATATGCATAAAACAAGGGCAACCAACGTTTAGGTTCCATCTTAAAATGATTAAGAGCAGTCACATAGTTGATGATGTTTCTGATTCTCAATAAGGTGTATCCGAAGGTCAATATCAAAATCCATCAAGAAACCAGCTCTCTATGGTGTCCACAACTTTGAGAGTGTAACAGATGAATAATTAACGCGTTTTAAAGAACAAGGGCAATGACCCATAAAATATTTTTTCGATGTTTCTGATATTCAATAGGGTTTATCCCAATGTCAATACAGGGCCGGCAGAGCCGGAGCCGGGGGGTTTGGGGGGTGTTTGCACCCCCTAAAATTTACTCGGAAAGTGCCCTTTTTGAATTTAAAAAAAAAAAATGTGAAGAATAAAATGAAAAAAAAAACTGTACAGTCGTCTATGAGCTAAATACCGCCACAGTTTCCCTAGATGACGTCGCGCAAAAAACGCGTTACCCATCATGCCACTCCTCGCACAGTCCCACTTTGTCTACGCCCGCTCCGACGAAAGAGGGCCTACCCTACATTACATTTCAATTTCGATCAAATCTACTGGACACGAATCTGTTTGGTTGTAACATCCAACATGAAGCAAAAGTAGAGACATGAATTCGGAATCTTTGGATTCTAGCACTACTAGACTCGAAAAAGCGATACATTTCAACATAATAAGAATATCTATATCTTATATAAACTTCAAGTCCTGATTTGGAATGATGTAACAACAAAATGTTTTTGTGAGAGTTGAGATTTTGAATCTTTTGTAAAAATAAAGGCAGTTCGAAATAATTATACTTAATTATGGTAGGTCTAACTGGCAAAGAAAAATCATCAGAGGCTTGAATAGGGTCAGCATGTTTCGGACTAGGGAGTATCTACAATGGCTAGCCACCCCCTTACCGGTGTTGACGTGATTACGTTATTACCAATCTATATATCATTTGATTAAAATGTTGAAAATTCTTTGGAGATTTAGAGATGTATATTTGAACCATAAACTATGTGAACCTAAAAAAAATTGCCGCTCGCGCCTTCGGCGCTCGCGGGTTTAGAACACATTTTTCATTATCCACCCATTTTTATGAAATTCCTAAACCCGCCACTGCTACATGTACACTGACTCTTTTACTCAGGCATTATTAAAGTTGAATTCACGGGAAATTACATCTAAATGTTGAAATTACACATCGCTGCCATGATTGGTTATGTGCCCTTTTGATGTCTGTACCCCCTAAAAATATATTGGCGCGCCGGCCCTGCAATACAAACACTCATACCAAGTTTCATCAAAATCCATCAACAAACCAGCTCTCTATGGTGTCCACAACATATTTTCAAAAGCAAGGGCAATAACCCAGGAAATATTTTTCGATTCATCTGATTTTCAATAGGGTTCATCCTTGGGTGATTACAAACACTCACAGCAAGTTTCATAAAAATCCATCAAGAAACCAGCTCTCTATCGTGTCCACAACTTTGAGAGTGTAACGGCTGAAAAATTAACGTGTTTTAAAGAACAAGGGCAATAACTCATAAAATATTTTTTCGATGTTTCTGATATTCAATAGGGTTTATTACAATGTCAATACAAACACTCATACAAGTTTCATCAAAATCCATCAACAAACCAGCTCTCTATGGTGTCCACAACATATTTTCAAAAGCAAGGGCAATAACCCATGAAATATTTTTCGATTCGTCTGATTTTCAATAGGGTTCATCCTTGGGTGATAACAAACACTCACAGCAAGTTTCATCAAAATCCATCAAGAAACCAGCTCTCTATCGTGTCCACAACAATTGTGGACAGGCAGACAGACGGACAGGCGGACGGACGGACAGACGGACAGACAGACAGGGGTGACTACAATATACGCCCACATTAATGTGTGGGCGTATAAAAAGGAATATTTTCATTTAGAAACTCTGATACAATTTCACTTTAAGAGTGTGTAAAGAAGATCGGATACTCTTAGTAGTAGAGTCCATGGTAAAACCAAATACAATTAGTTTCAGATCATTGTTTTTCATCCACAGACTTTCTATACTATAAACTGGTATAACAGAATTAATCTGACGTGACGTTCACGAGTTAACGCCTTCTTAAGGATAAATTTCAAATGACGAGTTAACATTCGATTCCAATGGACTGATATTTTTAATCATCGTGTACTCTCTTTACTTTTGTCTGTTACCCCTACGGGGGCATAGGCCACCGACAATTGTTCTGCAGCCATCTCTGTCCTGGGCTGCTCTTTCTACATCTGTCCAGTTCCTTCCCATCTCTTTTGGGAAGGAATCATTGTGTGCACTTCTCCAAAACTTTCGGAATATTATTTACTTGTTTGGCCTAATTAGCTCCAAAATATCTTTTTGGATTTCGAGTTTCGTTTTGCGGTTCGGATTTTTAATACTTGGTTTCTTTATTTGAATAGTTTAAAATAGTTTGAGGTCGTTCACGGGTCCCGGTTCTTTGGTCGTTTCCTCGTCGTTTAATGTTTTAGTTAGTACGGCTTATGAAGTTATGATCAATATATTTCAGAACTATCAACAGTCAGTTACCAATGATCTCACAAACCTTTAATGATCTCCATAAATGACATATATGTAGTCCAGACATTTATCATTTTAATGGTGAATTATCTGTAAGAATTTATAGGAATTTTTTGCAGACTGGTTTAGGATGAGTCATTTAGATCGATGTTAATGCGAGATAAGGTACCGTTTCTCATTCATTTAAACAGATATTGATGATATGTCACACATTGAAATATTCCAAATATATCATAAAAAAAAATCGACTAGGTGGCGTTGAAATAACTCGAAAAAGTGTTGTGATTTTGAGGAAAGATTTGCCGTTAAGAGAAAACGCGCGATTTGTTGTCGACTCGTTTCGATCTGGTGATTGTGATCCCAAAATATTCACCGCCATGTCTGTTAGGGTTTCTTCTTACGTACTAATTTGCTGATTCAACTTTTGAGTATGTTATTATCATGGAACAGGCCCCATATATATTATTTAATCTGGATTCATAAGAAAACATCGGTTATGTTTGTTGTTGTTTTTTTGCAGAAGGACCTAGGTATAAGTCTGTATGAAATGAAAATGTTTATTATAGTGAAATTTTTTTTACAGATAATTATTTACAATAAGTAGAGATACAGAGAAAACACTTTAAATACAAGTACGTACAAATATAAAGGGTTATGCAAAAAATACATTATATGGTGGGTGGGTTTAGTTTTTATATAAACATTTTCGCCTGGTATCGAATGCCTGTGTGATGAACTTTGCACAGAGTCCGGGTAAATGATTTAAGAGTGCGTTTAATTGCTCAGTTTCAGTATATAGATAGAAATGTTGAAATACATGTACTATTATTATCCCCTTTGGTATTATTAAATACATGGTCTGAAAGTGAAATATATAAATATATCGTCTGTTCGAAATATTTAACGACGATAGAAAATCGTTTTCTCTTAAATTGAGGAAATCATAAATACATAAAACACACTAAGGCTGGATGAATTAGATGTTATCATGGAAACCTTCGGGGAAATATTAAACTCATTTAACCAAAACTCATTTATTCCTTCATTATTTAATTATTGAAAGGTTTTAACGCTAAAAAAGTATCCCTTATTTCAATAAATGAGCCTTATCACGATCGCACATTACTCTATGGTTGGCATTAATTGCTCTAAAGAGAGGAAATCGATTATTTATTTGTCAGAAGAAAATAATTTAACACCAATTACTTTCATACTTTTCATGACTGATCATAAAGAGGTGTCAACCATCAGAACTTCTACCAACTGGTGAAGTCATATTGATAGACCATCAAAGTGACTGCTTGCTCAAGAGACGTTAATTCTCCACAAGTAAAAAGTGTAACGTCATTTACAGATAATGGAAACATGTCTGGTTGCACCATTTGAAACACGATCATTGTCTGATTTAGCCTATATGTCATAGACGTAATCGTTCTCATATTATCGTTCCAAAAACTGAGTTTGTGTTATTAGGGTTCAAGGTAATAAAAGAATTTTATATTTTGCAAAGCTAATTAAAGATAACGGTTGTCCCGAATTTCTGAAATCGTTACTGCGAAATCGTACAACTACCTATCGTATGTACGATGTTTAACAATAACCTCGAATGAAAATGAAGAATTTCTTATAAAGTCCAGCAATCCAGTTGCGTTAGAAAATAAAGTTTGTCAGATGTTAGTTCGTTGAAGACGAAATTCTTGTTGTCAGAAACTAGGTAATTGGAAATGAGCAGACAACTTCTGTTCGAAAAATAATTTTGATTTTAACGCAGGACAGACAACCCAGTCTGAAAAATGATATTCATTGGCTGAAGTTCGATCATGGAGTGTGAGAAATCATATGAGCCAATTATTTTCCGTAATGTGGGCCACTAGATTTGGCCTTCTAATAAGCCTTCCTAGAAATCTTCAACATAAATATAAGAAATAATTCTGTGTTCGCGCTAATAGATAATCAATTATAGCCAGATGCGTCCTATTTTCAATATATCAATGGCTGTAACTTAGTAAATACCCTAATAACATATCGGGTTTGTTAAATATTTGTAATAAATTTATCAGATGTGACTTTTAACGTGTGAAAGAGATGAAATCACATTGGTCGAGTTGTACCCAGTTCTAAACATTTAGAATTTAGATTTAATATTACACCTTAATATTCGAACAAGAATAATTGTTATCTCTATCAAGTTTGTGATATACTTTAAATGTATTTTCAATTTCCAGATTGTTTCTTCAAATAGTAAACGTATACATAGGATCAGGTCAGCACTTGTCAGGTTGAACCTTTCAATACCGGTGATTAGTTTTCCACTGATTTTTTCATTAGTTAGTTCATTATCTTAAATTAATAATTAGCTAGCAATTTGTAAAATTTAAATTTAATTTTGGCCACAATAGTCAAAGTATTAATTTCCTACAAAAAATGCTGACACAGTTGTTTCAAATTCATCTTAAGATAACGAACAGGGATAAGAAATACTATATGTCGTTCAAGACAGATTTGGATAAGAACATTCAAACTATTGTTAAAATATAGTATTACGACATATCGATTTTATATGCTTACAATGTTTTGCGGATTTGTAGTATAATCAAAATCGTGAAACTGTTCATTGACACATGACTATGCTTACGAGTCAATAGCCTAGTCTTTTCATGAGGAAGTCGGTAAGTGAGTTATTATTTCGAAATAAAAAGTTTCAAGAACAATCAGCATACCCTGCTTAGCGCTAAACTCGCAGTAAGATCGGTAATATAACAGTCTCTAATGTCTAGCAACGCCCTTTAAAATAATGAATGTATTTTAGCCTAGGTATGGGATGAATTTTCAGAATCCCGAGTTATTGCTTTAAGAAAGTAGCGCGATCACGTTTTTTATTCCTATTAATCAGTGCGTGAAAAGTATGAAATTTTCATATTTTCTGTCGATATGAAATAAATAATAAATGGACAATTCGATATATTTTGTCGATATCCCCGGGGTTAATATCAAGTCGAAGCAAGTCAATATATTTTCGTTTAGACGACCATGATTTTAGCATAAATCGAAATAAAAACTATGTCTAGCTACTGAACGCTCGGAGTGCTTTTACTGTCTCTTGTCTTCAATTTGTTTCCCTTCACATTAGTATCTGCACAGTGCACATCTAGTTGTCAAGTACTTGATCGCTTTAACATAATCTAGCCATCTCATACACTTCACTTGTACTTGTGAATATCATTATTACAAATTGTATCTTATACCCCTTTTACACTAGGCTCCGATAAAGTGGGCCAGGCACTGCTGGCCCACTTCAATTTTACTAGTGTAAACGGAATAAAGCGCCTGACCCACTTCAATTTTACTAGTGTAAAACGAATGCGTGCCTGGCCCGGATTAAAAAATTACTCTGCGCATGTGCAGGGTTTACAACTTCCGTATCGGCGGCCATTTAAAACGTTACTACTGTAAATAAAAATGGGTGGTCCATGAAAGAAACGAGAGATTTCATAGCCTTGTGGGGAGATAAACGAATACAGTCCCAGTTGGACGGTATTCATCATAACCACAAGGTGTATGATAATCTCTCCGATCTTCTGGCCGATAAAGGGTACCCTCGGAGGACCGGAAAGCAGTGCCAAGAAAAATTTAAAAAGTTGAAAAAAAAGTATCGAGATATATTCGATCATAATAATAAATCGGGTCATGACGTCAAGAAATGGGAATTTTTTTATATCATTGACCAGATTCTGGGAACTAAACCGACATCCAGACCGACAGTTCTCCTCCAGTCACTGGATGGTGAAAGTTCACACGACTCGCACTCACGGGTAAGAATGGTGTAGCCATAGTCTATAGTGAGTATTTTTACACAGTTATATGTAGCATATAATGGTATATAATCCCTGCGCAATATCGTGTGATTTATCTTTTCCTATGTTAAAAGTCAAGTCATTTTATTTATTTTTTGCCTTTTTCATGTAAGCTTATTTCTCTGCACCTGGTTACACAAACTACTTGTTGGATATAAACAGACTAACCTCATTTTAGAGACTCATAGTTCAGATCAGTGGGACTGAGTATCTTGATTTACGATTATTCCAGGTTGATGACTCTCAGTCTTCGTATCTACCTAGTGATGAAGAGTTGGACAACATTAGGTCATTGCAGAGTCTAGAAGAAATCGATAGAGCTCTTGACTGTTTGTATTTTAGATTTCATGCATCAAAACAAAATTTACCAGGGCTCGTATGCTCGTAAGGCATACCGAAGATGGTTATTCGTATGTCGGATGGACGGGAATACTGTGGCATGTTTGCTGCTCGTTCTATTGAGTATTTGACCCCCTTGAACGGTTCGCTGCCTCTACCGAACTCAAACCAGGTCTCGAAACCCCTGATATCCTTGTTGTTAGGAAAGGATACCAGGAATTTAGAGTTACCCACGTTCTGGAAACAGCGAACCGTCTCCAGGGGTGCTTCTCTCTCACTGAAGTGGCCCAACATTTCATCAGTTTTTATCTGTTGGGTCATTTGGTTTTATTTCTACTGTTAATTTTCGTTCTAATATTTTTGAAGCCATATTATAATATTTGAATTATTTACAACGTTTATATAAATAAGAAAAAGTGAAATTTTAATCAAACGATCACTATCAGGTCCGCGTTTATATATAAACGAAGCTTTCTATCCCACCTTTATCGAAACTAAAATAAAAGGTGAAAAAAGGAGTCGAAAACTTCGAGTCTCACTTTCAGGTCCGCGCTGACAGGAGCAAAAAGACTTCGAAACTACCTTTTCCGAAAACGTCACCCCATTGTTATGGCAGGTCTTTCTTTTCACTAATATCCCTCCACTCAGGGACATTCGAGAGAATATCCCTATTCAGAAGTTTCAAAATCAAGTCGATTAATCAAATGCAATCACTACCCAGTGACAAAGTTTGCATTTGTTTCTAATCACCATAACCCAGTGATCATTATAGGGTTTCTATCTTCCACTGATTAGAATAGGGTTGATACAACAATATATACCCCTCATGTTTCTTGTAATGATTTTCACTGGTCATCTTTCAGATACAATTATTTTTTTAAAAGTGGTTTTAAAAATTTAAAAACTAGATTTTTAGAGCGAGCGTTTTTCTGGGGGATTAATATCTTTCAATACTACATTTTAGAATTTTTTAATATAAAATTAGATGTTCTAAATATTTCTGAAAATTCTGGAACATATTTTTACACCACAATCACCACATGGATTATCTCTCATGTGATGTTAAATGTATTGATTGATCATATTTACCAAAATACCAATTATTGAATCAGGAATCGGTTTCTATCGGGATTAGTTGACATAATGCCCTTGGGCTCGGGAAAGCCCTCGGGCCTTCGGCCCTCGTGCTTTCCCGAACCCGCGGGCATTATGTCAACTAATCCCTCGAAACCATGCATTATCCTACACATAACGTACTGTACTCTTATAATGCTGGCATAATTATAACAGGTCGGCTTAACTTTTCAGAACTCTGCTCAAGGGAGAAAGATGAATTAATTGGAAATCTCAATATAGATTTAAATTTGGCCGCTTCCTTCGATCAGATCTACAGATTTATTGAGGTGTTAACTGATAAGAAATATTTGTTCAATTAGACAGACAAAAATAAACTTGCTAAAGATTGCAGTATTTGAATGAAGCGAAATTGAACAAGGAACACGACGATAGACTTATGAATCTAAGCCAGGCTGAATATCAGTAAATAACTGATAATAACGAGGGTTCTTATAACAAAGATAACGAATGATATTGTACCTAAAGTTTGACATGAGATATAACGAATGTTCATGGATTTGTTAATATAAATGTCGAAGAATTCCGACATTGGGGCTACAAAACATAATAATGATATTATGCATTATGCAATAAATAGACGCGATTGTAAGGTCAAAGCAGTCGATCATATAACGAAAGGAAAACAATGTTTATTTTATTACGATTGGCATTCTGAAAAAAGTTGTCTATGCTGATTAGATTTTTTATACGCCCACATATAATTCAAAGTTACCATTGTCCGTCGGTCCAAAATTGCTCATAATCACTCAAGAGAGCACACTTTTTCATCCGTTTTGACGAAAGGTACTGAAATTGTTTGATGCCCCCAAAAATGAACTCTATAGAAAAGCAGAAAAATATTTAATGAGTTATTCTGTTCTTCAAACCGCTTTCACACGAACAGCTCAAACGGCAAAAATCTTAACCGATTTTTAAAAATTCATTTAAATAATTTATTACCACCCAAGGATGAACCTTGTTGAAAATCAGCAAGTTGTTAGTGGGCGTATATTACATTTTCTGGCAAAACTATCTTTCTAATTATAAAATCAGTATAAATGATCAGTAGGCCTACCTCTCTAAGCCTTTACTTTTTTTTTACCGTCATAGAATATGATAGCATAACCTGTTTATTTAAAAAAAATATATATAGTGTTTCTATGACCTAGATTATTAATCTAAAACAAAATTCTTGGAATTCTATTTTTTTTTTAAATTAGCTAATGAAATTTAAAAAAAATAAATGCGACTAGTTTAAAAATTACTATAAGAAAATAAACTTACTAATTAAGTAAATTAAAAATTAAATGAAATATTGATTTGAAAAAACAAATTATGTGCTAAATTGATTTAAGAAAAAATAAATATGAAGTTAAAAGTTGGACTGGTCTATGTTTTGTAAAGATTGCAAGGAGGTTTTCTAAAAAATATCGTTAATCGGGAAGACTGGTAGAATAAATTTACTCCATCCCAATTTTCAATTTCATTCAACTACGACCATCAAGAAGAATAAGCATGTTCAGAACGAGTTTGGAAGAATGAAGAAGATCGAGTAACTCACGCCACACTACTCAGGGCCGAGTTTCACTGCCATGTCATTCGACCCGACCAGATCTCTCAAATTACCAAACCAGCACAATACCATCCGATTGAACCAATCAACTACCACCACTACCAATAACTACCGAGTTTGCGATATCAGCTACTGCTGGAAGCGAACGTTAACTTGTCATTTACCAACCAACCATTTTCAATCTATACAATCCCTTTAACCAGATAATATGTAATGATTAGATTGTCCTGTGAACAAAACATTGCCAAATATAGAAACCAATTGTGGTTCCGGTACATAACGTGAGTTTGATCTTTAAACCGATGATTTACAGCACAGGAGCGGTCGTGAGTAGTGACAAACATGAAAAGGGACATTTACCAACAAAAGGATCTAACTTAGTTTATGTCCACGACGTTTGTTGGTTTTGATTGTTTTCATTGGTAATTTATTTAAATCTGCTAGGAAAAAAACTAATTTCGAATATTATGGACCTCAAATTGATCCGTCACTGAATCATCTTTAAAGATCCGAAAACACAGCACGAAACACTAAAAAGAAATCGGCTCGAACAACAGAACGGCAATTATCAATGTGTTACTTAGTGATAATGAACAAAGTTTCGCTTAAATTCATAAATAATTGTGCAGTGGCATTGACTCAAATTAAATATTTTAATTTCAATAATAAAAATAGCGATGGCCATCGTAATGTAATACGCCCACTTTTATAATGGCAGCCAATTCGTCCGGGGGGTTGACAAGAGTGATCAGTAAATGAAAGATTCTGAGAATGACATTTTCTCTATTTACAAGAGTAAAACCATAGGTTCAAGTTTCCTGAAAACAAATATGTCACTGAAATATGCATAAAACAAGGGCAACCAACGTTTAGGTTCCATCTTAAAATGATTAAGAGCAGTCACATAGTTGATGATGTTTCTGATTTTCAATAAGGTGTATCCGAAGGTCAATACAAACACCAACAGCCAGTTTCATAAAAATCCACCACGAAACCAGCTCTCTATCGTGTCCACAACTTTGAGAGTGTAACGGCTGAAAAATTAACGTGTTTTAAAGAACAAGGGGCAATAACTCATAAAATATTTTTTCGATGTTTCTGATATTCATTAGGGTTTATCCTAATGTCAATACAAACACTCATACCAAGTTTCATCAAAATCCATCAAGAAACCAGCTCTATATGGTGTCCACAACATATTTTCAAAAGCAAGGGCAATAACCCAGGAAATATTTTTCGATTCGTCTGATTTTCAATAGGGTTCATCCTTGGGTGATTACAAACACTCACAGCAAGTTTCATAAAAATCCACCAAGAAACCAGCTCTCTATCGTGTCCACAACTTTGAGAGAGTAACGGCTGAAAAATTAACGTGTTTTAAAGAACACGGGCAATAACTCATAAAATATTTTTACGATATTTCTGATATTCAATAGGGTTTATCCTAATGTCAGTACAAACTCTCATACCAAGTTTCATCAAAATCCATCAAGAAACCAGCTCTCTATGGTGTCCACAACATACTTTCAAGAGCAAGGGCAATAACCCAGGAAATATTTTTCGATTCGTCTGATTTTCAATAGGGTTCATCCTTGGGTGATTACAAACACTCACAGCAAGTTTCATAAAGATCCACCAAGAAACCAGCTCTCTATCGTTTCCACAACTTTGAGAGAGTAACGGCTGAAAAATTAACGTGTTTTAAAGAACACGGGCAATAACTCATAAAATATTTTTTCGATGTTTCTGATATTCAATAGGGTTTATCCTAATGTCAGTACAAACTCTCATACCAAGTTTCATCAAAATCCATCAAGAAACCAGCTCTCTATGGTGTCCACAACATATTTTCAAGAGCAAGGGCAATAACCCAGGAAATATTTTTCGATTCGTCTGATTTTCAATAGGGTTCATCCTTGGGTGATTACAAACACTCACAGCAAGTTTCATCAAAATCCACCAAGAAACCACCTCTCTATCGTGTCCACAACTTTGAAAGTGTAACGGCTGAAAAATTAACGTGTTTTAAAGAACAAGGGCAATAACACATAAAATATTTTTTCGATTTTCTTATTCAATAGGGTTTATCCTAATGTCAATATAAACACTCATACCAAGTTTCATCAAAATCCATCAAGAAACCAGCTCTCTATGGTGTACACAACATATTTTCAAAAGCAAGGGCAATAACCTAGGAAATATTTTTCGAATCGTCTGATTTTCAATAGAGTTCATCCTTGGGTGATTACAAACACTCACAGCAAGTTTCATAACAATCCACAAAGAAACCAGCTCTCTATCGTGTCCACAACTTTGAGAGTGTAACGGCTGAAAAATTCACGCGTTTTAAAGAACAAGGGCAATAACTCATAAAATATTTTATCGATGTTTCTGATATTCAATAGGGGTTATCCCAATGTCAATACAAACACTCGTACCAAGTTTCATAAAAATCCATCAAGAAACCAGCTCTCTATGGTATCCACAACATATTTTCAAAAGCAAAGGCAATAACCCATGAAATATTTTTCGATTCGTCTGATTTTCAATAGGATTCATCCTTGGGTGATAACAAACACTCACAGGAAGTTTCATCAAAATCCATCAAGAAACCAGTTCTCTATCGTGTCCACAACAATATTGTGGACAGACAGATGGACAGACAGACAGGGGCGACTACAATATACGCCCACATTAATGTGTGGGCGTATAAAAATCCGTACAAGCAAAACAATTCTGTTAATCAAAAATCTCGTCCAGAGCATGACAAAATCGAGTGCAATAATTATTTAGTAGTGGACTTCCCAAAATATACAATACCGTTTAACCTTTAGTCATCTTGAACAATTTCATGGACTTAGAACACTATATTATAACTTAACCCAATATGCTTAATCAACGTTGCTTCACTTCATTATTCTTTTTTTAAATTTTCGTTTCCAAGTGGCCATTTAACAATAGACTTGAAGAGAGTAGAGAAAATTGGAATAATAGAAATATTGATTATTTTTGTAAATACCATGTAGGAAATGTTAAATGGTTAATAAGTTCAGCATCATTGATTTCTTAGTTTCCAATCATAGAATATAATTGTCCATTACAAGGGGTCCTATTAAGAAGTCGTTAGTGTGAAAAATCTATTGGGATCTTTAGAGGACTTCATATAAGGCTAATTATGGTAGGCGACAGATAATCACAAATAGAGGGAAAGTAGCGACATGTTTCTTTATGATTGTGTTTCAGTTCTTGAATATGTTGAAGCACAGTAACATACGCATTTACTGATAAATATAGCATCTAGTAATACAGGAAATAAATTTTCGAAAGCGGAAGTAAATGTATAAATAATAAAAACTAAGTACTTCATAATGAAAAGGATCATCACATACATGTCTTGACTAATGAGTATAATATAGTTAGAGAATTAACCACATGTTCACACCGTATAGTAGCAATGTGAGGTGTATTTATCAACTGTTTATGTATAAGGTTATATTTTTTACGAAGACAGACATGTTTGATATTGTTTGGTTTCAAACCACGAAGTCTACAGTTAGCTACATTATTCACATACCAGAAGTCTACAGTTAGCTGCATTATTCACACACCAGAAGTCTACTGTTAGCTACATTATTCACATACCAGAAGTCTACTGTTAGCTACATTATTCACACACCATTAGCTACATTATTCACACACCAGAAGTCTACTGTTAGCTACATTATTCACACACCAGAAGTCTAATGTTAGCTACATTATTCACACACCAGAAGTCTACTGTTAGCTACATTATTTACATACCAGAAGTCTACTGTTTGCTACATTATTCACACACCAGAAGTCTACTGTTTGCTACATTATTCACACACCAGAAGTCTACTGTTTGCTACATTATTCACATACCAGAAGTCTACTGTTAGCTACATTATTCACATACCAGAAGTCTACTGTTAGCTACATTATTCACACACCAGAAGTATACTGTTAGCTACATTATTCACACACCAGAAGTCTAATGTTAGCTACATTTTTCACACACCAGAAGTCTACTGTTAGCTACATTATTCACACACCAGAAGTCTACTGTTAGCTACATTATTCACACACCAGAAGTCTACTGTTAGCTACATTATTCACATACCACAAGTCTACTGTTAGCTACATTAGTCACACATCAGAAGTCTACTGATTGCTACATTAGTCACACACCAGAAGTCTACTGTTTGCTACATTAGTCACACACCAGAAGTCTACTGTTAGCTACATTATTCACACACCAGAAGTCTACTGTTAGCTACATTATTCACATACCAGAAGTCTACTGTTAGCTACATTATTCACATACCAGAAGTCTACTGTTTGCTACATTATTCACATACCAGAAGTCTACTGTTAGCTACATTAGTCACACACCAGAAGTCTACTGTTTGCTACATTATTTACACACCAGAAGTCTACTGTTAGCTACATTATTCACACACCAGAAGTCTACTGTTTGCTACATTAGTCACACACCAGAAGTCTACTGTTTGCTACATTATTCACATACCAGAAGTCTACTGTTTGCTACATTATTCACACACCAGAAGTCTACTGTTTGCTACATTATTCACACACCAGAAGTCTACTGTTAGCTACATTATTCACACACCAGAAGTCTACTGTTAGCTACATTATTCACACACCAGAAGTCTACTGTTAGCTACATTAGTCACACACCAGAAGTCTACTGTTAGCTACATTATTCACACACCAGAAGTCTACTGTTAGCTACATTATTCACACACCAGAGGTCTACTGTTAGCTACATTATTTACACACCAGAAGTGTACTGTTAGCTACATTAGTCACACACCAGAAGTCTACTGTTTGCTACATTAGTCACACACCAGAAGTCTACTGTTTGCTACATTATTCACATACCAGAAGTCTACTGTTTGCTACATTATTCACACACCAGAAGTCTACTGTTTGCTACATTATTCACACACCAGAAGTCTACTGTTTGCTACATTATTCACACACCAGAAGTCTACTGTTTGCTACATTATTCACACACCAGAAGTCTACTGTTAGCTACATTATTCACACACCAGAAGTCTACTGTTAGCTACATTATTCACACACCAGAAGTCTACTGTTTGCTACATTATTCACATACCAGAAGTCTACTGTTTGCTACATTATTCACACACCAGAAGTCTACTGTTTGCTACATTATTCACACACCAGAAGTCTACTGTTAGCTACATTATTCACACACCAGAAGTGTACTGTTTGCTACATTATTCACACACCAGAAGTACAATGTTAGCTACAATATTCACACACCAGAAGTCTACTGTTAGCTACATTATTCACACACCAGAAGTCTACTGTTAGCTACATTATTCACACACCAGAAGTCTACTGTTAGCTACATTATTCACACACCAGAGGTCTACTGTTAGCTACATTATTCACACACCAGAAGTACAATGTTAGCTACATTATTCACACACCAGAAGTCTACTGTTAGCTACATTATTCACACACCAGAAGTACAATGTTAGCTACAATATTCAGACACCACAGGTCTACGGTTTGCTTCATTATTCACACACCAGAAGTCTACTGTTTGCTACATTATTCACATAACAGAAGTCTACTGTTTGCTACATTATTCACATACCAGAGGTCTACTGTTAGCTACATTATTCACATACCAGAAGTCTACTGTTAGCTACATTATTCACACACCAGAAGTCTACTGTTAGCTACATTATTCACATAACAGAAGTCTACTGTTTGCTACATTATTCACATACCAGAAGTCTACTGTTAGCTACATTATTCACACACCAGAAGTCTACTGTTTGCTACATTATTCACATAACAGAAGTCTACTGTTTGCTACATTATTCATATACCAGAGGTCTACTGTTAGCTACATTATTCACATACCAGAGGTCTACTGTTAGCTACATTATTCACACACCAGAAGTCTACTGTTTGCTACATTATTCACACACCAGAAGTCTACTGTTAGCTACATTATTCACACACCAGAAGTCTACTGTTAGCTACATTATTCACACACCAGAAGTCTACTGTTAGCTACATTAGTCACACACCAGAAGTCTACTGTTAGCTACATTATTCACACACCAGAAGTCTACTGTTAGCTACATTATTCACACACCAGAGGTCTACTGTTAGCTACATTATTTACACACCAGAAGTGTACTGTTAGCTACATTATTCACATAACAGAAGTCTACTGTTTGCTACATTATTCACATAACAGAAGTCTACTGTTTGCTACATTATTCACATACCAGAGGTCTACTGTTAGCTACATTATTCACATACCAGAGGTCTACTGTTAGCTACATTATTCACACACCAGAAGTGTACTGTTTGCTACATTATTCACATACCAGAAGTCTACTGTTAGCTACATTATTCACACACCAGAAGTCTACTGTTAGCTACATTATTCACACACCAGAGGTCTACTGTTAGCTACATTATTTACACACCAGAAGTGTACTGTTAGCTACATTATTCACATAACAGAAGTCTACTGTTTGCTACATTATTCACATAACAGAAGTCTACTGTTTGCTACATTATTCACATACCAGAGGTCTACTGTTAGCTACATTATTCACATACCAGAGGTCTACTGTTAGCTACATTATTCACACACCAGAAGTGTACTGTTTGCTACATTATTCACACACCAGAAGTACAATGTTAGCTACAATATTCACACACCAGAAGTCTACTGTTAGCTACATTATTCACACACCAGAAGTCTACTGTTAGCTACATTATTCACACACCAGAAGTCTACTGTTAGCTACATTATTCACACACCAGAGGTCTACTGTTAGCTACATTATTCACACACCAGAAGTACAATGTTAGCTACATTATTCACACACCAGAAGTCTACTGTTAGCTACATTATTCACACACCAGAAGTACAATGTTAGCTACAATATTCAGACACCAGAGGTCTACGGTTTGCTTCATTATTCACACACCAGAAGTCTACTGTTTGCTACATTATTCACATAACAGAAGTCTACTGTTTGCTACATTATTCACATACCAGAGGTCTACTGTTAGCTACATTATTCACATACCAGAAGTCTACTGTTAGCTACATTATTCACACACCAGAAGTCTACTGTTAGCTACATTATTCACATAACAGAAGTCTACTGTTAGCTACATTATTTACACACCAGAAGTGTACTGTTAGCTACATTATTCACATAACAGAAGTCTACTGTTTGCTACATTATTCACATAACAGAAGTCTACTGTTTGCTACATTATTCACATACCAGAGGTCTACTGTTAGCTACATTATTCACATACCAGAGGTCTACTGTTAGCTACATTATTCACACACCAGAAGTGTACTGTTTGCTACATTATTCACACACCAGAAGTACAATGTTAGCTACAATATTCACACACCAGAAGTCTACTGTTAGCTACATTATTCACACACCAGAAGTCTACTGTTAGCTACATTATTCACACACCAGAAGTCTACTGTTAGCTACATTATTCACACACCAGAGGTCTACTGTTAGCTACATTATTCACACACCAGAAGTACAATGTTAGCTACATTATTCACACACCAGAAGTCTACTGTTAGCTACATTATTCACACACCAGAAGTACAATGTTAGCTACAATATTCAGACACCAGAGGTCTACGGTTTGCTTCATTATTCACACACCAGAAGTCTACTGTTTGCTACATTATTCACATAACAGAAGTCTACTGTTTGCTACATTATTCACATACCAGAGGTCTACTGTTAGCTACATTATTCACATACCAGAAGTCTACTGTTAGCTACATTATTCACACACCAGAAGTCTACTGTTAGCTACATTATTCACATAACAGAAGTCTACTGTTTGCTACATTATTCACATACCAGAAGTCTACTGTTAGCTACATTATTCACACACCAGAAGTCTACTGTTTGCTACATTATTCACATAACAGAAGTCTACTGTTTGCTACATTATTCACATACCAGAGGTCTACTGTTAGCTACATTATTCACATACCAGAGGTCTACTGTTAGCTACATTATTCACACACCAGAAGTGTACTGTTTGCTACATTATTCACACACCAGAAGTACAATGTTAGCTACAATATTCACACACCAGAAGTCTACTGTTAGCTACATTATTCACACACCAGAAGTCTACTGTTAGCTACATTATTCACACACCAGAGGTCTACTGTTAGCTACATTATTCACACACCAGAAGTACAATGTTAGCTACATTATTCACACACCAGAAGTCTACTGTTAGCTACATTATTCACACACCAGAAGTACAATGTTAGCTACAATATTCAGACACCAGAGGTCTACGGTTTGCTACATTATTCACACACCAGAAGTCTACTGTTAGCTACATTATTCACATACCAGAAGTCTACTGTTTGCTACATTATTCACACACCAGAAGTCTACTGTTAGCTACATTATTCACACACCAGATGTCTACTGTTAGCTACATTATTCACATACCAGAAGTCTACTGTTTGCTACATTATTCACATACCAGAAGTCTACTGTTAGCTACATTATTCACACACCAGAAGTCTACTGTTAGCTACATTATTCACACACCAGAAGTCTACTGTTAGCTACATTATTCACATACCAGAAGTCTACTGTTAGCTACATTATTCACACACCAGAAGTCTACTGTTAGCTACATTATTCACACACCAGAAGTCTACTGTTAGCTACATTATTCACATACCAGAAGTCTACTGTTAGCTACATTATTCACACACCAGAAGTCTACTGTTAGCTACATTATTCACACACCAGATGTCTACTGTTAGCTACATTATTCACACACCAGAAGTCTACTGTTAGCTACATTATTCACATACCAGAAGTCTACTGTTAGCTACATTATTCACACACCAGATGTCTACTGTTAGCTACATTATTCACACACCAGAAGTCTAATGTTAGCTACATTATTCACACACCAGAAGTCTACTAGCTACATTATTTACACACCAGATGTCTACTGTTAGCTACATTATTCACACACCAGAAGTCTAATGTTAGCTACATTATTCACATACCAGATGTCTACTGTTAGCTACATTATTCACACACCAGATGTCTAATGTTAGCTACATTATTCACACACCAGATGTCTACTGTTAGCTACATTATTCACACACCAGAAGTCTAATGTTAGCTACATTATTCACACACCAGAAGTCTACTAGCTACATTATTTACACACCAGAAGTCTACTGTTAGCTACATTATTCACACACCAGAAGTACAATGTTAGCTACATTATTCACACACCAGAAGTCTACTGTTAGCTACATTATTCACACACCAGAAGTCTACTGTTAGCTACATTATTCACACACCAGAAGTCTACTGTTAGCTACATTATTCACATACCAGAAGTCTACTGTTAGCTACATTATTCACACACCAGAAGTCTACTGTTAGCTACATTATTCACACACCAGAAGTACAATGTTAGCTACATTATTCACACACCAGAAGTACAATGTTAGCTACATTATTCACACACCAGAAGCTACATTATTCACAAACCAGACGTTTAAAGATAGGGTCCAGCGCTCAACGATTTTCAAAACTGTAAAGCATTTCAGACAATAAAAAAAAATCATGAAAATCCATCTAGCAGTTTTTGAGAAATCGTCCCTCAAAGTCCATTTTCACCTGCCTGAGAAAAACTAATCAGTGGTAAGCCTAACATCCGGTTTTAGTTAAAAAAAACACTTGTGACGTCACTTGTGGAACACATCGCCAATGACGTCTATATTGAAGCGGTAAGAAGGCTGTTTTCATATTGACATAAATTCATTCTCAATAGGCCATGTATTCTTTTTTAACATATATTGAGATGTGGAAGATCACAGATGGAGGAATTTAACCTTACCAACATCATTCTTTTTAATTTTAGGCCCCGATTCAGGAGAAAAACATATGGAAAGTCGTACTGTTTATTGACCTACATTAACAATAACATCATAGAGTATGATGATAGGCCGGCCTCTCAACCTTCACGTCTATAACAGCTCATAACAGAATCCATAAAATTCACATCAAACCAGGTCATACATTGTTAAAAGCGGAATTAAATCAGCTTTTTACCGATATCTATGAATAATATTTGTAGGCATGTTTCCGAGAAACGCCAATTTGAAATTGAATTTTCGGCAGTAAGTCATTTTATCACCGATGTCAGAGTGCGTAGACAGAAACATCCAGACATTTATCATCATTGTCGGCTTATTGACTTACGTCTTGTTGATCAAGAAACACATTACATAAACATTTAGGAAAGATGGCACCTGAGTTTGTTCACTTTTTACGAGAAAAAGGTTTTTTCAAATCACGATTTGGCTGAACGAATATATTAAAAATTAAAAATCAATTCTGCAAGTATACCAGGATTATAATTTCAGTGCAACAATATCTTATAGTGCCTTGACATATTGAAATATTTAGCGAACTAAACTAGGCTAAGCTTTCATTACTATGTAATTTCCGAAGCGGTAAGGTCGCAGATATTCCACGCTATTTTCAAAAATTTCACATGAAAGATCCGTAGGCTTAGTGCAATATATATCCAGCAAAATTCATCAAAATTAGAATTTTGTTTTTACAGTTCGACTTCGGCATATCAATCAGCGGGCACCGGGACATTTCGAAGACGAAGGAGAAAAATGGAATGACCCGCGGCAAGCGAAATGTCAACTTCAAACTGAAAAATCTTGGCAATGCGTTCAGATAAAAAATATTTGAAATAGATGATTAATTTCCCCTTTTATGATCAGTGACATGCTTTAATAATGTTTGGATTAAAAGTAGGAGTTTTAAAATACGTGATGGTAAAGTAGCGATCTCGCCATTTTACTTTGACTATATTATAAGTAAATAAGTTGATATTTGGTGAAATGCATACACACTTCACTAAAATTTAATTTATGGTAACATTCACGCCTTTAATACCGATTTATGAGCATATTTTCTGAATTCGTCAGCTTCATGTTTATACTGCAGTAGAACTGATAGGCTCAGTGTAACGTCTCACACAACTAACGTCAAAGGCCAAATTTCTGACTTTTTGTTGAATTGATAAATTTTAATCACATCATTGTGGTACTATATCGTTTTCCGCTGGACCCTGTCTTCACATACCAGGGGGGTTATTCACTAAAGCCACGCAACCGTTTGCGGGCCCGCTAAGCCCTCGCAAACCAGACGCACGTCATTCGGGTCGATTCACAAAGGCCACGCTTTTTATTAAGACTGCGCAATTCAGCACGCTAATCGGAATATTTAGAGTGCTTCAAATAGCTTCCGCAAAGACCACGCAAACGTATGACTAATTAAAAATGGCCTTGTTGCTTGCTGTAGAGGAAGATGCTCGTCGGGGAATTCGCCGAAACAGAATATTCAGGGACAGAATAAACCCCTTAGATGTGTATGATGACACGGACTTATTAAAAAGGTACCATATGCCACGCCCGGTAATATTGGAAGTCATCGACTTGATCGAGGCTGACATTGCTCCGCAAACTGAACGTTCCCATGCCATACCTGCTGCAGTACAAATACTCTGTGCTCTACGTTTTTATGCCAGTGGAAATTTCCAATACGTCAGTGGTGATCTTTGTGGGATTAGCCAAGCATCTGTTTCCCGCATCGTCAATCGGGTTTCAGTAGCACTTGTAAGAAGAAGCAGGGAAATAATTATATTTCCCAGACAACAGCAAGCCCAGCAAGCCCAGCAAGCCCAACAAGCAGTTAAAGAAGGTTTTTTCGACGAAAACAGAACACGCATTCCCAATGTCATTGGGAGCCTTGATGGGAGTTTAGTGGCAATTAAAGCACCACATTTGAACGAAGACGCCTTTGTTTGTCGCGAAGGTTTTCATGCGATCAACATTCAGGGGATTTGTGATAATCAGCTGAAGTTTACAAACATTGTGGCAAAATGGCCAGGAAGCACCCATGATGCCTTTATATGGAATAACTGTCGATTGCACTTAGATTTCGAAGAGGGATGCCTACTTGGAGATAGTGCCTACCCTCTACGCCCTTGGCTGATAACACCGATTCCCCAACCACAGAATGAAGCGGAAACCACGTTTAACCAACGCCATCGTCGAACGAGGCAGACAATTGAAAATACATTCGGGAGGTGGGAAATGAGATGGCTTTGCCTTCATAAATTTGGTAAGATTTCACCGTGTTTGATAATTTCAGAATGAATTATTACCCTTAACCCAAATAACCATATACAGGGGCGTCCATATGGGGTGTGGGGGTATCACCCCCCAGATCTGACTTTTCTGTCGGGAAAAAATCAAACTGTAGGGAGAATTTTTTTTTGTATGTGTGCAGGCCCATAACCTCGGAACTTCGCTGGGAAATGTCAGGGATCTCAGTCCCTACACAAATAAACCATTACTTCGTCAAGCAATATAAGGAATTAGCGATTCTAGGTGTCTAATTCCCAAAATGTTCTTTTGTTGGTCCCGCAGACCCTACACAAATAAACCAAAAATTTTAAGGAAATATCAGGAAATCGCGTTTCAGGGTGTCAAATTCTCAAAATTTTCTAGAGAAAAGGTCCGAAAATTCTTTTACAAGACGTCCTTGGCAGCAATTAAGACAGCACTATAGAGGTCAGCAGTGTAGGTACTACCCCTCTGAGGGTCTCGTCGTTGGGAAAAATTGTTGTCGGGAAATTTTTTTCGACACCACCCCTCCTTCCCTCAGTCACGATTTCGTATGGACGCCCCTGACAATATATTTCTTCATCCATTTCGTCAGTTTATAAGTGATACTTTACTTTCAGATGGCGCCATGACACTTCGACCAGAAAGATGTGTCAATGTAATCGTTGTAACAGCAGTTTTGCAGAACATATGCGAAGAAACAGAGTCCCAGTTCCTGGTGATGCTCCTCCGAATCTGGATGACAACCCGGACGATGATCTAAACCCACCACAACCAGTCGAAATCCGAAACGACGGACTTGCTGTGAGGAATAGGATTGTAACAGAATCATTTGCTTGATTGAACCTGTCTATAACGTCGCATCAGATGATATAATATATACATGTATTAGATATATACTGGATTTAGACTTTAATTTAATCAAAAAAACAATTTTGGACGCATGTTTTAATGCGATTCGAAACTATAAATGAAATAATACCTTTTTTAAACATATACAACATAGTACTGTAATTTGTAAATGAAAATGATAAAGTGATTGGAGTTGGAATGTCTCTGAAATACACAAAAAATATCTACAGTCAAATTGTCTATGGTTTATACCACTTCTTATTGCCATTGAAACATATTTGTAAAAATATTACCAGTTCTATCATTAGCAGTGGTTACAAGGGTATGGACAGTTTCGCTTCGCCGACCTTGGTCAGCTTTTAATTCTTCCAAATGAAGCCTCTTTTCTTGTACTGACAGGAGTCTCCAATAAATACGTGTTCCGTTCCTCAAGTTGGTAACGTCGTTCTTCAATTTCCAGTCGCTTCTTTTCAACATCTAGCCGGTCTTCTTTTATTTTCACAATGTCTGCAGTAACTTTGGACTTTTTAGTCGAATGATGGTTCGGTTTGGAGGACGGAGCGACAATCGGTTTGGAGGACGGAGCGGCAACAGGTTTGAGGGACGGAGTGGCAATCGGGAAAAGTTCTGGAGAGGATCTGCCTGAAACGACTGCTGAACAAGGGGTTGAGGCCCTGCTTCCAAACAATACTTCTGGTATGATATCTTCCTGAGCCTGTTTTCCGAAAGAAAGGTCTAGATTGTATGTGTCGTTGGCGCCGAATTCGGTATCCACGTCAAACGAGTCAAAACTGGGCACAGTGTTTTCTGTTGAAACATCGACCTACATAGAAAAAAAAAATAGAATTTCAAAAGTCTGCAGTTAAAGGGATTGTAATGAGAGTTTCTAAACTTGTCACATTGATAGCATCGATTTATAACATTCCGATTTCATTCCGATCTCTGCTATCTTGCCATTCCACCAACACTAACGCTTCTTTTAATATTTAAGTGGATTTGCAAAACCACATGGCGTCGATTGAAATGGTGCAAATTGATGCTATCAGTGAACCCGATACACATATGAATAACCTGTAGTAAAATTACTTCATTTCTATGATTGGCATACGCATGTATTAAACAGTGCTGAACAAAAATGATAGAAAAGATTGTTTTTTAAATGACCGAAAAGTTTAAAGGGGACTGAAAAACACAGGTATCATAAATAGCCTTTTCATTAGTATTTGAAGTGGTTGGTCCAATACTCACCGTAGGCCTACATAGTTCGTCAGGATCAACAATCCCAGTGATACGGGCCTCTCCGAGAAGGCCAACGATTCTTCTCTCCTGTTGGTTTGATTCAGATCGTATCTTTTTTCCGCCACCAGTTTTTGCGTCTTCACGATTCAGCTCAGCTGCTTTTTTCCTAATTCGTGTTTTGAGATCCTCCCACTTCTTTTTTATCTCATCTACTGTTCGGAGACAGGGAGCACAAGCGTTCACCTTTTGTGTAATGGTAGACTAGTCACAGAGTCAGAAAACTTTGAGCTTAAGATGTTATTTTGTTTTTCCACGTTGTCAATGAGCACAGAGACTTCTAGCTCTGTAAAACGTGGCTTTCTTTTTGTGGTATTTGCAGATGGAACATCCATTTTGCTGTGTTTTTACTGTTGTAAAATGACCAATTACGTCAGTTTGCGTGGTCGCTAATACTAGCAATAGCATGGAATTAGCATGAAGTTTGCGGGAGCTTCTGTGAATAGCACGCTACGCTAAGTTAGCGACCCCGCAAATAACACGCCAACTCCACGCAACGCTAAAATTTGCGTCGATTTAGTGAATAACCCCCCAGAAGTCTAATGTTAGCTGCATTATTCACACACCAGAAGTCAACTGTTAGCTGCATTATTCACACACCAGAAGTCTACTGTTTGCTTCATTTTTCACACACCAGAAGTCTACTGTTAGCTACATTATTCACACACCAGAAGTCTACTGTTAGCTACATTATTCACATACCAAAAGTCTACTGGTAGCTACATTATTCACACTACATTATTCACACACCAGAAGTCTACTGTTAGCTACATTATTCACACACCAGAAGTCTACTGTTAGCTACATTATTCACACACCAGAAGTCTACTGTTAGCTACATTATTCACATACCAAAAGTCTACTGGTAGCTACATTATTCACACTACATTATTCACACACCAGAAGTCTACTGTTAGCTACATTATTCACACAAGAAATACATGTGTACATTGTTAGCTATACAGTATTATTCACACACAACAAGTACATTGTTAGCTACATTATTCATACACAAGACCAAGTTACAGGTTTGGTTATATTCATAAGAAAATACATTACGTACTTCATTAAGGCATGAACGTCAAAATTGGGTTGGGCGAAAGATGTGTATGATAATTTCTGAAAGGTTCAGAATTAGAAGTACAACAATTTCAAACTCTTTCTTCCCTACCTCTTACCTGTTTGTTGAATATTTTACTTCCACGGTTATGTCAATGAGAAACAATTTATTTTTTAAATAACTATTTAATAACTCAAAATCATGAAGTGTTAAGATTCAGCAGTTATCCAAGAAATACATTGAAACACTGTCCAAGGGACATCCGGTTTAAAGGAGTTTCCTTTAATTGACCATGTTCGACATCCGCAGTGCGCTTTAGATACGATACATGTTTTAAAGAATTAATGAACAGGAATATTAATTTAAATACCTCCGTATCAGTTGAGAATAATTGGATTAAATGCAATTCCAGGAGATCTCCAAAGAAGTGGGGCATACAACGAAGCCAGACCAATATGATGCAGTACAACCCCGTTAAATATAACCAGCAAAACAGCGAGCATGATAGTATGGAAGACAATCCCTGCCAAAATTAATCATTCTTAATGCTTAATTCGGTGTCAAACATTAATACAGTAAAATCAACATTTGTAGGCTTAATTTGACATTTGTTAGCTAAATTCATAATTTGTTGTTAAAAATTTATCATTCGAATAAAGAATATTACTGAACAAATTAACGATTAAGCCGAACTAATAATGCCCACTTCATAACGCCGAATGAAGTTTACCGAACAAATGTTGAAAAACATTCCTCGCATTTCATGAGAACGCTATCATTATGACGACAAGTGGCGCTGCAATCGCTGACTTTATCTGATACAGACTATAGATGAAACCGAAAGTTAAACTTCTTTTTATACGCCCACATTGAAATGTGGTCGTATAGTGCCGTCGCCCCTGTCCGTCATGCCGTCCGTCTGTCTACAATTGGCTTGTGAACGCAATAGAGACCACAGTTTTGCTTGAATTTGAATACAATTTTATGTGTAGGATTATATTCAAAAGATCTCGGACAAGTTCGAATTTGGGTTCCATTCGACAAAAATTCACGGAGTTTTACACCCAAAATACGTTAAAAATGGCTTGTGAACGCGATAGAGTCCACAGTTTTGGTTGGATTTGAATAAAATTTTGTATGTAGGATTATAGTCATAAGATCTTGGACAAGTTCGAATTTGGGTTTGATTCGACTAAAATTCACGGAGTTTTACACCCAAAATATGTTAAAAATGGCTTGTGAACGCGATAGAGACCACAGTTTTGGTTGGATTTGAATAAAATTTTGTATGTAGGATTATAGTCATAAGATCTCGGACAAGTTCGAATTTGAGTTCGATTCGACAAAAATTCACGGAGTTTTACACCCAAAATGTGTTAAAAATGGCTTGAAAACGCAATAGAGACCACAGTATAGGTTTGATTTGAATAAAATTTTGTGTGTAGGATTATATCCATAAGATCTTGGACAAGTTCGAAATCCGGATAACAAATATTTACGGAGTTTTACACCTAAAATATGTTAAAAATGACTTGTGAACGTGATAGAAACCACAGTTGTGGTAGGAGTTACTTTTGTGTGTAGGATAAAATCCATAAAATCTTGGACAAGTTTGAATTCTGGATCGATTCGACAAATATTTACGGAGTTTTACACCTAAAATATGTTATAAATGACTTGTGAACGCAAAAGAGACCACAGTTATCAAAAGATATAAACTATATTTTTGACAGGTTATATTTTTGATAGATTTGACACCAATTGGGGAATGCTCTTGATATACTAAAAAATTTATAAGGAAGGTGGGCGTATATTGCTAGGCAACCACTTGTCGTTTGAGGGAAACCTTCGATGCATTGACAAAGTTCTATAGAGGCCTATATCCTAGTCCAGCCAAGAATCAGGACCGACTTGGACCACTGATTTTTTTCTCACTACCGACTCGGGCCACTTTTTCATGACAGACTCGGATCACTTTTTTTTCTAGACCTGGACCATAACTTCACCGACTCGGACCAATTTTCGTGACAACCTTTCAATATTCAAAGCAAAAAAAAAAATTGACTAAGATTCAACTAAAATATTTTTAGCTTTGATCATGAGAGTCTCGGACCACTTTTGTAAACAAATTGAAAGTAAAATGGTAAAGATAACTCTTACTCCTTGTAAGACTCAGAACTATGTTTGGTGGTCATTATTGACCGTTTGTTATGTTTAACTTTATTTTATAAAAATTAGACTATTCCAATCAAAAGATATTTTCCAGTAAATATAGTACATGTATAACTCAATTCTATATATATTTACAAAAGTGGTCCGAGACTCTCATGATCAAAGTTAAAAATATTTTAGTTGAATTTTAGTCATTTTTTTTTTGTCACGAAAATTGGTGAAGTTATGGTCCAGGTCTAGAAAAAAAAGTGATCCGAGTCTGTCATGAAAAAGTGGCCCTAGTCGGTAGTGAGAAAAAAAATCAGTGGTCCGAGTTGGTAATAAAAAAAATAGTGGTCCGAGCCGGTAATGGTCTGACTCAGCAATGGTCCGATCGGTCCTGATTCTTGGCTAGACTGGGATCTAGGCCTCTATAGAACTTTGTCAATGCATCGAAGGTTTCCCTCAAACGAAAAGGAAGTTTAACTTTCGGTTTCATCTGTAGTCTGTATCAGATAAAGTCAGCGATTGCAGCGCCACTTGTCGTCATAATGATAGCGTTCTCATGAAATGCGAGAAATGTTTTTCAACATTTGTTCGGTAAACTTCATTCGGCGTTATGAAGTGGGCATTATTAGTTCGGCTTAATCGTTAATTTGTTCAGTAATATTCTTTATTCGAATGATAAATTTTTAACAACAAATTATGAAATTAGGGAACAAATGTCAAATTAAGCCTACAAATGTTGATTTTACTGTGCTAATGTTTGACACCGAATTAAGCATTAAGAATGATTAATTTTGGCAGGGATTGTCTTCCATATGATAGATCGGTGTCATTTAACAAGTCTATAAATAGAAATATTTGAAAACTTACTGGTAACGTAGATCACCGAACACTACAATAATTATAGAACTACTGCCCCCACACCCTAACTACGATTATTACTTTCAGATCAATTATTTATATTCAAATTCTCAAACGAAATCTATGCATCAAATCTAGAGATGTTGTACAAGTGTCAAGCCAGCTTTTTCTCGAACTTAAATCTACTTCTTTCAATAATACCTAAAATGACACCCCTTCAAGCAGTAGCGAGAAAAATGAGTCATTATATCTTATTTTAGATCACCCATTTAAATTTCTCCTCAAAATTGCTTGATCAAATTTGCCTTTTCGACTCTTAATTCGCATATGATTTGTTGATAGGAAATACGTATTGATTATACACCTTTCTAATTGCTTGGGCAATTCATAAAGTTTCCGGAGGTAGAAAATTTAGTCTTGGGGAAAATAGGAAAATTTTCTTAAGATCGATAATTGGCAGATTAGGTAAGAACATTAAAGATAGCGTCCCTTGTAAGGCTACGTTTCCACCGAGTTGGCGGCAGTGTTTGAATTGTTTCTATGTTCTGGCATACAAGTGTTTCGACCAGGCGTTTGCGTCAACGTTGTATCTAGCTTCGGACGCAGCTCCCGCATCCAATTTCAAATCACGACGCGCGCGTTTGTACCATATTTGGAATGTGACGTTATCAATGACAAAATACGTGGTAGTATAATTGCGAATTCAGCTGTAAGCGAGCAGAAACACTCTATCTCAGATTTGAATGCAGACGGAGATGTTGACTCAGAAGCTCAGTAGAAACGTAGCCTATGTTCTGTGTGATAAAGAAAGCCATAGACTGTCTATATATTTTGTGTTAGTAACTTTAAACTTTATTCCAATCAGATCAAAGTGCTAGCTGGCTGAATTAGACTCGTTTTTAAATGTCAGTTGCAATAGCTCTATCAGTATTCACCGAATTATAAACCCCAAGCTAAAAGAAATCCTAACCGCAAAACGAATTTCGAAATCCATATAAACTTATTAACAATACTTTTATAGCAGCTAGTTAACTTTTCATAATTATCTTGCCCGATAATAATAATAACTGTTTATTAAGTTGACCGAGGCCAAAGAACCATATACAATATAATATACAATACAATACATACATACATGTAATTACAATATACCGTCGAATAGTGCTAGATGTTGTAATGTATTGTTATAAGGTGCTAGATATTTTGCACGTAAACTTTTGTTGAGAGGGCACAAAAAAATAATCGGTTTTGACTTCATTTCTGCTACAAAATGTACATATTCTATTTTCAATTTCCTATTACACCTTGTAAATCATGAAAAACATTTTAGCTTACATAAAGATCTTTTAAATTTATCATTATTAAACAGATATCTCTCTGATTCTAGTACAGATTTTATTATTTTAGATATTTGATTTACATGGTGAACTGCAGGCCTACCAATTTTGTAATCTTTTCTATTAACTAAATTTGGTCAAGATTACATACGATATTTTTATCATCTCTCTATGAGGACGTGTATTGTCGGCACCCCTGTCCGTCCGTCCGTCCGTCAACATTTGCTCGTAAACGCTCTAAAAACTAGAGTTTTTGACGGAATCAAATGAAATTTGATATGTGTATACATATTCATAAAACGAAGATCAAGTTCGAATTTGAGCTATTTTCGATCGTTAGAAACATAGTTATTGCCCTTGCCACAAATCTGTTGGTCTGTAAGTCAACATTTGCTTGTAAACGCTCTAAAAACTAGAGTTTTTGACATAATCAAATGAAATTTGATATGTGTATACATATTCATAAAACGAAGATCAAGTTCGAATTTGAGCTATTTTCGATTGTTAGAAGCAGAGTTATTGCCCTTGCCCCAAATCTTGAATATGCTATTACTCTCTTAGTTTTCAACCGATTTTAATGAAACTTAAAATGGATGTTATTGGAGCTAAATCGAAAGGTTTGAGAAAGTTTAATTTTATCCCGATTAAATTTTTCGTTAGGCGTATATGGCTGTGGTCCACTATCTTATAAATTTCTAGGTAATCTATTATTTTCTAGTTCTAAAAATTTTAACCATTACATTTAACAGTATACTGATAAAACAACGGTTAGAGTCCGGACTCATCAAGAACAGTGGAATAAAATGCATACTTTGGGAGTTATAGAATTTGTTAGTCAATTTTCTAGAGTTGATCGATGGGCCTGGAAACGAGTTGTATGTTAGATTTTTTAGGCCGATTATATCGGCGTCGGAATAATGGCCAGTGTGCGTTGGTTAACAACAGCCCTATGACACAAGTTCGGGAATTATCGGGAGATATATTTTACATGTCAAATGGAAAAACGTCTTGACATGGCTTATCGGCTAGTGTGTGGGTCCTCCCGATAATTTGTCGTGACCTGGGCGAATAAGAAGCTCTGAAAGCAGGAGCCCAGTCGCGATAAAAAGTCGGTAAGTGTGTTTTAACTGCACGCACCGATAATTTTGACACAATTAAAATATTTAAAGGTAGATTCGTCCAAAAATCGTTAATTGTGCGCCGGCCTTTACACGTCGATGCAATTCGTCATAAAGATCGTGCTAGGCACACTCGAAACCCATAACAAAGCTTCCTCTTGATTTCCATCTAATCTTCAGTGATAAACAACGTTTGGTTGACAGTTGACTACTTATATATGGTATGATATCGCTGCCATTTTTTACGCATCCTGCGCGTATTTGCAACAGATAGTGCAGAGGGACTAAATTAACTGTAAAATATCGAAGATGTTTATTCAAAGTAAAGATATTGCCGTTTCTTGGTTGGTAAAAGCAATACATCGATTGAAACTGTATTTATACAGCAGTAAGATAACAATTTTGTTTCCTGTGAATTTTACTCAATTACTAGTACAATAACCGTTAAGCGGCCCATACACGATCAATTATATTGCGCAATTTAATTGTCAATACAAGGAATTGAGAATTAAATTGACCGTGTATGGCCAATATTGACGACTTGTGCAATTGTATTGAGTGAATCAAATCAGTTTGATTTTTTATTGCATAAGTCTACTTGCTTGCACAATTGAATTAACCGTGTGTCATTTAAATTGGGCAATAACCATTTTTTCTTCAAGATTTCCTGTAGCCAAATGTCGCAGTGTAATTGATACTCACAGTAGGAGAGATGGGTTCACGCATATTAGTAGTTTACGATCAAGTACTCGATCATTTGCAAAAGCTCATTGTAGGATCCAACATCCACCCAAAGAAAGTTTTGAAAATATTATTTGGCTCATTGTTTCTCAGTTCATGTAGTAATTGTGTGTGATCAAACTGCGAACGCTGCAGAAGTCATTCTTTTGACCATTTCTCTCAATTCCTTCTTGGCAAATCGCTTTCACACTTCCTGCCACAACGGGTTGCAACATCAAAATGAGCAAGGTTTGCGCAATGTATGGGCCGCTTAACATCACAAGTACAATGATACGAAATGAAATGTAGTCTAACTTCCTACTGTTCTGCATTGTTAAGGCTTATGACGAACAAACGTCGTAGTGTGCAATGAGGGAAATTTTGCCAGGACAGAGGCATCGGCCTACTTTTTTTTTCGATTTTCAACTTTCTCTAAAGGAATCTTTAACGTGCACTGTCTGTAGCACACGGATTATTGTTTAATCCAAATTACTAAACGCTTCTTCTATGTTAGCCAGTCCGAGGCATAACATGTGGAGTGACGGCTAAAGGAACATTCTAATAAACCGCTAGATTCTGGTGGTGACACTCAAATCTCTAATTAAAATTTTTGAGAACCGCCTCGTGTTAAAACTAGACTACCATGGGACAAAAAAATTATTTTTTTTTGGCTCCATTCTTCATATATTCCTTTAGCCAAATTATTCAAAATGGTTGCATTTGTCTAACACTAATATGTTGAATATCTTTCGGAGTGAATTCTTATGAAGGCTGTAGCATCAGTATTTTTCTTATCTTCATACCCACTTCACCTAATCGCTTAACAGGCGGCAATCGAACTCGCTATTCCTCTCTGGATTTTATTTTCTACTGTGACATACATACCTGGACAAGACACGACAAATCGAAGTCCAGGAAATTTATCAATTATATATAATATTTCTTTTTAAATGTGAAAATACTGTGAATGTTTTAATTGTCGTGCTAAAGTCAATTGATGTGAAATGATAGTATAGAATAATACAAATCGGAGAAAAGTAGGACGCAAAATTCAAATTTATTTCCATACCGAAATTAGGCACATTTGTTGTATTCTTTGACTCAAACGCATTGAAAAATCAATTGGTATTTATTAATAGTCACCTCTGCCAACTGATTAGTCTCTAGACAGTACTATTCAACGTCAAACCCCTCGATAATTGAAACAGTAATTTGGTTCACAGTGCTTTAATCTATAGAATGTCCCTTAAGACAAGCGTAGCTTTGCGTATTGATATGGGCTTTCGATTCTCTGATTGATTTATGGCCAAATGGAGATCTGGATTCTATTTCTTTGTGACCTTTTCATGATTAAACCCAAGAGGCTTTGGTGTATAGACCGATATAACACTTGATCATTGAAAGATCTCCGTACTTTTGAACGGCAAGACAAATTGGTCGGGTTCGTAGCCCGGCATACAATAAGACAGAAAGAGAAATAGCGAACATACAAAACTTGATAAATAATCAAAGATTAGTTAATATCTCAGAATTATTAGCTCTGATACACTTGGATCTTCATTTTTGGGGTATGTATACCATACATGACAAATTTTTAATAAAGATCGTCCAAAAACAGTTGATTCTTGATTATATCAGATCTATCGACTGAACGGACATTTCTTCAGAGTAGGCTGAAGCTATGAACTGCGTTTAAAATATATTTTTATAACTGAGTATCGTGTAGGTTGCGAACTGAACTTACAACTTCAGTTTACCTTTATTGGTATTTGCATACCGAGCAAATGATAGAGATCTATAAATGTCAGGCAATTCAGTAGTTTACTCAGTATTAATTTGCGCAAATAAACAGCGAACATGTGAATGTTCAACAAATCATATAAAATCTATGTTAAAACCCTTACGTTGATACCCCCCCCCCCCCCCCAAACTGCTTTTTCAACCTGTATATGAAACTACATCAGGAGTTATATGATGAGTAGATAGGCTTTAAACAGTCCTAACCCCTCGATAGATTTCAGGCTCAGAATGATCTTTATCCTTCCATTTTTCGTTATAATACTAGAAAGAACGTTTATTGCAGGGCGTACTTTACAAGTACGCCCTGCTTTGTTTTGCAAATGATTATTCTTTTTTTTTTTTTTTTTTTTTTTTCGATTTTTTGACAGAGCACAGGGACGAAACGGCACATAGTACGGTAATTTTCGTACCATGTCGTATTTGTAATACGCGCTCATTAGATTTTAAATGTATTACGGAACAGTTATGCAAATTTGATTATGCATAAATTATGCATCCATGAAATATTTCGGACAGTACTGGGAGTCGTATTTACACTTCGATTTGCATAGGGTTTCTCGTAATGTATTGTACATATTTAACGACATAGTATCGCTTTATAAAAAATGTCAATTTGCAAAAATATTTGCAACTTTTTGTAGCAAAACTATTTTAGCTCAATACTAAAATGTTTGCATATAATGCGATCGATCTGAAATTTTATATATACATTACTATTATGGTGTTAAACCTAAAGCCGTTTTCAGAAATTTTGCAACTTTTTTGGTTTTTGCAAAAAATGCTCATAAAGTTCGATTTTCAACTTTTTACCTTTTACAGATATGCTGAAATAAATATATGCATGTCACTAGACATATCATTTGACATATATTTAGTGAAAAAAATTGTACTGGAAACGTCAAATCTTCCGCCATTTTGGATCATACCAATATTGCTTAAATTGGTTATAAGTTTTTTATTTATTATCCGATTTCTATGATTTCGGTAATAATTGAAACCTTAGTCGTTTGGCTACATTTGCTAGACATCCGAATTTTGAAAATTTACTTTGACTTCTTTGAATTTTTAATTGAAATTTTTTAATATTTTTTTTCTTTTGCTAAATTTTTGAAGTCATTTTTCACGTGACCTTGACCTCCCATGACCTTGCATTTCTCATGACTCCAAGTTCTTGACAATATCTATCCAATGGTACTTTCATTTTTTGTTTTTGACCGTAACTTCCGGTTTTATAAGCGATTGAAAATAGTTTAAAATTTGTTTTAAATGGCTCTTACAGCTACCCTTTTTGTGCAAATATCATAATTTTTGTAGATTCGTAATCTACGCATCAAGACGCATCCAATGAGGTATAATATGCATACCTTTAAAGCATATTATTCAAAAAAACCAATGTTCAATGTACATGTATTTGGATAGAGGTATTTCGGTTAATTAGTGTCAGTGACCCTGTCAACACAGATATAAATCAAAGTTTAGGGTGTTAATTTAAAGCTATGTTCACACTATTTTCTGATAACTATTTCTTGTGTCCAGTTAGAACATATAAGAACACTCTAGGTTGGATTGAACAGCGTTATGCTGTAGGTTATGCATATGGAACCACATTTAAAGGTACATTTCCACTTAATTTACCAACTTTTTTATTTCTCATCCGAATTTTATGAAACTTGGTACGTATATGCATGATCAGATTGCAAATTCAGGGGAAATGATTGAATTAGGTTCTGCGCATGCGCATTATCAACTTTCTCAATTCTCATCCAAATTTCTTCAGAATTGACACATATGTGTATAATCAGATTCGAAATATCAGGGATATATTGAAATTGTGTAGTGCGCATGCGCATCGCCAACTTTCTTATTTCTTATCCGAATTTCTTCAAAATTGACATACATGTGTATAATTAGATTCAAAATATCATGGATATATTGAATTTGTGTAGTGCGCATGCGCATCGCCAACTTTCTTATTTCTTATCCGAATTTCTTCAAAATTTACATGGATGTGTATAATTAGATTCGAAATATCATGAACATATTGAATTGGTGTACTGCGCATGCGCATCGCCAACTTTCTTATTTCTTATCCGAATTTCTTCAGAATTTACATGGATGTGTATATTAAGATCCGATATATCATGAATATATTGAATTTGTGTTGTGCGCATGCGCATCGCCAACTTTCTTATTTCTTACCCGAATTCCTTCAAAATCAGTTTGTGTCGCATGCGCTATAAGAATATGAGTACAGGGCATGCACAAGAAATATTGCCGCACCGGTCGTACCTTTGTGTCGTAACAAGCCCTGCACCAGTACTGTTACCTGAACAGTTCTAGTTATTTATTTAGTATTTAAGTTTCGAAATAATATGTAATGAATTGCTGGTCTTCTAATTTTGTACAATGAATTATATTTTGTTCTTATATGATATAATATCATAACCTTGATTATTATTGTACGAGGTCTGTATATTTTGATTTGTGGCTAAAAGTCTTATGACTTAAAGCCTTTATGAAATAAAATTATTATTATTATTATTATTCTCTTTTTGCCTGCACTTCAATTAGCTATAAGAGGATTAGGATTAGATGTACAGATCCTGCAATATTATAGTCTGTTCACTTTTAAGTGGAGTTTACTCACTGACTACATTTTACTATGCATTCAACTATTCATTCTACAATGACAGAGGTACGGGTACAATTTGTTCCCAACTCCAAGGGTGTTTTAGTTTTGAATGGATATAAATTATATAGAGTATACTCAAGACGAAATCAAACTGTCCACTGGAGATGATGTATGAAAGGTTGTCTTCTCCACCACTGGTTCAATAATACACATTATCAAATCTGAATAGTGCTTCAACGAAGAGTCTATACTCCAGCTGGAGGCAGGTGGTTCCCTGAGGACCAAACTAAGAAAATATAGAAACCTGAGAGAATAAACTGACATTGAAAAACACAGACTCATAACTGCTATAATCTCACCACTGTGATGCTGTTTCTCACCGTGTGTGATGTGAATTTGTATATGTGAATATTATGTATTAAGTTTGATCAAATGTATTCTGCTATCTTAAAATACAAATAAAAAAACTGTGATAGTTAATAAATTGTGATTAATCAAAATCATTTTACTTGATAACGTTACCTGTATGTGTTTCGAAACGTAGTATGTAATAAATGCAGAAGTTGTATATCTTAGTGTTTTTAAACTGTGATTAACTTGCGTTGTAACTTTAATATGGGTGATAAACTGTGTTAAATGTAACCAGCTTTTTTGTTTTCATATACAGAAATACTTTTAAGATACAGACTATATTCATAATCCCCATAGTTCTTAGGATTGAGTACAGGCCACTGATTTTAATTCTGAAACAATAGGTGCAGGCAAAAAGATAATACCCCGAAAAGAATGGGTGGCGGAAATTAGACGTTTTTTCTATTGGTAAACCATTGGAATCCTTTAAAAGTTGCGGATAAATATGATTGATCGAAACGAACCCATTCCTTAAGATTGGTTAAAGACAATGTGACAAAACTGAACCCCGTCTCACAAATAAAAATTATCAATTTGAAAATGCCTTCTTATATATCGGACTATTAACGAGATTTAATAGGAAGATTTTATTCAACGGTGTCGGATATCGTTTGGGATTCACAAAAAATGGTTAAAAAAATAGTAATAGTTCAAATAGTAGCCTAAACCTAGTTATTTTCTATATTATGTATACATGTACATACATTTGATATATAGAGGTTATTCTATGGCTATGAGTGGATATGGTTTTTAAGCCATGAGTGTTTGTGATATTTTCACGAGTGGCATTAAAACCATATCCACGAGTTTTCCATTGGATAACCTATTTATCCGATCATTTTCCCTGTTTGTCGTTAAAATATAAAACGGTTTTTACTCATACTGTACCATTACATGTTATTAAACATCACTGACAGTTAAAGTAGTAAACAATCTTGACAATTTGCTAATTTCGACTCGGAAGGTTTTTTTCTGTGTTTTTGTTATGTTTGCTTTTAATTATTTCTTCGAAGTTAACAGTGGCGAACATGTCCGACGCCATTTTGAGTGTTACTCACGAGTTGAAGCGCATACTTTAAAGCTTGACCATGCCCATTGAATACCATATTATTTATTCAATGAGATATCATTTTTATAAAAAAAAAAATTTGATCTTAAATGCATAATTTCAGGTTTTGCATGTCATTACAACCAAGATGATCTGGTTTCTGATCTGATCTGTTGGTTACAGATGTGAGTTGGCCGTTTATTAGTTACGTTACATAGAGATCGAATTTTGTAAATTAGAGTAAGATGATCTAAAAAATAATTATAATACATGTATGATATGTATGTACTGTATGTATACACGAGACATATCTCTTTGAATGCGTATTTTATAACGACGAGAGATTTTGTTGAAAAAAAATTAATAGAACCACAGATGCGACAATATATCGGGGAATTCCTTGCTAAATGCCGACTACTTTTCTGACCCTACTCCAGACAACAGCAACTGTCAAAACAGCTTTCGTAAGACCGGAATTTCGTTTAGAAAATACCTTATTCTGGTTTTTGCATAAATGTAATCGGATGTGCAACCAAAGTTCGACACGCTTAACCTTTTTTGTTTTAAGACTAGTTGCTCCCTGTACGTGCAAGATATTTTTTTTTACCATAGTACCATTTAATATTTTTGGTATTTCCATCTTCAGTGTTTCTTTAAAGTTAGTTTCACCTTATGTTTTGTGGTACGTTCCAATAAATAAATGATTTTTTTTAGTTAAATAAGTGAGTAACACTAGCCCTATGGTTTTAAGTAATGAAATTGCACTTCAAAATGAATTAAGTTAACATACATATTGAACGAATCAATAACATGGTGCTGAACAGACATTAATAATTTGTGGAGTTGATTCAATTTCTTTACGGAATTTAGCGAACAATATGATAAAATTGGTTTAGATTCACATATAGTTTAATGTTGACGGATTCCTTTCCATAACGAGATTTGTTTCTTGGAAATATTCTTTGTGACATTAAATTCAGCCACGATAAAACTAGATAATTACGCCACTTAAGTAGACCGACTATAAATACGTAAAAAGGTGGCCCAGAATTGCAATAAATTAAACCTTCGGGCAAGAAAACAAATATATTGACACAAACATGGAAAGTAACTTTACCTGACCGTAATCAATACTTTATCATAGTGCTGGGTATTGCCAACCATGCCACGATACGATACGAGTCACGATACAATACGTATCGCGATATCGGATAAAGGCACAAAAATTGAAACTTCATCTACAAAGTAACGATATCTATTTTTGCATAGCTTTATTAATGTGAAATTTGGTAATTTAGTTGATAGGAGTGGTCCATATCCACGTCTTATAAATATTTTCAAAATAATTCCAACAAACACGATTAGAAAAAATAGTGAATTGTAAAAAAAAATCTACACTTTTTACGAAATGAGAGGTATCGTCAAGTATGGATACACGACCTCGCGATACGATACGCGTATCGTGGCATGACGTATTGCGATATATTGTGCCAGCACTACTTTATCATCACCAACTACCCAACAGGGTATATTAAATACATAAGAGTCCAAATCTTCTTACTCTTAAAAGTATTACCCTAGCCCACGTAGCCCAAGGATTATCATTATAAATTAAACTTTCACTCTTTTTTCCAATCACACCTTGCCATGCAGAAACATTTTCTTATATCAACTATGAATTGTTGAGTTTGGAAAACACGGTAGAGAACGTGTGCCTACTTTATCCTACAATTTGATAATGAGACATGGATTCTTTATGACAAGCTGTAGTTGGTAGAAGCGGCCTAATTCTAAATAAAGCAGTTTCTGATTGCTGGTTTGACTCCAGTCGACAACTGTCAAATTCTACCCAAGGCTTGTATAGGGTCAATCTAATTAAAATTAGATTACATTTCGGTTATTTTTTGCTTGTCAACTCCATGTAATCTAAAGACTTGTATAAGGAGGTCATCTTCTGGTTACGAATAAGCTATTTATAGCACGTGCCACCCCTCTGCCAATCAGAAGACCATTTATATTTGAATATTTTGTATTGCGCCATAATTTTCCCACAATGCATATCAATGCATAGACCCGCGATCTTGAAGGTAGTTTTTGATTGGCTGAAATTTTCGTCACTTGAAGATGACCTCCTTATACAAGTCTGTAGATTACATGGAGTCGAAACGAAATGTAATATAATTTTAATTAGATTGGTATAGGGTCAGCTTGTTTCAGACTAAAATCATTTAAGATCACAATGAAGAACGGAAAATATCACAGAAATATCGAATAAAAAGAGCAAAGCTAAAATCAAATATTTTATTTTGTAAATTTAACCCTCGCTACTGAAGTATCAAATAAGTTTCTAAAATATGATAACGACTGATCGATTATTTGATTTAATTTTTAATTCTAATACATCTACATTAACCTTCGTTCATTCTGTGGTATAATTAATTTATTTTTACAATATTTGGAACTTCTAAATAGTAAAGATAATCCTTATAGCAAATTGGAGGCAAAATGTTTATGGTTGTTAGTATACTTACTTTTAAAATGTTAACCTGCTGACGTATTCGTACAAAAAATTAAATGAAGTGAAATGAATGGAGTTTTACGTCGTACTTTTCTGCACCTATATGGGCTAGTTGAGGACGGGCAAACGCCATGCAGTGTGCAATGAGGGAAATTTTGCCAGGACAGCGGCATTAGCCTGCTCTTATTTTCGATTTCCAACTGTCGAGGGATGTTTAACGTGCACAGCCAATAGCACACGGGGCCTCGGTTTATTGTCCCATCCAAACGACTAGACGCTTTTCCATGTCAGCCCCTCCGACCTGCATCACTGACAGGGGGAAACCGGGTTGAAAAATCCGAAGGTATCATCTCGACCCATGCCGGGATTGAACCCTGGACCTCCAGGTTAGCGAGCAAGCGTCTAACTCACTGAGCCACCGCGGCTCCTTACCTCGTACAAAAGAATTGAAACATAATATATATAACGATCTTGTAGTATAACCAAAACTACTCTAGCATGATCAAAGTCAATATAATCAATGTTACATGAATATTTAAAAACGTTTGTTAAGCAGTCTAGTATTCTCGGTACGCATCAGAGAACAGAAAAATGTAGAAGCGAAGTCTAGGAGAAAAGACGGTTATCACCCGAAGATATCCCAGGGACGAATACCATCAATCAAGCAACGAGAAGACATTTTGCTGTCTTGATTACTTCTATTAGGAAGAATAAGACATTTATATTTAATGAAAAATCATAAAGCACCCCATTTGCATAAATTTGAGACTTTCAAGATTATAGCGCTATTGGTAAATCTGGAAGACTCTTTAATAATAAGAACAGAAGAACCACACCACTTAATACTTCCAGTACTAAATAAAGTATACTTCTCACAGGATGTAACTGACAGCTGTAAAGACTTAGTACTAAACAATGAATCTTAGGACAGTGATGTTACACCGACCTCTATGGAAATTTCAAAGATACAATGAACCTTTCCGTAGAATTTATAACAAATGATTTCATGTGAATGGAAGTGTGAGGATGTACCAAGACTGGTATGGAAAACCAAGAATTGAGGTGCAAGAATACAATACGTATATTGGCATATTTCTTTGATGTTTCAGGTTACTTCAAATCCCGTAATAACCTCTGAACATGTGAGAGGTTCTTTGTTCTGAAGTGCAGGGTTTAGATAAAAGTTTTACATTTGAAGGACAGGTTTTACTTTTTAAGGACAGTTTTGTAAGAGTTGCTATGTCGTCTTATGTTCTAAGTAGGCTACTAAATGCAGTAAAAGTTTATTGCAGGAACAATAATAGTGTTCAAAACCAATCAGAACCAGTTACCCGTCTTACTACCCGTATTATTCCATACAACTTCTTATCACAATAAGTAAATATATAGCCGTATGTTTCTTTAAAAAACTTTTCACTGGTCAACATTTAGTCAAAACACACAGTATATTATATACATTTTTTAATTGTTTTTAAAAATTACAAAACTGAATTCTTTGTATTAGCTTTTTTTTGACTGCAGTTGTAAAAGCTTACAGCATTTAGATTTGTTCAAATGTAGGATTTCAATGTTCCAACTATTTTTGAAAATTCCAGCAATTTTTAGACACATCAACGTAAAAGATAGTACATTTAATAGTGAAATATTTAATTTTTGAAAGAAACGGTATATATAAGTCGGATAATGACCTAGGACTCGAGTTTAAAAGACCCTCGAAATCAACAGGCAAGGACAAATATTTTAAGCCTGCCTTTTTCTTTCTCGGGTTTTTAAAACTCGGTAAAAACTCGTCCTCGGTCATTATCCTATACATAACGAAATTATTTTTCGGAAATGGAAAATATGAATAAGAGAGTTATGTGGGCAATATATAAATAAGAAACCTTTTATGATATCAAGCTGAACAAGAAAGGAAATGTAACCAACATAAAATATGATTAATAAGATCAAAATGAGTAATAATCTGTATTTATTACAACTGTAACAGAAATAAAAGGTCATTATGAATATTGATAAAGTAATTTGATTAGAATAACTACACAAATATACATATAAATCTACCGAATATCAAATAGTTCACACTTACTAAATTTCTGTGTTATTTTGATAAAGAATTCAGTATAATCAATAATAAGACCATAAGGTTCATAACACCAGCCAAACACCAAATTTGTTCCCTATCCAGTGCTGAGATTATGTCTGAAAAGTTGTAATTTGGTGTATAACAATAATAAGACCATAAGGTTCATAACACCAGCCAAACACCAAATTTGTTCCCTCTCCAGTGCTGAGGTTATGTCTCAAAAGTTGTAATTTGGTGTATGTAAAATTCATAGCGAGTTACAAACTCAGTGGTGGTGCATAAAGTCCTGTACACACTGACAACATGTTGGCCATTAATTAATATGAGCATCGACAATAACCAATAACAAAATATTTGTAATAAAACATATTCGAGCGAACACAGCGACTGTCCGATGCTATTTGATGCTAATGAGAACCTACTCGTCACTATCCGGGACTCAAGAACAACAGAAAGTAACACGTGTCTATTTCCTCTTAGAAACACGACAAGAATAATATGTTTCTAATATACAATCTGGGTGCGCTGCTCCCTAGAGATAAACCGGTTATATATTCATCATTAACCCCACATCATTGAATATTTTTTAAGAATGATTTAGAAGTCATACATAATTAAACAATTAAAATTTCAATTATGGAGTCTTTAAATTTATTCTTTTCAAAGAAATAAGTCCATGGTTTAGGATCTATGATGCATCACAATACACTATGGATTAAAATAAAACTTTGGCCATTAATGGGACATAACTCTAACGTTAACAAGTCGTTATTTTAAGAGGTTATGGACTCACTCCACTAAAAAAAAAAAATTGTGCAAACGATTGTATAACGAATGTAGTCCGTGGAATTTTTCGACATATCATCTTCCCGACTTTTCTCGTTTTTGCATGCCTATTCTGGTCTAGAATTGAAATTTGATGTGTGAAATTGTCACATTTTTCAGATTTTGGTAAATAAATTACAATTTTGATGTGGAAGAAGACGTTTTAAGGTAGTCGTTTCGAGTACATTACGATGTTTATATCAAGCAGTAATCTAGATTCAAAATTTTCATGGTTATAAATTGAATACCATTGACTCACTAGACGCAGTAGGGTTAGTTGAGGGGGGGCATGATTGATCGAGAGCAAGTGGCGACGAAATAAGGGAGAGTGAGAATTGAGGGAAATTCATGGTCCAAGAGCCTTGCTGAAGGTTCTTCTAGGGTGGCCTTGGAGGCTTTTTTTTACCACCTCCAGAGTCTCGATAGGCGGGGGTTTGTCATTAAAAAATGCAAGACAACACAGGAACCAAGCGGAAAACATTTGGGTGACCTTTGAGGGTGAGCTTAATCTTAGCAATAGGAATTACCCAGTTGAGATGTCTTCCCCTTGGCTTGCTAAGGTCAAAGAAGATTAAGTTCTAAATCCATCCACACCACGTAAACTTATCACATCCAATCAACGCCATGAGTAAGATGTCAGGTTTAAGGGTGCGGACTCAAATCTGAAACGTTAAAGCACCGTTTAAACTGGGTGTTTACAAAAACAAGCCAAGGCTAGAATATTTAATTCCTCAGATTTTGAGAACATCCAAACCTCTGAAGCGAGGACTACAACCGGAGAGTTCAGGCTTTGGGGACACTTGTAAGGTAAGTGAAATAGATAGCACAGTGGTTCTATAGCACAGTGTTTAGCGCATCGTCTTTACAAACATGACGTCATTTGCTTGGATGCGAGGAATTGGTGGTCGTTATGGTTGCGAGTTCGATGACCTTGAATACGTCATCCTCACTCATAATTTCAGTCCACCCAGCTGTAAATGGGTACGGATAATCCGGGAAAGATCAATGCCAAGAGGTTTGGCTAAGGACCAGCTGGGTGAGAGGATCCTCACGGAACCTAAATTGTTATCTTTGTTAAATATAGATGTTTCTTTCCTTTCTTTCTTTCAGAATACATAGGCATCATTGCTATGCTCATTTATGAACTACTAACCTGGTCAGAGCAACGCTGTAGCGATTTTTTGAACCTCATCGTAGGCGAGTTCAAAGACCCAACCCAACTATTACGTATTGGAAACAAGTAATCACAACACTGCAATTGGCGGTACAGCCCAGGTGACAAAGACAAGTGGTGGCTGTTCACTCGCTACCAGGACTCCTTGCGACATGTCATTTTTTTGTTTAAAGACAGGAGTGGTCTAGAGGAAACGTCATCCTCATTTAAAGCAAATGCTTTGAATTCAAGGTATACAAAATTCTGGAAAATTCCAGTTTTAAGTAATCGATCGTGACCAGCCTCCTATTCTCGAATTCAGACATAGCTCCTGATCTTGGGAAAGCGATGTCCCACTCTACCAAGAAGCAATTCACTTATTAATAGCAGCAATTGTTTAATCTGATGGCGGTCCAGGTTGGTCAGTAGGGTATCATCTATATCTCCATCCCCATTTTCCTTAGACCTCTACAACACCCCATCGTCACCACCAATGTCACTAACACACTCCCCAGTCCAGTTGTGATTTGGACAGATTAAATACAAAACAAACGAGAGAAATCAATATTAAGTAGTGTCGACGACAGTCCCCTTTTCAAACCATGTCAGAAAAGGAAGAGGGTGCTGGCAAGTGACGACGACGAAGTGGTAGTATCCCCGTCTTTGACGATTGTAGGTACCAAAAATTAAAGTGGACCGGAGAGGAAGAGGCCATCTAACTACTACTGTTTTAGTCGTTCCAGTTGTGAGGCAACTATTTAAAGCAATTCACAAATAACCAAATATTCGACAAATTAAGAACATGAATAAGGCAGCAAAGAAGATCCAATTAATTACATGTAATAACTCATAATATAAAAATAACTGTCTAAATAACACAAAAAAGTAGAAAAAAAGATATCTAGGTAAGAGGTAATATCTGGTAAATGAGGAGTGGATTTTTTAAAATATAGGGATAATTGGCCATTAATGCTGCACCCTTCCCCCCTCCTCACACACTTCTATTCTTAATTTGGAATTAAATGATTAATATCATCAAATCCTATACCGTTACTGACGTTTCAATAATTGTTGCCGAAATTTGTTTTTTTCAGCCTTGAACGTAACTTACAGACAGCTATCTGCATGCAAAAATTCAGGTATGTGCGATTCTTTGAAGTGACTGTGTGTACTTGAGTGACTTTTTTTTTATTTTAAATTTGACAAAAATTGACCTAAAACTATTAAAGGGTTGGGTTTCTTTGTACATTACAGTGTCGATATGGTTTTTGCGACATTTTGAAAAATCTCCCACTTTCCAGTTGTGGAAAAGACAATGTGGAAAGGGCAATGTCAATATGTCAAAGTCGTTGAATCAAAAACCATTACAAAACCTGATATCATCATCGTTTACTTCCAGGTAGTCCATTACTTTCTGAAAAGCTAGAGATTGTTCTGAATTCTTGGGTCTCCCTTTTGTAACGTTTGGTACTTTAGGATTTGACTGTGACAGCATAACATTTGGAATTTATTTGTCTGTTCTAAAGTTCACATTACAGATTTGATGATGAAGGGCATCGGCGGCTGGTAAATCATGTACATATGAAAAGTGCTCTCTAACTTGGTTGGCCCAGTTGTCATTGCGTTGTTGACATGTACTTTAAATTGTTTTCTGAAATTCTAAAATTCTCATAGCATATACCTCAAACCCCCTTTTATTTCGATTGATTTCGCCTCTTTACCGCAAAAAAAACAGTTATCTCCGAATACAAATGTACTTTCTAGTGAACGGATTGCACATTATTGTTTCAATTCATTTGAATTACGGCTATGACGTCTCAAATGTTCATGATGACTGTGATCTCGTCTGCAGGTTTTATGAATGACTGTGATCTCGTCTGCAGGTTTTATGAACGGATTGTCCAGGGCATGCAATAAGATTAATGTTTAGAGCGTTACAAGCTATGTAAAAACTGCCCCATCCTTTCTGTCTCAACATCACCATTTCATTTGCATCATTGCTTGGTTTGTGGAATGAAATACACTTTTAAAGCATTTAACCGGTATACTACATATTTGAACTGATGAGCATTTCTTAGAAGCTATTTGTTAAAGTTTATAAAAAAGGGAATGAAATAGCAATGGAATTGACTTTACGTTAGTTTTTCACGTCAACGTTAAGTATTTCACGTTGTTGACGTCGAGAAATTACGTCGTCTGATATTGGGAGCGATGTGTTGATATTAAGGTTATATAATTGTGGGTTTTAAGGTACTGTTTTCTTTCAAATTTACTTCTTAAAATTATAATAAAATGGACTGATGAAAGTTTACAACTATTTATCCATAGAAGGCAATAATTCTCGGTATAACGTCATCTTTCAACAAATAACACAAACTTCTCCCCGAAGTATGGTGGCCTTGTTATGCAATGACGTCACTCAAAATAGCGTTTAACTTAAATCTCCCCAAAAACACCTTTGACGTCGGAATTGTCATAGCGACTTTTTACAGGTGACAAATAACATATACATCTTGAGTATTATGCAAAGAAACATTCTTTTGAAATTGTTTTGATAGATGGCCTGGACTAATAGTAAATGTTACCAAATAGTATTCAAAGCAGTGAAAGACAAATTGATAATATGTAAATTATCTTTTTTCCAGTGTGTAGCTCTGCACCTGCAAGGGATTCTGACTATGTATCAGTCGGACAAACCACTTATTCCCTTTCTTGCGGAAGATCTTTTTAAGATGATGAAATCATTAATGAAGAGATTTGTAAAACCTGCTTTGTTAGAAAGTGCTCATACTGCTGATCAATTAATATACATTAACATTTCTAATACTGACAATCATGTTAATTATAAGAAGATAGTGGACCACGGCCATATACGTCTAAAGAAAAAAGTTTAATTTTAATCAGGAGAAAACTTAACTTTCATAAACCTTTCGATTTAGGTCCAATAACATCCATTTTAAGTTTCATCAAAATCAGTTGAAAACTAAGAGAGCAATAGCATATTTAAGATTTGGCGCAAGGGCAATAACTCTGCTTGTAACGATCGAAAATAGCTCAAATTCGAACTTGATCTTTGTTTTAAGAATATATATACACATATCAAATTTCATTTGATTCCGTCAAAAACTCTATTTTTTAGAGCGTTTACAAGCAAATGTTGATGGATAGACTGACGGATTTGGGGCAAGGGCAATAACTCTGCTTTTAATGATCGAAAATAGCTCAAATTCGAACTTGATCTTCGTTTTATGAATAATGTATACACATATCAAATTTCATTTGATTCCGTCAAAAACTCTAGTTTTTAGAGCCTTTACGAGCAAATGTTGACGGACGGTCAGGGGTGCCGACAATATACGTCCTCTTAGAGAGATGAGGGCGTATAAAAATTGATGTATGTTTTTCGTGTGAAAAAGCTTTAAAATAAGTCCAATCATCTGAAAGAGATCGTTGAGAAATGTATATGTAATGTAGGGACTTTTTGATAGGTTTTCTGAAGAAATTGATGGAAATTGTCCTTTGAAATATGCATTAGTGCAGAACATAATGTGTGGTTTTAATCCTCGAATTATGACAAGCAATAAGCAACATTGATTGGTGAAATCTAAGAAATTGATGGGCCAACTTGACAGCCTAAAAAACTGAAAGAGAGTGAATGGGCCCCCATTATAATACAGTATTCCGAATTCTTGGACAGCATACCTGAATTTGGACTTCACAAGTTTCAAGAATTTGAACAGATCCTTGATGTTTGGGAAGCTGTCCCATTAACAACTATACACTGACTTCTACCAATCCGATAGCTACTTAAAAGGTCGAGAGCAGATTTTCGTATTCCAAATCTTTGACTAGGCCTTGTCAGAAATATTTGATGGTCAAAAGCTGCTGGTAGATCCAATAATATCAAAAAGACACATTGTCTTTTATCAAGGCCTGTAATTCTTTTAAATATTTAATCAAAGAAGTCACATTAGCAGTATTAAAGATATCTGGAAGGGTTGAAGTATTAACAATAAGAGCCAGGAATAATGTCCGACAGATTATCTTATAGAATATTAGTTAGGGTAGGAAAGGGTGTAAGGTAAAGAAAAAGAAAGAAAGAAACATCTATATTTTACAAGGATAACAACTTAGGTTCCGTGCGGATCCTTTCTCCCAGCTGGTCCTTGGCCAAACCTCTTGGCATTGATCTTTCCCGGATTATCCGTACCCATTTACAGCTGGGTACAGCATAGCTTATAATTGTAAGGTATCTAGTATGAAATTAAAGGAAAGTGTCAAAACTTGTTTGATGATTGACATCTAACTGGCTCAGTCCAAGGATTCAGAAAAATCTCTCCCTTGTACAGCACAAGCTGGTCGCCTTCAGGAACCCAGTAAAGAGAATTCCTGGTTGCTGAAACCATGGTGCATGTATTCCCAGTCCTAGTATTTGACCCTGTTCTTGACATTTCAAGTTTTCTTCTTTTGTACTGTTATTCTATCATATTTTACTTTATTTTAGATTATGTACAACAACTTATGAAAGAGTTGCTACTATACAGAGAGTTTGCAACCCTCATACAAAAGAGCTCTGAATCTTTCTACTCAGGAAATCCAGCTTATGCCTAAACCTGTTGCAGATACAGCCCAGAGACAGATGAAATTAGATGTGGTCAATTCTAAAATTGCAAGATTTAATTGATAAAAAAAGTTAACCATCACAGTTTGGTCTTTTTTTTTTCTCATTAAAAAAAAATGTAACAAAATTTTAATTATAATTTTGATTGCCTCAGGGAACCGTAAATTATAATCAAGACAATAGGTGTTACATTCTGTCTACAACCCCTTGTTGCTAATGTGTTAAAGACATCTAAAAGAAAACAAGTTCATAAATGCTTTTATTTACACAGGGTATTTGAACCCACAGTATTCTTCTGAGGGAAATGCTTCTCTGATTTTAGTAACTACCCAAGATGGTAAAATTCTTCGGGTTTTTTCCCCAGCACCCTCCAAATCCACCTCGCAAACCTGCGATAAGCTACATATCTATAGGCTCTAAAATATAGAAATATTTTAATTAAAACATAAATCATTTCTTACATCTTATTATGCAGTTCGTTCATTATACAAGCTTGTTTTAAAAACATTTTCACATTATTTGTCAGTAACCACATTAACAAATTGCAATAATATAAAGCAAAGAATAATAAGTGCCATTAATATTGTACAGTAGTTCATATGGTAGGATTTCATACTGTACTTGTTGTAGAGACTATTCCATAAGTAATATGCAATCCGTAATAGACTATTTCATAAATAATATGTGATCCGTAATAGAATTAGATCACATGACTTTGTCATTATACTTGGTAAAAGCATGCAAAACACATGTTTTTAATTTGTTGTACTTGTAAGCAACTATGAAACTTAGCCATTGTATTATGTTCCTGTTTCAATATTAAACCATCTACAGATTTGTCAACTGTCTTCTCTTTCAGTTCACCAAGAGGGATATCAAAATACAACAGAAATTGGCGTCGCCGATAGGATTACTCCCAGTTGACAAAACTAGTTCAAGATGTCTGAAACTGCAGAATTGATCAAGTTGATGAAAGAACAACTTGGTTTACAAGAGCGACAACTTGTTCAACAGCAAAAAGTTACAACAGCGACAAATTTCACAACAGCAACAGCAGCATAGAGCAGATTTTGATCAACAAGCTAGACAACATACGAAAGACATGGAAACGCTTATGGGACTAGCTCATCTCAAAGTTGCTAGTGAGAGTGAAGAAAACCCTTCTACTTCAAGTGCTGGTTTCCTGTTGCCTCATACACCGTCTGCTGCCATTCCTCCATTTGCTGCGTTTGATTCGACCGCTGAACTTTGACCGGATTATTGGTCCCGTTTTTGTACGTTTATAGCTGCCAATGCAGTGCCAGATGAACGAAAGGCTCAAGTTTTTCTGACAAACCAAACTCAGCCAACACCGCCTACAGACATCAACAAGTTGGTGATGGATGAAATTGTAACATACATGAAGGAACAATTTGACCCAAAACTGTTTGTGGTTCGAGAACGTTTTAAATTCTGGAGCGACATGCAACGAAAGCCTGGTGAAACTCTGCAGGAGTTAGCAGCCCGTATTCGTCAAGACGCGGCTACCTGTGACTTGACTTCAATCACAGATCCTCAGGATGAAGCTCTAAGGCAGAGATTCATATGCTCTGTGAATAATGAAGCTGTCTTGAAGGCCCTATTCAAGATCAAAGATACTGACTTGACTTTCACCAAAGCTATTGATGTTGCCATAGAGACTGAAGATGCGGCAAGGGTTGCTAAGGAAACTGTGTACGGTTCCAAGAACAAGCCCGTCAACAAGGTGCACCAGAAAAAGGATAAAGGTCCACACAAGAACCATCAACAGAAGTTTAATTCCACAGACCAGGTGAAATGCTACCGATGTGGAAAGGCCCACAAGGCGCCAGACTGTCCCTACAAAGAAGCCAAGTGCCATTTCTGTGACAAGCAAGGACACTTGGAAGCTGTATGTAGAAAGAAACAGCAGCAAGGGAAACACAGCCGACCCTCACAGACTTCCGTGAAGAAGATCACGAAAGCAGAGATCGTAAAAGCTATTTTAGGAGAAGATAATCACGAAACACCAAAGTTGAATGTGCCTATCCAAATACAGGACCGTCAGTTCATTATCGAACTAGACACTGCCAGCAAACACAACCTACCCGTGTTGGGAACTTGCATGGGTCAAACCAAGGATCCAGAAACTGGTAAACAGAGTTCTATTCCCTACATTGTCACCAAGATTCCAGATTTAAATCTGCTGGGACGCCACGCTATCCAGAGTTTGGGAATTTCCGTGGATAATGCTCTAGGACTGAGGAGTATAGAGAGTCAAACCAAGAGTGAGGGTGGTACAACTATGCATCCAGAGACCTCTAACAAACTTTATACTGCCCTTCAACGAGATTGCCACAAACTGTGTGATGAATTCCCAGATCTCTTCAAGAATGAATTGGGATGCCTCAAAGATTTCGAACTAGATGTAAAGTTTAAATCTGATGCAAAGCCGGTCTTTCACAAAGCACGCCCGGTTCCATTTGCTCTTCGTGATGACCTGGCCAAGGGTTACGAAGAAGGTATCGCCAAAGGAGTCTGGAAACCTGTCCAGTTCAACGATTATGGAACACCAGTTGTACCAATTCGTAAAACCGTTACTACTAGCAATTTAAAGCCAAAGTTACGGATCTGTGGTGACTACTCAGTTGGCATTAACGACCAGCTTGAGGATCATCGTCAACCAATGCCACTCCCAGAAGCACTGATGCAAAGGTTTGGATTCGGGTACACCAAGATCGACCTTGATGATGCCTACAACCAGATCAAGCTTGCACCAGAAAGTCAACGCAAACTGGCCCTCAGCACACATCGTGGGGTTCTTCTGCAAACACGACTTCCTTTTGGAATCAAATCAGCACCTGGTTACTTTCAAGAGATCATGGAAAACTTGACCAATGATCTATCTGGGGTTGACGTTTTCCAGGATGACATGATAGTCAGTGGAAAAGATTCCAGCGACCACCTTAATAACCAAAGGAACCTGTTGTTTCGTCTCAACGAGAAAGGACTCAGATGTCGTCTTGACAAGTGCCGGTTCGCACAACCAAGCGTTGAATACCTTGGACACACATTATCGACCGAAGGGATCTCGAAAGGATCAAAAGTCGAGGCAGTCTTGAAGATGCCACCACCTACGGACGTCTCAAGCCTGAAGTCTTTTCTTGGTTCAGTACAGTTCTATTCCAAGTTCATCAACAACTTGGCTACTATTGCTGAACCACTTTACGACCTAACAAAGAAAGGAAATCCCTGGAAGTGGGGAGACGAAGAACAAGCAACATTTGAAGAGCTGAAGAAGATTCTCACCTAGAATCAAGTCCTGGTACATTTCGACCCTAACAAGACTTTAGGACTGTCTTGTGACGCGTCCAATGTTGGAATTGGAGCAGTCCTGTTTCATCGCTTTCCAGACGGAAGTGAGCGCCCAATTGCCAATGTGTCAAAGACTTTAACGGTTTCACAAAGGAATTACAGCCAGACCCACAAGGAAGCCTTATCTATCATTTACGGCTTACAGAAGTTCTACCAGTACCTGTACGGAAGCCAGTTCGTATTGGTAACAGATCACAAGCCATTGACTTCACTGTTCGGTCCCAAGAAGGGGACGCCACTTCTCGCAGCTAACAGACTAGCTCGGTGGGCCCTATGGCTGAACCAGTTTAACTACACCATCGAGTACCGGAAAACAGCAGACCATGGCAATTCTGACGCCCTCAGTCGCTTGCCATTTGGAGATGACATTGATTTTGACAAGGAGGAAAGTAGTGAAGATATGGATATGGTGTGTGCCCCATTAAAGTTCTCAGTCTTCAAGTCCAGCCTTTGGACGCCAACATCCTTCGTCAAGAGTTAGAGAAAGATCCAGTGATATCTACAGTGATGCGCTACGTCAGTGAAGGCTGGCCACCAAAGAACGCTGAGATCAACGAAGAAGTCAACAAGTTCCGGAAATTTTCGGATTCACTAAGCATCTGTGTGATATACTTGAGAGTTATATAAGTGATATGTGTTTCGGACTATAATAGATACTTACTTTGTGGTTTGAATTATATAAGAGTTATGTCCCCTATATGTAAAGTCAGTTATAAATAAATATGTAAACAAAGATGGTTGACTATATACCCGAATCTTACATGGTGTCAGAAGAAATCCAATGAAACTGCCTATCAAATAAAACCATCCATCAAGAATAAAAAGGTAAAAGGCTTGTAAGAAGATTAATAATCAAAATTAACATAAAATAGTGGCAAAATATGGACTCATTAACAGGATGTTCTCCATCAATGGACTGGGATTCAACAGATTTGCCTGTTGCATGGAAATCATTTAAAAGCCATGCAGAATTTGCTTTCTCATCATGTTACAGATGTGGAGGTGATCATAGAAAAGACAGAAAGTATTGTCCTGCAAATGGTGCCAAATGTCATAAATGTGGAAAACTAAATCATTACCAAAAAGTTTGTAAATCTCAAACAGATGGAAAAGTAAATAAAATAGATGAATTTGATTCAGATGATTCCACAGAATTCTTTGTGGGTAGTATTGACCAAAAGAAGAATAAACAGAAAGAATGGATAGAAGAAATTGATGTCAACAAAAGTAAAATACATTTCAAACTGGATACTGGTGCAGAGGTTGATGTTTTAACAAGAGAAGATTATGATAAATTGAAGAATAAACCAAAATTGACAGAAAATGGTTGTGTTAGACTAAAATCTTACTCTGGTCATAAATTAGAAGTAGATGGTAAAATAACTGCACAGTTGAAAGTAAAAGATAAAAAAGTTGAGGCTGAATTTCATGTTGTCAATACCAAATCAATGTCAGTTATAGGAGCAGAAACCTGTATGAAATTAGGACTTATTAAAAGAATACATGGTATTAAAGCTGAATATTCTCAATTATTCAATGGCCTAGGATGTTTGCCAGGTACTCATCATATTAAAATAGATGAATCAATTCCACCAAAGATACACCCACCTAGAAGAGTTCCTATTGCTTTAAAATCAAGAATAAAGGCTGAATTGCAAAGAATGGAAAATGAAGGTGTCATTGTTAAACAAAAAGAACCAACAAAATGGGTTAATAGTATGGTCACTGTAGTTAAAACAAAAGGAGTGAGAATATGCATAGACCCAAAAGATCTTAATACTGCAATACAAAGAGAACACTATCCAATGAAAACAATAGAAGATGTGGTTAAAGATATGAATGGGGCGACAGTTCTGAGCAAATTAGACTGTGTTTCCGGGTTTTGGCAAATGAAACTTGATGAAGAAAGCTCGCTGTTAACTACATTTAACACTCCATATGGGAGATACAGATTTTTAAGAGCTCCATTTGGAATCAATTCAATTCCAGAAATATTCCAAAGAGTAATGTCAGAATTAATAGAAGACATAGAAGGTGCAACAGTGATAGTAGATGATATTCTGGTATGGGGTTCAACAATAAAGGAGCATGATGAAAGACTACAAAAGGTACTAGAAGTAGCAAAGAAAAACAACTTAAAACTCAGCAAATCAAAATGTGAGTTTAGAAAAGATGAACTAAAATACATGGGACATATTGTTTCTAAAGATAGCTTGCCAGGCAAGGTAACATACGCCCACTTCAGCAAATTTGAATATTTGAAAAAGTTGATTGCACCATCGCACTTCTTCGAGCTGATATTTAGATGAATCAATTCGAATGAAAACTCTAGCCTCTATCGAGGGCAATAACTCATAAACCGACAACGACCGACGACTCATCCGAGATATTATCAAGTCGGATAAATACTCTGGCTTCTATCGCGTACACAAGTTAATTTTAACGTTTTTTCACTAAGCCAAGGGCAATAACTCATAAACCGACGACTAGAATTGCGCCATTTTCGAACTCGTCCGAGATATTATCAGGATGAATACACATACCAAGTTTCATTCAAATCGGATAAAAACTCTTACTTCTATCCCGTACACAAGTAAATTTCAACGTTTTTTCGCTAAGTCAAGGGCAATAACTCATAAACCGACGACTAGAATTGCGCCATTTTCGAACTCATCCTAGATATTATCAAGATGAATACACATACCAAGTTTCATTCAAATCGGATAAAAACTCTGGCTTCTATCGCGTACACAAGTTAATTTTAACGTTCTTTCAATAAGTAAAGGGCAATAACTCATAAACTGACGACTAGAATTGCGCCATTTTCGAACTCATCCGAGATATTATCAAGATGAATACACATACCAAGTTTCATTCAAATCGGATAAAAACTCTGGCTTCTATCGCGTAGACATGGACAGTTAATTTTAATGTTTTTTCGCTAAGTCAAGGGCAATAACTCATAAACTGACGACTAGAATTACGCCATTTTCGAACTCATCCGAGATATTATTAAGATGAATACACATACCAAGTTTCATTCAAATCGGATAAAAACTCTGGCTTCTAATGCGTACACAAGTTAATTTTAATGTTTTTTCCCTAAGTCAAGGGCAATAACTCATAAACCGATAACTAGAATTGCGCCATTTTCGAACTCATCCGAGATATTATCAAGAAGAATACACATACCAAGTTTCATTCGAATCGGATAAAAACTCGGGTGTCTATCGCGTACACAAGAAATTGTTGACGGACCGACGGACGGACGGACGGACGGACGGACGGACGGACGGACGGACAAGGGTGACAGCAATATACGTCCACATTTTCATGTGGGCGTATAAAAATGGTTTGAAACCTGATCCAGAAAAGGTTAGAGCTGTAAATGACATGAAGGAACCAAGTAATAAAAAAGAACTTCAAACTTTCCTTGGTTTTATCACCTACCTGAGCAAGTTCTTACCAAACATGTCTGATTGTAGTGCTCCATTAAGACAACTGCTAGAGAAGAAGACAGAGTGGCACTGGGAAGATAATCACCAAACAAGTTTTAACAAATTAAAACAATTAGCATCTAAAACTCCTGTCTTACAATATTATAATCCTGAAGAAGAACTAATCCTAAATGTGGATGCCAGCTCATTAGGATTGGGAGCAGTCATAATGCAGAATAAAAAACCAATTGCCTATGCATCAAAAGCTTTGAATGACACTCAAAAGAGATATGCACAGATAGAGAAAGAAATCTTAGCCATAGTATTTGGTTGTCAGAAATTTCACAAATACCTCTATGGAAGACACTTTAATGTTGAGAGTGATCATAAACCACTTGAAAACATCTTTAAGAAATCAATTCTAGAAGCTCCACCTAGAATACAAAGATTCATGCTGACATTACAAAAGTATGATTTTGATGTTACACATAAACCAGGAAGTGAAATGTATGTATCTGATACATTGTCAAGATTCTACTTACCTGAAACTGAAGGAACATTAATACCAGAAGTAGAAGTGAATGAAATACATTTAAATTCATACTTACCAATAGCTTCAAAACAATATGAAGAATTCCAGAGATACACTCTAGAAGATGAAACATTACAGAAATTAAAAACTACAATAGGAAAAGGCTGGCCAGAATTTAAAAGAGATGTGCATGAAGATATTAGAAGTTATTGGCAATTCAAAGATCAACTTACCTGTGTTGATGAACTATTATTTAAAAATCACAAGTTAATTATTCCACAACAGAAGAGGAAAGAAATGTTAAGATTGGTTCATGAGACTCATCTTGGTATTGTTAAATGTAAATCAAGAGCAAGACAGATGATGTATTGGCCAGGAATGTCTACACAGATTCAAGATCTATGTGAGAAATGTGACATTTGTGCTGTTAACAATAAGAAGAGAAACCAAAAAGAACCAATGAAATCATATGAATTACCTGAAAGAGCTTCATCAAAAGTTGGTGCTGATGTATTTGAATATAAACAAAAACAATATCTTTTAACAGTTGATTATTTCTCAAAATGGCCTGAGGTAGATAAACTAGACAATTTAACAACTACTAATATAATACACTATCTGAAGAAGTTGATATCAAGATATGGATATATTGATGAATTGGTAACAGATAGTGCACCACAATTCCTTAGTGCTGCACAATTCCTTAGTGCTGAATTTAAGAAGTTTTCTGATGATTATGGTTTTAAACACTCAACATCAAGTCCACATTATCATCAGTCAAATGGTCAAACTGAAAGATATGTCCAAACAGTCAAGAATTTGATTAAGAAGAGTAAGGATCCATATAAAGCTATACTGGATTACAGAAACACACCATTAGAAGGAGTAATGCTATCTCCAGCTCAATTACACATTGGTAGAAGATTGAAATCAAGTCTACCAACTACATCAATATTATTGCAACCAGACAAATATGATGGTAGTATGATTAAAGATATCCTACAAGACAAACAGAGAAAACAAGAGTTTTACTATAACAAAGCTGGAGTAAAATGTTTGTCAAACTTAAAACCAGATGATGCTGTTGTGATTGAACATAATAAAGAACTAGTTCCAGGAAAAGTTTTACAAACTCATACTTCTCCTAGATCATACATAGTTCAATCACAAGAAGGTTCCAGACTTAGAAGAAATAGGAGGCAACTAAAACCAACCAAAGCTAAGTTCAAACCAAGAATTCCAGATCCTGAAATAGACTTTAGAGATGATAATAGATTTGAACCTGAACCTGAACAGTCCACTGAAACGTCTCCACCAGTAAATATATCCAATACTGGTACTTACCATACCAGATCAGGAAGATCAGTGAAAGTACCAATAAGATCTGAACTGTTAAATCAAAAAACAAATAGTTTTAAAAATTTAGTTTAAAAGTATTTCAAACAATAGTAAAGTTTATTTGAGCTTAAGAAGAGGGATGTGATATACTTGAGAGTTATATAAGTGATATGTGTTTCGGACTATAATAGATACTTACTTTGTGGTTTGAATTATATAAGAGTTATGTCCCCTATATGTAAAGTCAGTTATAAATAAATATGTAAACAAAGATGGTTGACTATATACCCGAATCTTACAATCTGTCATGGGTGGCTCGTGCATGGATCGAGAGTTGTGATTCCACAGATTCTGCAATCCAAAATACTGGATCTGCTGCATTTAGGAATGGAACGTATGAAGCAGTTGGCTAGAACTGCTGTCTACTGGCCCGGTATCGATACAGCTATTGAGATGACTAGCCGTCGATGTGATTCGTGCGGTGAACACCAAAAACAAGCCATCAAAGCTCCCAGTTCACCCTTGGATGCTACCAGAGAATCCATGGAGCCGCTTACACCTGGATCATGCTATCAACTTCATGGGTAGAGCTCTCATGAAATTTTCTCTGCCACCGAAACAAGCACTGCAAGAATTTCTGATGCAGTACCGGAGAACGCCAACGTCGTATGGATTTTCTCTGAGTGAACTTCTTAACTCCAGACAGATACAGATAAGGATCGACTCCTTGCTTCCTTCTCCAGCACACATAGCTCAAGGCAAGCAGTCCAGAGATGCATCAAAATCCCAGATGACTTCAAACTCAGGAGGTGTCGCCAAGGTCACCAGGCAGTACAAGGTCGGAGATCCTGTGTATGCGCTGTACTACGGACCTCGTCGAGACAAACAACCTCGTTGGGTACCAGCTATCATCAACAAGACGCTGGGTACTCGCTGCTTCAATGTCAAGGTCATTCCTCACGGTCCAATGTGGAGACGCCATTGGGAAAGGCTGCAACCACGTCATGCAACTGAGGAGGACAATGAACCCGGTGATGTATTGGACAATTTTTCTGATTTTGTGACAGATCATCCAATGGAGATCGTGTGTAGAGATCCTGTGCCAGAAGCTCAATCTCATTCAAGTCACAGTCATACCAAACCAAAGACTGTACCATCTGTTCCAGATTACGGATCGAGCAATCCAAGGCGATCGAAGAGAACGCGAAAACCTATTGAGAAACTTTGTTTATGATGCTGAGGTTTAGCATCTATTTTCAGTAGGGAGGTGTTGTAGAGACTATTCCATAAGTAATATGCAATCCGTAATAGACTATTTCATAAATAATATGTGATCCGTAATAGAATTAGATCACATGACTTTGTCATTATACTTGGTAAAAGCATGCAAAACACATGTTTTTAATTTGTTGTACTTGTAAGCAACTATGAAACTTAGCCATTGTATTATGTTCCTGTTTCAATATTAAACCATCTACAGATTTGTCAACTGTCTTCTCTTTCAGTTCACCAAGAGGGATATCAAAATACAACAGTACTATACTTATGTGGTTGTTGATTTTGAAGCTATCCATTTTCCTGGAGAAATTCGTAAAACGAAACTTCCAACACATGTATGTTGAGGCAATTTGGTGAAAATCCCTCGTGAAAGGTAATACAAAACACCTCTGCACCATCCATTTTCTTTTCAACAGCAGTGATTTCCTTGCAGCACCTGGACTTAAAAACTGTTGGCATCAGTCCATTATGTCCACAAAGGCACCTGAAATAACAAAAAAGAATTACTGATATATTGAGATTGTCCACATTATTCCATGTGCCTAGTTTACATGCACCTCATTCTATTTAAGATATTTTAAGGAACCCATTGTAAAGGTAAGAAAAAATCATCTAAAAACACTTCTTTCATGTTCGTTCTTTATTTACTAGGGGGGTCTCTACTCAAATACAAACGATGTATTCTCACTTTGCCGATCGACTAATGTGATTATACGAGATTAAAATTCACGGTAGGCTAATTTGCGGGTTATAGTCTATTTTTAATAAGTAGTACTCAGTTTTAGTCATCCTTGTGACATGTGAAATGTGTTCACTCATATTGATATATAATCGGTACTGAACTCTTATTAACGTACGTGAAATTGGTGAACTCGAAATCAAATAATTCAATTTTTTTAATCAAATATTTATTGATGTCATTGACCTCCAGCATATAAATGAGAGTTGGATCCAAGTTTAATCATTACAAAATGGCCAACGCACAAGTAAATATAAGGTTTATTCCAAATATTCTCGCGGAGGCAGACACTTGATCTACTCTGGATATAAGTACAGGGTGAAGAGTACCAAAGAAGACCGGATCCATTGGAGGTGTTGCAAGGGAGGATGTCCTTCGACACTTAACACTTACGCCGATGTTCTTAGCTCTTCTAGAGACATACTTAATCACCCCAGAGACGACATTGGACTGCAAGCAGAAGAGTTCCTGGCCAACTTAAAAACCAAAGTCTGTTGCGATTCTAGATCAATCCAAACAATTTACAACGAGGAAGTTGAAAGTAAGTAAAATGTCCTTATTCCTATTTTATATTTGATACAGTAACAATAATAACTGAATAAATTACATGATTAAATTTATTGCCAGCACACAGAAATACAATTTAAATATAAATCCATGTTTCAAATTATTATTATTTCTTTTGTAGAACTTCGATCTGAGGTCCCAGATGTCGTCCCATCAGTACCTACATTTTATGGAGCACATTCAAGCCTCTACCGCTCCAGATCCAAACTAATTCCCACTCTACCACGCCAACGCCATGCCATCGAACTGCCAGATATGTTCAAAAAGACGGCCACAAACGACGATTTCCTCCTACATTCTTCAAACGACAACAATATCCTCATCTTTTCCACCACAGAAAATCATTTTACAACTACACAACGGTGCACAACGACCCAGAAAGAGGAGGTACAGAGCCCTTGAAGAACGACTAATTGTACTAAAAGCCAACCTCCTCAATAATACCCTAACTCCTGTACAGTATGGTGATGAAGTTGCTGACCTTGTTGTAGTTTTAATCCTATTGTTTACCGGATTATCATGCCCCAGTAGGTTTAATACTAGAACAATAGCGATCGGCAAAGTGAGAACACCCCATACAAACGTATCTTATACAGAAAGTTGAATTCTACACAGATTCAATATAATCACTGTTCGCTAATTAGATAATCTCTTAATTGATTAACAAATATCCGAACGATTATTTGTTACTACAGACAATAAAATAACAAAGCTATTTGATATAAAAAACGAAGCTACAGATGGTACGAGTATTATTCATGATGATATATCATCATTTTCATATTTAGATCTAGACTAGAGTTGGTCTAATCTTAGAGACGTCTACACCAAATCCGTATATCATTCGTTATTTTGAAATAAATTTTCGTCTTGGGGCTTGTAGTAGTAGGAAGGCTATCGTATTTTTCAATGTGAAAGTGAAAGTGGAAAAAAATTAACCGAGGTCACTGACTGACGACATCGAACTAAGTCTATAAATAGTAACTGTCACCATACGTTCAACCTAAAAACTTTTCATAACCTAGGCTAGCCTACTTCGACACTTTCTGTAATCATATTTAATTATTAATTTAACGTATTTTTACAATTACGGATCTATTATTTTGAGTATAATGTACAATGTTAACATTAAATAAAATCCACTGTGTATTGACAAGACGCTCGTTTTCCTCGTCGGAACTGCTCTCTTCCCTCGAACTTCCACTCTCTGACGAAAAAGTTTGAGGTCGCTCAGTGCTCCTTATGGGTTCATATACGGCTGGATTTTGAGTGTTAAATCGACTTCAGGTATGTCTTCATCACCAGAGGAATCGAGAAAAGTTTGTGCCATTTCAATAAGATAAACAGTAAGGTCTCTCACGTTTCAGCATAAATGACGTCACGCAGTCAGGCTTGTCAAAGGGAAGTAAGCGAGTGTGGAGTATTTTCAAGTGTGGGATTTGAAGTAAAAAATAATAAAATATAACAAAAAAAACTTCTTTTTTTTTTAAATTTTTTTCTTAAAGGGACAGTCTGAATTTTTTTTAGGGCAAAACATTTTTTTGCTCAAATTTGTGAAACTTAACACCAAAATCTCTAACTATGTGCCCTTTAATGCATCTGAAAGTTTTAACTTAAAAAATCCAGCTGTTAATTTTTAAACGCTAAAAACATGCTAAAATTTAAAAAAAAACATACGTAAGGTTTTTAAATGTGTTATGTTTTTTGGACGCTGATAGGAAACTACTGAACGGATTTGAGTAAAATAAACGCCTAATTGTAGAGAAATGTCCCTCTTGTGTATTTAAAAGGTTTCAGCTAGAAATATTAAGCCATTTAAAGGGCAAACACCCAAACTAGGTTAAATTGCATAATTAACATTTTAAAACCAAATTCAGTTTGATCAAGAAGGTGAAGAGATACAATAAGCATACTTTAAAAATACTCTCAGGTAGCGTTTGTGATTTTTTTTTACCATGTAAATTTTTTTCAAAAAAGCAAAATGGCCCTTTAATATAACCTTATCAAACAAAAAAAATCCATTAAACATGATTTTAAAACCATTCCATTTCACCATAAACAGAATCTTTGCAGTACCACTATTTACATTATCACCAGGAATTTAAGAGTAAAAAGATGTACTTGACTGAGAATTATTTGAGACATATCCATAAATATTTTATAGCTTCCAGTTCCAACATCTGATATATATCCAGTTTATTTCCACCATTCCGTCAAATTTATTTGTAAAAAAAAGAATTATTTCACAATTCAATGGATAAGAAAATGGCCTCCCAACACCCCTTATAGCCATCTCATCCACACCATTCCATCATAAGACTTCATTTTCAATTAATGAAATTTAAAATTGCAGGTTGTACTAATGTGGCCATAATTGCCACAACCGTGTCACTTTTCATAATGTGACTTGCACATCTTATCTATGTGACGTGTGTAAGCACAAAAAACACTCTAATTTAACATAATCTGCTTTTCTACAAATTCGATGGTAACTAGAACCACAACGTAGACAAGTGTTTCGAAAAACTCTTGCCCAATCAATTTCACTCTCAGTCTGTGGAAGACTGAATTTGTAACCTATTTGTTTACAAATCATGTCCAAAATATGATTGAAGTAATCATATCTTAAATGGACTCCATCATTCTTAAGACATCTCTTGAAGTATTCCTAGTTCAGCATGTCTTTTCCAATATCTACATATTTGATATTAGATTTTTCAAATTTTTCAATACACAGCTTTTTGCAATCAAATTCTTGTCAATACCAAATCTTCGTGGTAATAAAATCACATGATTGAATTGTTTTGCATACTTAGTTGCCAATTCAATCATGTCATCTGCAACTATCTTACACAACTCTGTTGTTGTGTTCCTTTCTACTTTCTCGGCTTGGTTTGCATAATCAGCCAAGTCATTTCCACCAAAGGACAAGATAATGAAATTAATCTTATTATCTTGTGGCAATGGTGACTCTCCCTTGAGTTCCTCTCTTGCCGAGCCACCTCTACGACAACGAACAATAACACTGTCTTTCAGTGTCCACTCAGCAAGAGAAGGATCGTGTAGTAATGCTTTCACCCACAACAGCAATTTTTATCAGAAGTTTTACCTCTCGGTATTACATTTTTTTATGAGAAATATGTTTCTCATTTCTTTGGTCTTTCAACTGAAATGTAAAGGAAATAATTGTGAGTATTACGAAAATGTTTAAATATTTTAAATCAAGAGTCGTTGAATAAGGAAGACTGTTCCATACTGATGTCACTTTTCAATTTCAAGACTGGATATCAGATGCCCCCAGTTAAACCAAAAAATAGCAATGAAATGTAAATCATAGTAGTTGCTTCAATTACTGATAATATAATTTTAAGTACTGTATGTGAGCAAAGAACAACTGGAAGTGAATCACAACTTAGGTAAAGGGGCAAGGACAGTTAATAGAAGTACATTTCAATTGGCTTTTTATGCACTATTGCTATATTGCTAAAAAGGTATAGAAAAACTTAAATCTTACTTTAGCCACAATATTTGAAGCAGATGATGTGCTTGGTTTTGGGATTCTGTGCCGTTTCCTTTCTACTAAAAGGAAGTCATCTTGACTGACCGGTTTTGATACAGCTGCAGAATATGACTTTTTTACAGTCGCAACTGGTGCAGCATCTGTAGTGAAGAGAAAAAAAAGTTAGATATGTTAAATAGGAATTGTTGATTTTTCAACTTGTTAATGTGCAATTATTACAGATAATGTGAAAAGTCAGTGGCATCTATTTAGACAATAATCCAAATTAAACAACCAGTGTAAAATAAATTCTGTAATTGAGTAGTCAAAAAATGGTTTATGTATTGAATGAAGATAAATGGTACTTTTCCTTAATTGAAAATAAAAATACAAGATTATACAATTTAAGTTGACATACCTTTTACTTTTTTTACTGGGCTGGCTTCAACAGTATCTTTTTTCTAGCTGGCTTGTACTGACTTCTTTGGTTGGCAAACTTGATAGTTTAGCCATCACATCATCAGATTTGGCAGACATCACACTTATGATATCTGCCATGTCCTTTCTAATTTTAATGTTTTCTTGAACAAGAGAGTCTTGTTTTGCCATCATAAGTTGGATGTCAGAAGCTTGTTTCGACAACAACTTTCTGTTCACATCCAATTTTTGGCTGATATTATTTAAAATATCAACCAATTTCAAGTTATCTATGACAGTTCAACTGTCAGCATTATCAGAAATAGATGATCATCGCCAACATCCATCAGCAACTCCTCTTCGGAATTAGCCATGAAGTCTGGAATGAAACGAGAATAGAAATGCAGATATATAAATTGGCATATTTGTTAGTACATGTAATTCCTAGTAAATTATGTATTTAGACATCCATGTTCCTTCCAAATTTCAGGCAAGTAAATACATGTAATTACTTTTTTGATTTTTTACATGGACTTGCATCGAGCATCGAGTGCTTCATCCAGAGAATCAGTTTGAGTGACATCTGTATCAGGACCATCTTTCTTGCTGATGGACTGTGTTGATGTACATGCCACATCTGAATCATCTAGAATGCTATAAGTATTTGTGAATCATAAGATTCACATTTCTTTTCAAATTCTTGGTTTAAAGATTTCAATTTGTCTACTTCTTTAGTTAATAATTTTCCATCATTTTTTATTTGTGCAAATGCGCTTCTAACTCTTTGAGTGTAAGAGGTCATCTCACTTTCAAATTTGGCAAATTCATTATGCATTGCTGCCATATCATTTTGTGACACAGCATATTTGCATGCTATCATAAGTAAGTGTAATCGCTCCTTCTTATCTTCATGATAACTTTGAAATTTTATCAATGTGGTCATTCATCTTGTCAGTCATATTACTTTGTCGGTAACACATTTTTGTTTTCTAGAAAAAATAAGAGATCTTTTAATTAGTATTTAAGAAATTTGTGTTGTCAACACAATCAAAGTGGTTTCTGAATTGAATGTGCCTAAGATGAATTTATCAATCAATGTGCTATTTTTTTAAGTTCTAATACTAGTACCTTGTTCATATGAATACAAGTCAATTTGGATGGAATTAGGATATAACCCATGCATAGAATTTACATTATTGTGTTTGAGACCACTCCACATTGAATGTATATTTAGATAGCTGAGATATCCACCGTGCCAATATATACATTGGTTTAACAAATTTTAATACAATGTAAATGAAACAAGAGCTAGTAACTCAGACCTGATAGCACAACAAGGACTCTCTCGCCACAATCTGGATACGCTAATATTGGAGCCTCTATGAGTATCTTCAAAAAGAGCTGCAACACTCCATCGCATTCTTGCTGAAAACAATTATATCGTCCAAGTATACCAAACATACCATTGTAATTTCCAAGAACAGCTTCTGAAATATACTTGGTGCCCTACATAATCCAAATGGCATAACAATGAATTCATATAGCCCATAATTAGTAGCGAAAGCTGTCTTTACCCTGTTTTCGGGAGAAACTCTAAATACGCCTGAAGGATATCCAAACTGCTAAATATCGTAGATTAACTTTAAGCATCCAAGGTTTGGTCTATTTTTTGTAATAGGTATGCATCTTTCTTCGTTAAAGAATTGAGCTTTCGATAGTCAACACAGAAACGACTCGAGCTATCCTTCCTTGGAACTGATATTATTAGACTAATTATTCCTCCACTAAGCATACTTTCAATATGTTCCTTCGCCGTTGTCTGCTTAGTCAAAGGTAGACGTAGTCTTATGGAAGCATTGGAACCAGTATTGATCGAATAATAGATCTAAGTCCTACCTATATCGTCAGGACCCTTCGATGATATCCAAATAGGACTAAGTTCTGAAACATCCACATCCAAGCTAAAGAAATTATTTCCTCCACCACTTAAAACAGATAGGTTAGATATACCTGATGTTCTGTGGTGTCTTATTCCTATGCTCGAACAACCCAACTCAGTAGTGTCTTTATATAACCCAACTGGTTCAGGATCAACGTTTGTAATCGGAGACAACTAAGACTCTTGCTACAGCTACATTGTATTCATATGCAAGTAATTTTGAACCCTCAACAATCCAAACTTGACTTGGAACCGAAACCGTTCTACTCTTCGAAACAAGGTTACCTGGTAAAATAATTTATGCCAATAAAACTCTACACACATTACCTTGCTCGAAGATTTTATGGTATTTGAAGATGGTTCAGATGTTGAAACTGCAAGAGAAGGTGTCGATGTAGATGTTATGATACTGAAAGTAGTGTTTGTGTAGAAAATGCAGACATATCGATTAAGAATAATGACGATGCACCCATAGTAAAGAAAGTCAACGAGTTGCAGGATGTGGTTCGAAGGGAAATACCGAGTTGAGAAAAAAGAGGGGAGGGGCTGTGTTGAGTACGAGTTTATGCTTTTATAGAACCTACACGCACTGGAGGGCTAGGACTTCATCTTGATCACGTGACACAAAAGGTTCGTGCAGTTGAGTGTGTTGGATCATTCTGCCTGGTCTGGTATCGAAAGGTTGGTTTGAGTCGACAAAATCTCAGGGCTCATCTTTCCCTTGTCTGTGTTATATGTGTATGTAATTTATCTGTAATCATATCTTGTTCATTATTATGTGTTCTAAGTATTGTCTTACAAAGGCTACTTTTTATACGCCCACATGAATATGATTCAGGAAACTTGCTATGATCCTTTAGATAATAAGATCTCGGTCAAGTTCGAATTAGACGTATTTTTGATGAACGGTTTTTGAGTCATTGCCCTTGACTTTGTAAAACGCGTCAAAATTTGTTAGTAAGCACTCTAGAGACTACAGTTTTCATCTGATTTTGATGAAACTTGGTATGATCCTTAATTGACAAGATCTCGGTCAAGTTTTGATGTATTTTTTTTATGAACTGTTTTTGAGTTATTGCCCTTGACTGCGTCAAAATTTGTTTGTGAGTTTTCTAGAGACTTATGTTTTGGTATAATCCTTAAAATTGATCACGATAAGCTAAGGTGAACAAAGCCGTTTCATTACGTTGCATTACGTTTCGATAAAGGTGCATTCCGATGTGTGGCATTTTGCAGACGTGAGCATCATGGTTCGTTGATTTCTGCTACCCGGTTTTACTAAGGCATATTACAGTTGTCAAGCCCATTGTGGCTGCCGTGGCAATTTTTTTTTGACAAGTTAAAATTATGGCCTGCATCCACGTTTGCCTATCGCGTTGTCTCACGTTCATCCCGCCGGGAACATAGTGTTGACCTAGCATGAGATTACAGTGAAGTTCAAATTTGACGTATTCTCGATGAACAGTTTTTAAGTTATTGCCCTTGAGTTTGTAAAAATTTGATTGTGAAGCAAGTTACATAATTATTATTTCTTTTAATTTTGATGAAACTTTGTGTGATAATTGGACTTCAGTGATTGTTGATATAATAAAATTTGTATTATCGCTAATTAAGATATTATCAATTCTGACAGATGCCAGTGGGCGTATGGCTTAAGTCTAAAGAAAATATGCGAAAAATCAGGAACAATATTATACTAAACCTGCATCATATTCACTTTTTTTTACTTCAAATTCAACTCAGTGTAACAACTGACAATTTGTGATCACACTGAAGTATAAACTTATCAAAGAAAAATGATTTTTTTTTCCATCGAATGGAAATTGATTTAGTAATTAGTATTCACCTGAACACCTCATAAAGTCATAAAACTTGGTCTGCTTCACTGCACACATGTTACAATTAGAATATTAGACTTTGAATTATCTTAGAAGGATATTAAATTTTCTATCAACGAAAGATATAAATACTAATTTATGAGCTCATGTCATGAAGCCATTAGATTTAATCGACAAGAGCACTTCTGGTGCATAACAGGAAGGTTTGCCAACATATTATCTAGGTCATGAAAAAAACGTGTATAAGTTCTTATATATCAAGTAGAACTATAATTGGTATAATTGTACTGTGATGAATCGATGCATATTTTGTTCATTGACGAACCAGAGAATACGGCCATGTACAGAAAATCATTGCTATTGCGTTCGATATTACTATTGAAGATGTAACTTTGATCATTTCGGTGATTTCATTTTAAGCTCAGGACGAATACATGATGTTGTCTGTATCCAGTTACTAAAAGTTCGTGATTTATTTAACATGGGAAGACATGCGTTTTATTTGTCTTGTTCATTAAATGGGTTTTTTTTTCAAGTTGTTTAAAAACATTAAATACCATTCTACTTTCAAAATGTTTTATGTAAACGAGGTAATCTTTTTACGTAGTAATTATTCCCTTTTGTTACATTCTGGAGCGATACTTTGTACGCAACTACCTCCTGTTGTCACAGAGCTCTTCAAGAATGAGTCTCATATAGTGCCTAGAAATATGCCGGCTTCGCCTACAATATCCCCTTGTTGCAGCAGTCAATGTTTTGTTCTGAGGTCATTTCATACACTCTTTTAGTACAAAATCCAGATTTTTTTAGGTTGATAGTGAAAATCTCTTATTGCCCTCAAACCGCCACGATTATTTTAATTTGAAAGAATAGTGTTTTTTAGCCTTGGCTTTCCTACAGTCGTTTAATGTCAGGACATTCATAACCTGACGTAAATAGTTCATATATTTGTATCCATGCTTTGAAACATACTATTGTAATCTACTTTATTTGACCTTGGAATAATTAACTGAATATAGCGTTTCATGTACTTTTACCAGGATATTACGTATAGTATATATGTTATTATATTTCTAATCACAAGTAATGATATATATATATATATAAGTATATGATATAATGTTCAAACTTTTAGCTAAAAAATAAAGGGAGAAGAGTACTGTTTTGAGAGAAATTTGTTAAGTGAAGTGAAATAAAATGGAGTTTAACGTCCCATCATATGTCAAGTGAGTGCAATGAGGGTGAATTTTGCCACAAGGTTGACCTCGACCTCGCCGAGATGCAAACCCGGGACCTCCAATATGAGTGGTTAGCGTCCTTACCACTCAACCACTCAGCCACACCGGGCCCCCAGAAATTTGTTAAGGAAATTTGATAGTCCCATTGCTAAAAAGGAATTTGTAATCAGAAATACAATACATGAAACAAGACCCAACACGATTAAGCAAAGACAATTGCTGGCTGATGAAGGAAATATAATTAAATTCTGCAGAGTAAGTATATCATTTTTAACAGGAACTTATCATAAAGGTAAATTCACCAAGTTTTTTTCACTTCTCGCATCTCCATACCTTTAAAGGGGACCAGTCTTCATTTTTATTGGTTGATTTGGGTCTTGAATATATTTAAGTATCCTTCAGAAGCACTAGAAATGTACGAAAATTGCAAATTTCCTTCAAATATACCTTAAATTAGAAATTTCTCCTTCTATTTCTATAGATGACTTTTCTATATATTGTATAGTATCGCTAATGTGTAGTAGGGCATTATAACTTTCAAATGCTAATAATTATGGATGCACATGGATTTGAAGGCTCAAATTTCAATGGTGAGTTGTGATAACCAGTTCTAAATTGCTGAGCTAAAAAAAAAACCTTACTGAGACTTATCCAATTCGACCCACAAAAATGAAGCCTGTGCCCCTTTAATCTTTATATTTCAATGTTTACAAGTTACTCCTGCACATTTGTAATATCTTTTAACTTTTTTCGAAGACTTTTTTCGCCTTTTCGTGAAACATTTTTATTGTCTTTTTGCTTGATGAACATAAACGCTCTAGTAAAGGACCTTATCCTCAGTTTTACCCAGCACTGGACAATCTTTTGGAAAAGAGCACATTTCATCTTTGTATTTTCAACATTTTCAAAAAGAATTTCCCATTACTGTCACTTTCTAAACTTTTAACACGATCATCTCTAACATTGGTTTGGAGCTGTTGGAAATTGTTTACAGACAAAATGGGTTTGACAACAACCTCCATTGCTTCAAATAGAAGGAGTACCGGTTTCGAAATTTCATAAAGCCCTCCTCTGTTGACAAGCTCGGTCCATTTCTTAGCATACCCTAAGAAATTATCTGTAACCGGTACACCTTGGGATATTTTCCACGACTTTACCAATGCTACATAAACAGAAGCCACGGAATTTCTACACCGTCTATAAAGTTTTAAAAGTTTAAAACACACAAATCTTGCAGTGTAATGTAAAACTTGTATTTCACTGTCATCCAAGTTTTGAGATGTTGACGGTTCTAAATGTTCTGTAGTTGACATTCTTTCTTTCAATAGAACTTTAAACACCTCATTGATGAGAAATTGTGTAAAAAACCTGTCAGTTAAGATCGAACTTGAAACTTTTAGCTTAAGAATATATGATTCTAATGAACTGTCCATTGTTTGTACATGAAAACGGCTAAATATTTTTTCATGTCTGTCCGCAATATTACCCGTGCGCACACAGCAGACCACAAACTTTTTACGATGAATTGTATTTCAGTGCTGTAGTCTATTTCAGGAGTATTTAATTGTTCCAATAATGTTTTGTAGTCATTTTTCAATTCAACGTTGAGCAAAACTGTCGGATGATCTATTAAAGTAGTGAGGGCAGCGATGAAATGCTGATGTGCATTGGCGATTGCCTCGTCTTCGGAAGAGTTCAGTTTGCCTAAAATTTAGATTAAAAGAGCTTATAAATAGTGATATTTCTGAAACATGTACATGTTTTAATACTGCAAGAATGTTGCAATAAACTCAAACAGTCACAAAAAGTAATATTCTAAGAATTCAAAAAGTAATTAAAACAGTTATTTTATTTTTTCAAAACACCCAAAATATCTTATGGCTTAATGATACATTATCTTTTATATTATGTTATCTTTTGTATTATGTTATGTTAAGTACATTATGTACTTGTGATATCTGAGACAATTAACAATAGCAGATTCTCACCTTTATACTCTAGTGCTGTCATTCTTTTTTTCTTCTTTTTTTTCTTTTGGTCATTCTGGGATCCCTTGGGTACTTGAAAAAACCCAAAAATAGTGCAATTATTCTATTGAAATGTACATTAAGACATGATAGATTATAACCAGTAATACAAGGAAAAACAAAGTAAATTAAGTAACAAAACCCTATGCCTATTGTACAATCAAACCTTGTTATAACGCCACAACCGTGGGCAGTTTGATTTGGGAGATTCGTTCCTAAGATAATGTTGGCATTAAGTGAATATAGCTTGCCAGGCAAGGTAACATACGCCCACTGATAGCTTTGATTGTAAGTGCGAGTGTTAGTTTGTTGCCCAATTAACACTTATGAGCATACTGTCAAGACAGTAAGGCACGATATGTCTGAAAAATTATTGGATCATCACAAAAATCAATAGGGATCATCTTCATATTGACATTGACACACATAATCAAAATTAAAAGAATCTGTAAAGAATTGAAGCCTGTAGAGTGAGCACGAGATGCACAATATAGCTAATAGAGTGAAACGTCAAGTCGGACACGATATTTCGGTGAAAAATTATCCGATCATCACGAAAATCAATAAGGATCATCTTCATAATGACATTGACCCATAAAATCAAAATCAAAAGAATTGAGGCCTGTAGAGTGAGCACAAGATGCATAATATAGCTAATAGATTGAAACGTCAAGTCGGACACGATATTTCCGTGAAAAATTATCTGATCATCACGAAAATCAATAGGGATCATCTTCATAATGACATTGACCCAAAAAATCAAAATCAAAAGAATCTGTTAAGAATTGTAGCCTGTAGAGTGAGCACGATATGCACAATATAGCTAATAGAGTGAAACGTCAAGTCGGACACGATATTTCCGTGAAAAATTATCTGATCATCACGAAAATCAATAGGGATCATCTTCATAATGACATTGACCCAAAAAATCAAAATCAAAAGAATCTGTTAAGAATTGTAGCCTGTAGAGTGAGCACGATATGCACAATATAGCTAATAGAGTGAAACGTCAAGTCGGACACGATATTTCCGTGAATAATTCTCCAATCATCACGAAAATTGATAGGGATCATCTTCATAATGACATTGACCCATAAAATCAAAATCAAAAGAATTGAAGCCTGTAGAGTGAGCACGAGATGCAGTAATAAAGTGAAACGTCAAGTCGGACACGATATTAAGGTGAAAAATTATCCGATCATCACGAAAATCAATAGGGATCATCTTCATAATGACATTGACCCATAAAATCAAAAGAATCTGTAAAGAATTGAGGCCTGTAGAGTGAGCACAAGATGCATAATATAGCTAATAGATTGAAACGTCAAGTCGGACACGATATTTCCGTGAAAATTATCTGATCATCACGAAAATCAATAGGGATCATCTTCATAATGACATTGACCCATAAAATCAAAATCAAAAGAATCTGTAAAGAATTGAAGCCTGTAGAGTGAGCACGAGATGCAGTAATAGAGTGAAACGTCAAGTCGGACACGATATTTCGGTGAAAAATTATCCGATCATCACGAAAATCAATAGGGATCATCTTCATAATGACATGGACCCATAAAATCAAAAGAATCTGTAAAGAATTGAGGCCTGTAGAGTGAGCACAAGATGCATAATATAGCTAATAGATTGAAACGTCAAGTCGGACACGATATTTCCGTGAAAAATTATTTGATCATCACGAAAATCAATAGGGATCATCTTCATAACGACATTGACCCACAAAATCAAAATCAAAACAATCTTTAAAGAATTGTAGCCTGTAGAGTGAGCACGAACCAAATGTGAACCGACGGACCGACAGGGTGATTACAATATACGCCCATCTTTCGAGTGGGCGTATAAAAATGGCATTATAACAACACTTTATAAGTCACTTCTTGGAAATGAATTCCAAGATCAGTATCAGAGTCTAGACAACATCAGCAAGGGCAAGGGAAAAACGTCTTTGTAAAAAAAGAACAGGCACAATCAAATCTCTACTTAACAATTGTTTATCGGATTTTAACTTTATGTTGTATTTATTTCATTATAGATGCTCATAATTTATTGATAACAAATTCTCGAACCTGTTGTTTTGCCTTGACAATCTTGACAAATCCATTTTTCTTCGTCGATAACCGAAAGTGAAGAAACATATTTCCTATGAAACCATACTCTGAGGCATTGTTCCTGCATACAACAAATTAAATCTTCGGTTCCTTGATTCCCACATATACAATATATTTCGTCAATGTCAAAATCGTCATCATACAGATCAATATCATCAGGATTTACGTCAAAATCACTATCAGTTAAGCCGGCACTAATATGTTTAGAAGCATTCGCCATTTTGAACAGTGTGTGATCACATGATTTTATGACGTCAATGTGGGAGGAGATCCAGATGTTCGCTGATTGACAGCGGCACTGATAGCGATCATTACTTTGCGTGACGAGCTTCTTCCAGTTAGTAAATTATTCCAAGCGAAGACTAGACTCTATGCCGAAGTTCCTCCAGGTTTAAGGAGTGCTCCATGTTTGTCAAGTTGATGCAAAACATGTCCCTTTGTATCTGAAACACATTATTTTATGAGTAGCTTTACTAATAAAAGGTATCCGATCCAGGAGTATTTATCATTTGAAAGTTTAAATGTAATTTATTTAATTTCATGTAAGAAATGCCCCAAACAATATGTAGGAGAAACTAAGAATAATTTACGCACTCGTTTCAATGCTCATAGATCAGATATAAAAATTAAAGAAAGACAGCCCGTTTCGAATCATTTCAACCTCGATGACCATTCAATAAACGATCCCACCCTTACCCTAATTGAACGTATAGAAATTGATTTACCGGAAGATGAAACCACCAAATTCCGACAAATCTAGAGAAGCCTACTGGATCGAGACATTGAATACAGCAAGACCTATAGGACTCAATATTCACCATTATGCTGCAGGCATAGAACCCTTTGTTGTCCCGTTTAATACAACCAGTAATCGAGCAAGCAAGATAGTTCATACCCACTACAAGAGTCTTCAAGAGAAATTTCCCAATGTTTATAAGCAGAAAATGATAGTTGCCTACTCCAAAAATCAGAACTTTAATGACAATCTGGTTTATAGCAAACTAAAACCAATCATTAGTTAGCAGATACTATACCAACGGGCGAGTTCTTATTTTTTCTACTTTCAGATCAGAACAGAAGAAAATCCTGAATCCAGACCCTCAATCACATTTGTTCCATATCCTAGGCCTGTACATTTGGGAGATCCAAACCCTCCCTTTTAATAAGCAAAACTATTGTTCGTAGTTTGCAAAGTCGAGAAAATTCGAACAGCTAAATGTATTGAAAATTTACTGCTCTAAATGAGCGTTTTTTTAAAAAATGTTCAAATTAAGCAAAAATACTCGAAAAAACATGTGAATTTTTATAGAGCTAAAAGAATGTGTAATGAGATAAATTTATTTTTTTACCTATAATAAACTTAACAGACCATAAAAAAAAAGCAGCCCGTTGTTTGCTTTATCAAAAATACAGCCACCTGGTTTTCTTCGTATCTGTCGCTCCACACCAGCATGTACAGAATCGGCACTCATGAAATTGTGACTTCAAAATACTTTAAAGTTGTGTCTTCAGAATCTGTTTTGTCGGAATTAATAATTGTACCGAACAGTTGTCACACCAGAATATTAATATATATGCTTTTTATCCCAAAGTTTCTCACATACTACATAGAATGTTAAAGCCAAATCCTCTGTTTTCCTCCCTGAGATTCCTTCGTGCCAAATCACTGATATATTCTTGTTCTTTGGATCCAAAATCTTTTAATCCTCCGATGGGTGCAAAAGTTTTATGGAAAGCTATAATACGTTTTGTAAAAACAGCACTTTTGAATCCTAGCATCCTATAGAGCATTATAACCTTTTGCATATCAACTGATGTTACGGCGTGCTCTGGCAAATCAGTCTTATCAATATCAGCACTAAACAGATTTCTCGCCTTTCTCGCTTTCGCAATGTGTTCTGTTATCATCAGACAAAATTCACATTCATCATCTTCTGTTTCATAAATCTTCTTATGTTCTTCATATTCTGCACAGGTTTTCACATTTCTCTTCACCAAACTTACAAAAGCTGGTGTTTATTTCTGTAAGTCTGATACCCACATTGTATATTTGCATGTTTTTCTTTCAGGTCTTCAAGCATCTTTGAGATTGTAATATCACTAGGTAGGTATCTTCTTTTAGGAGCATGTTCTCTTCTGTAATGACTTACACATGGATGGAAGCTTTCAATATGTTGTTTCAAAACTTGTCGATTAATTGTTTTTTTATTATCATACGTTCCACGCTTACCCGGTGTGGCATATATGGATCCTTGAGGGGTTGATTTCACTGCGGCCATAATGGCACTATCATTTTTATGATGATAAACACTGACATCTTTCATTATATGCTTTACACAAAACTTGTTTACAGATTTCCTTTCGCCGATCTTCAGAAAATTTTTCAGAGTATTAAAGCGATACTACTTCTGAGAATGAATACACAAATTAAGTTCTCAAATTTTGTCAATAAGAGTATATATTCATCAACAGTGTCCAAAGTATACAAACAGAATCAAATAAACCCATAAAACTATGTAATTTTCCATACAATTACAGATTATTATTGATAAATGTCTTAATTTGGATTAAGGCATTTATCAATTATTGTATTTAAACATTGTTTTCTGGATTTATCAGATTATTTAGGTAATCTGTTTTATATTTCGGGGAAGGGAGGGTTTAAATCTCCTAAATATACAGGCCTAGGATGGAACAAATACTTTATTGAGAAAATGGGATCAAGTGTCTGCATTCTGGCTTTTCTTCTGTTCTGATCTGAAAGTAGAAAAAAAAGTCTAAGTTTACATTTGTTAGAACACGGTTGTCTCAATGGATGAATTTCAGTTTTATCATTTTTTTTTTCCTTTTGGTTTTACCAGTTCTAGTCTAATTCTCACAAATTTCATCAGCTTCATTGTTTTCATTTAAAACATCGTCAGTGGGTTCATTGTCAGGATCTGTTTTTATCATCACTTCCTGTGTCTTTTCCAGGAACAATATTTGCAGTAACGTAACGAAGCCAATTTTACTATAACTTTACCCTTGACAGTGACATTTTTTAATAATTAAATGATACGCAAGGCTCAAATATTTATGAACTAATATTTTTCAGCGGGAAAACTGTACAATTCTATTAGTTGATTATGCACCAATAAGCAAAACACAGTATCTCCACACAATTTTGCTTTGATAAAAGTATCTCCAATGATAAAATGCAGTATCTCCAGGGATTATTACATCTAAAGACAGCACATATAATAACCAAATTCCGACAATCTAGAGAAGCCTACTGGATTGAGACATTGAATACAGCAAGACCTATAGGACTCAATATTCATCATTATGCTGGCATAGCACCCTTTGTTGTCCCGTTTAATACAACCAGTAATCGAGCAAGCAAGATTGTTCATGCCCACTACAATAAACTTGAAGAGAAATTTCCCCATGTGTATAAGCAGAAAATTATAGTTGCCTACTCAAAAAATCAGAACTTTCAGATCAGAACAGAAGAAAATCCAGAATGCAGACCCTTAATCCCATTTTCTCAATAAAGTATTTTGTTCCATCATAGGCCTGTACATTTCTTAACAGATTTTGACGAAACTTGCTGAAATTGTTTATTATCACCCAAGGATGAACCCTATTGAAAATCAAAAGAATCGAAAAATATTTAATATGAATTATTGCCCTTGTTCTATAAAACGCGTTCGATTTTTAGCTCGTTAACACTCTACAAGTCACAATTCTTTCTGGATTTTGACGAAATTCTTCATTAGTTTCATTGATGTTAATGTTCTTATGGGAACCAGTATTTTATCTTTAATTTCAGATTCCCAAGATTATGGATGACTGTTTTCATTATATTTTTTTAATTGTTTAACTAACAACTCTCTCACTAGAGGTTATGCCTACATGCCCGTGCTTGTGCTTTCGTAACATTACTTCATTGTAATGTTACAATCTACAATTAGTAACGTTAATTTTCATCAAATGCAAACTGATTTACACTTTGGATAGCCAGTTTTTAAGAATTTTCATATCAAAACCAAATTCGACAATTTTCGGTATTCTTCAAAGCTGAACCATTTAGAAATTTAAGAGATCGTTGAAAAAGATACTTGATTTTGTGGAAAACTGAGAGTATAAACCTGAAAAAAAATATACTCAATTCAAGTAAATGATGTACAAAATATAATATTGATTCATACCTGTAATAAGAGTATCTGTTTTTTAATGTTTTCTCATACATAAAATTATAAGCAAACCAAACCTGAATTTTTTTTTTATCTAAACACGGATTAAAATGATAGAACCTCTAAAGTTAGCTTGCCAGGTACGGTTACATTCCACTTATCCACTAGTAACTTTGTTTGAAACAGTACATATGAAATTAGGTCAAAATTGTTTAAGAACTAAACCTTTTACAAGCTAAACATCAGGTACAACAATACACATACCTTTTTCTTAAAAATTTTCAATACCGGTATGTGCAAAAAATAATTATTAAATATTGTTTTGTATTAATAATTTTCATTATGATTGACACCATCATTGAACAAAATTAATATGCGAAATACGGTGTCATAATAAACTACAGGTTATTATTGAAAAACGCTTGATAATACGCTTAATATTTTGTATATTACGTAGTAATTAAATAAAAAAAAGTAGTTTTCTGGATTTAACAGATTATACAGTATCATTATGACTCCAGACAAGTTGCCTAATGAATATAATAAACTATTCACCATTTTTGAGAATTTTGCTTTATTGATCATTCTAAAGGGTAGTATTCCTTTAAAATTGGTTGGGAAATTGGCACTCTAATCTTTTAACTGTTTTCCTCAATGCACCCTGATTGATTGCTTCAGAAACTGAACCTGGTACACAAAGTTTTAAATCTGATTGGATGAAATTAAAAATATCCTCAAATCTTAATTACGGTGTTTCAATCCGAATTTAGCTGAATCCGTTTTATGAGAATCAAACAGGCTTTCTGAACACCAATCTCTACCATTCAAATAGTAACCTGGAGTTAAAGCTATAACTGAACACTTTTCAGACCGGTGAGTTATAACTGAACACCTTTCACCTGTTCTTTTGTTTCTACACATTCAAATTTTAATCCTTGACTGTACAGGTAGTTTAAACTGGTCATTAAGGATCTCAACAAAATCAAATATTGAAATTTAAGGTAAGTTGAATGATTATATTTTGTTAATTTGAAATAAAACCATGATATTTTATTCCTGAAAATTTCTTTAGTCGAGTTAATCATTGTGTCTCTATTTTAAAAGAGCTTCTACCATTACTTTACGTGGCAAACCTAAGCGATTTTTGTGCAGTTCTAGTACTTCTGGAGGCTATTTACATAATATTAAAGGCTCAAATCGACCCTAGAAAATACTGAACATTTCCCTTGAAGCCGTAAAATAGTTTGAAGTTAGATTTCATTTTAAATACACAATTCAAATATTTTTGTTTCATATCTACGTAATGTGATCAAAGTAAATATTACACAGAAGATACAGTTGATATGACAAGTGAGAAAAAAATACAACAATACAGTAGAAGTCACAGACAGTTACCGTCGTTGTAAGTTTGCTCTTATTCTATAATGATAATTAATCCTGTGATATTTGCCTGTTTCATATTGTTGTATTTTGATGTGGGTTATACTTATGTAGGTTCATAATCTAAAAAAGAACACCAACCATGGCATTTCATTAATCGTTTAATGTAGCCTACAAATCAGTGGAACAACTTGGTTGCTTTCCATTTGCTAAATTAGGTACAGTACAGTAGGACAACTTGGTAGCTTTCCATTTGCCAAATCAGGTACAGTACAATGGGACAACTTGGTAGCTTTCCATTTGCCAAATTAGGTATAGTACAGTGGGACAACTTGGTTGCTTTCCATTTGCCCAATGTTTCATAGTACAGTGTGACATAAAACTTGGTTACTTTCAATTTGCCCAAAGGGGTACAGTACAGTGGGACAACTTGGATTCTTTCCATTTGCCCAATGTTTCACAGTACAGTGTGACATAAAACTTGGTTGCTTTCCATTTGCCAAATTAGGTACAGTACAGTAGGACAACTTGGATTCTTTCCATTTGCCCAATGTTTCACAGTACAGTGTGACATAAAACTTGGTTGCTTTCCATTTGCCAAATTAGGTACAGCACTGTAGGACAACTTGGATTCTTTCCATTTACCCAATGTTTCATAGTACAGTGTGACATAAAACTTGGTTGCTTTCCATTTGCCCAATGTTTCACAGTACAGTGGGAAATAAAACTTGGTTACTTTCAATTTGCCCAAAGGGGTAAAGTACAGTGGGACAACTTGGATTCTTTCCATTTGCCCAATGTTTCACAGTACAGTGTGACATAAAACTTGGTTGCTTTCCATTTGCCCAATGTTTCACAGTACAGTGTGACATAAAACTTGGTTGCTTTCCATTTGCCCGATGAGGCCCTATACAGTACAGTTTTAATAATAGCCTGTAATTTTATAGAAAATTACTTTATAGATTATTTGATTCTATTTGTTTACTGTACACACCTTTGCTGAATATTATAATCTTAGTTTGAGAAACTTAAATTTTTTGTTCATTTTAAGAGGTAGTATCCCTTTAAAGAAGGACCTAAATCTCTGTCCGTTATAAGAGTTGCAGGAATATAAGACAGTGTTGGAAAAGTAAAAATTGAAGCTTTATAGTTCCTGAAACACCAACAAAAAGACCAAAATTTTGTTATAATTGTAGGTTTAGAAATTTCCTGTGAATGTGATTAACTGTGATGTCAGTTAACTTAAAGAAGACGTTTACTTGTAATAATCAACTGTTTTCAACTAAGATTATTTATTAAGAATTCCAAAAAATAAACAGAATTTCATAAAGTAGTGAATACTAGAATCAGGTAAGAGGTAAAATTCTTTTTAAACAATATGCATTATACATCGCAACCAAATTTACATATAAATGAATATAGCCTACATATCTTAAACAAATATTCATAATACATGTTGTCCTAAATAAATATTCACATTACATATCCCAAACAAATATTTATAATACATATTATCCTGAACAAATATTCATAATATATATCTAAAATAAATATCCATTTTACATATCCCAAACAAATATGTATTATACATATCCCAAACAAATATACATATCTAAAATAAATATACATTATACATATATCAAATAAATATCTATTATAAATATCCCAAACAAATATTCATTATACATATCCCAAACAAATATTTAATATACATATCCAAAACAAATATCTATTATATATATCTAAAAAAAATATACTATATACATATTCCAAACAAATATACATTATACATATCTAAAACAGATATACATTATACATATCTAAAATAAATATACATTATACGTATATCAAACGAATATTAATTATACATAAAAACCTCTTGTGACGTCATCCCATTGTTATGGCAGGTCTTTCTTTTTGCTAATATCCCTCAACCCAGGGACATTCGAGAGAATATCCCTCAACCCAGGGATATTCGAGATAATATCCCCGTGGACAGGTACATTAGAGATAATATCCCCTCTACCAAAGTACATTCGAGAGAATATACTTTAATCTAACACCAATACCTTTGAGCAATCAACTCTACGTCTTAAAGATTTTTTTTTCTTTCAAACTTAATATTGAAGTTTCAAAATCAAGCTGATGAATCGTATCTAGTCACTACCCAGTGACAAAGTATGCAATCTTATCAGGCAATATCAAGTCACAACCCAGTGATATGTAAGGTTTCTTGCTTCCTCTGATACAATAATGGTTGATACAACAATATATACCCTCACATTTCTTGTAATGTTTTTTACTGGACATCTTATTTTTTAAAAACGGTTTTAAAAATTTAAAAACTAGATTTTTAGAGCGTAATTAATTTTCGAGGGATTTATATCTTTCAATACTACATTTTAGAATTTTTTAATGTAAAATTAGATATTTAATATTAAAAACTAAATATTTCTGAAAATTCTGGAACATTTTTTCACACGACATGGATTACCTCCCATGTGATGTTAAATGTATTGATTGATTTTTCAACATATTTACCAATTATTGAATTAGGAATCGGTTTTTATGTCGGATAATGCATGGTTTCTATCGGGATTAGTTGACATAATGCCCTTGGGCTCGGAAAAGCCCTCGGGCCTTCGGCCCTCGTGCTTTCCCGAACCCGCGGGCATTATGTCAACTAATCCCTCGAAACCATGCATTATCCTACACATAACCCAAACAAATATATATTATACATATCTAAAACAAATACACATTATACATATATCAAAAAAATATTTATTATACATTATACCAAACATATATTAATAATACATATATTAAACAAAAATGAATTATACATATCCATTAAAAATATTCATCATACATATATCATAGAAAAATGTTCATAATATATAACCCAAATCTAGTACTTAAATACTGAAATATGTCAGTAACAAAATCAAATAAACCATAAAACTAAGTAATTTTCCGTAAAACTACTTTTTATTATTGAAAAACGATTAATAAAAAGCATAATATTTTGTTTATCTAGTAGAAATTATAATATACATGGTAGTTTTCTGTATTTATCAGATTATACCGTATAGTTATGACAACAGACAAATTGCCTAATGAATATAAACTCTTATTCTTGATCATTCTAAGAGGTGTAATTCCTTTAAGAAAATTGACTTATATTTTCAATACTAGTTGACCTGAAACGATCATACAAGGATCCAGTAAGATATGCAATACAATAAGAGCCATTCTGGGCCACTCTTTTTGTCCGCACTGCAGCGTCTCTTTTAGAGTGTCTAGATTATTGACCAATCATACTTTGGCTTGGTTATTTTTAAGCAAAGCTTATCAGTTAAAATGTCCACAACTAATAGACGAATTATGAGCCTTTCATTCCATCTGCATCAAGAATATTCAGCGTGTGCATGTTAAAAATACGACTCGTATTTTATTGAGACTACGCCATACAAAAAAGATACATGTATATTGAAATAGAAAGTGAATTGTTTATTTTAAGGTATATTTTGTTTTTAAAATGTTCACGGTCAATAAAGCTCTTGAATATAACTACTAAAAACTAGAATAGAAATGAGTTACTCTAGACATGTTGTTTTTAAAATGTCCAGGGTCAGTAAAGCTCTTGTAATATAACTTCTAGAAACTAAAATAGAAATGAGTTACTCTAGACATGTTGTTTTTAAAATGTCCAGGGTCAGTAAAGTATGTGTAATATAACTTCTAGAAACTAGAATAGAAATGAGTTACTCTAGACATGTTGTTTTTGAAATGTCCAGGGTCAGTAAAGTATTTGTAATATAACTTCTAGAGACTAAAATACAAATGAGTTACTCTAACATGTTGTTTTTAAAATGTCCAGGGTCAGTAAAGTATTTGTAATATAACTTCTAGAAACTAAAATACAAATGAGTTACTCTAACATGTTGTTTTTAAAATGTCCAGGGTCAGTTAAAATGTTCAGGGTTAGTAAAGCTCTTGAATATAACTACTAAAAACTAGAATAGAAATGAGTTACTCTAGACATGTTGTTTTTGAAATGTCCAGGGTCAGTAAAGTATTTGTAATATAACTTCTAGAGACTAAAATACAAATGAGTTACTCTAACATGTTGTTTTTAAAATGTCCAGGGTCAGTTAAAATGTTCAGGGTTAGTAAAGCTCTTGTAATATTACTTCTAGAAACTAGTATAGAAATGAGTTACTCTAGACATGTTGTTTTGAAATGTCCAGGGTCAGTAAAGTATTTGTAATATAACTTCTAGAAACTAAAATAGAACTGAGTTACTCTAGACATGTTGTTTTTAAAATGTCCAGGGTCAGTAAAGTATTTGTAATATAACTTCTAGAAACTAAAATACAAATGAGTTACTCTAACATGTTGTTTTTAAAATGTCCAGGGTCAGTAAAGTATTTGTAATATAACTTCTAGAGACTAAAATACAAATGAGTTACTCTAACATGTTGTTTTTAAAATGTCCAGGGTCAGTAAAGTATTTGTAATATAACTTCTAGAAACTAAAATACAAATGAGTTACTCTAACATGTTGTTTTTAAAATGTCCAGGGTCAGTTAAAATGTCCAGGGTCAGTAAAGTATTTGTAATATTACTTCTAGAAACTAGTATAGAAATGAGTTACTCTAGACATGTTGTTTTTAAAATGTTCAGGGTTAGTAAAGCTTTTGTAATATTACTTCTAGAAACTAGTATAGAAATGAGTTACTCTAGACATGTTGTTTTTAAAATGTTCAGGGTCAGGAAAGCACTTTTAATATAACTTCTAGAAACTAATATAGAAATGAGTTACTCTAGACATGTTGTTTTGAAATGTTCAGGCATAAGCGTACGCGCTGGGGGTGCTTTAAAATCAAGTTTCAAAGTTTTCAGGTGGGTTATTTTCCTAATAATGGCGAAATGAAAGAGTGACATTTTCTGAAATGTTTTTTTTAAAGAAAATATGTTTTTGATCATAAAATAAATTTCACAATCTTTTGAACCTCTGTTTTTTCTGAAGATAACCCCAACAGTGCTTTCGTGGCGTTGCCTTATAGCAAGGTTACAACCTTAGCTACCCCAAAAAACCTCAAGAGGCTTCGAAGAAGCTGTCTGAACGCATTATGAGTGCAATGTAGTTAAAATGGACAAACGGAAAACCGCAAGTATAATTTCCGTTATAATATTTAATATTACTAAGTAATACATATAGATGGTTAGGTTATCAAAATAGCTTTTATATACATCTTTGCTGTCAATCAAAATACCAAAATGATTAATAATTGAGTCACTTTGTAAGAGATTTAACCAACGCTGATTGGAAGAAAATAGGTTAGGTTCTCAGAATCCATAATTTGATTTGCAAGAAAGATTTTGTGAAGAATCGAAATCGATCAGATGAAAATCAGAGTTGGAAGTCCCTATTACAACTCAAATTCCGAAATATCTTTGAGAATGTACCAGATGTTTGGGCTTGCGGTTGCGGCGCTTCGACTCCATCCATCCTAGATCGTCCCCTAAATTATTTTTTGGACAAATCCACGCCCTTGTAAAAATGAGAGTACTTGTGGATATACGAATTTCTAAATTTTGTCACCATATAGTTCTGATTTAACTGGTAATGTTTATTCCTTATTGTTATCTATTAATTGCCTATATTTCAAGACCATAATATAACTAAAATGAATAATCCATTGAAATTACTGATTTCGATATCATTGTTCTCAATTTCATAAAAGTTGGATTGATTTTTACAAAAATTGCTTTTCAAAACCTGCTAATACAATATACAATTCATTCATTCTTCAATTACCTAGTTATCATTCATTCATTCAAAACCATCTTCTGTCTATCCACCAGCTTCTGGATGAAATGAGAAGTTAGAAATGGACAGGAGAGAGTATAGTTACAATACAGGAATTTGAGATACTTCGTGGTCTTTGATACAGATAAATCCTTGATAGCAATATATTTAGTTCGTCTTGAAGATTTCAGTTCGATTGAGTTTTAAAATAGTGTTTTAAGTTTTTGAGCTGAATGTATCTAAGATTCATACCTTAAAGACTGAATGAGTTAAGATGTAGTTGATTTGGATTTAGAAGAAAGATATGCACAACCCTTATTTGAATATTTCACCGTTATTGATAATTATAGAATTTATAATGAATGTAACAAAAACTTTACTTTTGATCATTGATCACTGAAGGGAAGAAAATAGATTCTGGTTGAGATTAAACCAGGCAGGTGTGTAGACTAGGTCTTAGTCTACGATATCTAGGACAGTCTATAAGGATCATAAAATAACAATAATAAAGCCCAAAAGAGGCATAGGAGCTAAGTCAACAAGCTCCGGGTCTTGGTATCTAGAGATGGTCAATAAGACCTCCTGGCCTTGATCTTTGAAGTAAGCAACATCATTTACATGTATTGCTAGTTAGATATTGGTTCCACTACCTAGGACGTGGTCCTGAAAGCTGTACACCTCCCTTATGGTTCTCCTACCTTGGACGCTGTCCGGAAAGTTGAGCTACTTCAAATCCTAGTTGATAGCATCTAATCCCGCTTTAGTCGTGTCCGGAATTACAAATTATTATCACCAAGTTGTGTTTAGAAGTCCTTGTATAAATTTCCAGAATGGAATAGACAGGACTGGCAACTTGGTTTATATCTTGGATGTCTTCCCTTCATTTACTTATACATTCCAAATTATAAATTAATTATTTATTTTTGTCAGCTTGAACAATAAATGCTGTCACTGTATGCAATGCTTTCTTGCAAGTTTTAGTCACTACACTTGACCATTTGGGGCTTAAAAAGAAATTTTCTTAGACAAAGTCAGCCTCAGTTACAGAACAACTTTATTTTAAGATCCAAATTAACTCCTTTCTACAAGAGAAACTAAATATATTGGTATCAAGGATTTATCTGTATTATTGTTGTATGAAGGAACATCTAAGGACTGATTCTGGTATGTCAAAATTTATAATAGTAAAAATAACCCTTTCTTTTAACTTTTTATTACATTCATTCATGAATAGATAGACAGAAGATAGAAAGGTTTTGGAATAAATAATGATATCTTGTGATATAGTGAGTTGGAACGAAAGAAAACACTTGTTTGGCTGCTCACCATTTATTTCTATTATTGTCAAAAAAATTCCACATCAGAAAAATCTGAAAACGACTTATGTTGAAACAAAAAACAAGGAATGAAACCCTCATAATACTCAAAATATATTAAGGTAGCATTATTTTAGATAATTATAGCGAATAACAACATTATCCCAACCCATTTGAAATTCACCAAACATTGGCATTGCAATTTCGCCAAGGCTTTCTTATCTCGTATTTTATGTTTCTGATAAAGGCATGTCAAAATGTATGATACATTTTTTTAGGCACTTTCAATCCATGAGTTCTTTAGAAGATTCTCGTTCTAACCTGTTGCGTCTTGGGGGTTAGTTTGGCAATATGATTCACAATAAACCATTTTAAAGGAATACTACCTCTAAGAATGATAAAAAAAATCAAAATTCAAACTTGGTGAATATATTCATTAGGCAACTTATTTTGGAATTTGGATGCGATTTTGATTAACGAATTTGTTTTGCTTGTACGGATTTTTATTATCTAGTGTCATAATCATACATTGTCTGTATAATCCCATAAATTCAAAAGAGTATGTTATATAGAAACAATTCAAAAACGCTCACAGATATTTTAAGCGTTTTTCATCAATAACCTGTAATTTTAGGGAAATTAAGTTCATGTTTTATGGGTTTCTTGGATTCTGTTTGGATACTTTTGACATCAATGATGAATATATACTATTATAGGCCAAGTTTGAGAAGTTAAGCTCATTTGGTGGTATCGCTTTAAACAAGTGGCCAGAGCTTTTATTTCAGAACCAAAGAGTAATTTTTTTTTCTAATCTTGAACATTTTAAAAAACAACGTTTTTAAATGAGCTTTGGTGTTTGGAGGTGGTGACAGAATGAATGTGATCTGTTAGTCAACTGTGATGAAATAAAATGGAATCCGCTTGTGTGAATGTATGACAGGTTTTACTGATTCATCAACGCATACCCACACAACACCTTTTGTAGGCATAGAGTGATCACATACCCACACCACACCTTTTGTAGGCATAGAGTCAACACATACCCACATCACATGTTTTGTAGGCATAAAGTCAACACATACCCACACCACACCTTTTGTTGGCATAGAGTCAACACATACCCACACCACACCTTTTGTAGGCATAGAGTCAACACATACCCACACCACACCTTTTGTAGGCATAGAGTCAACACATACCCACACCACACCTTTTGTAGGCATAGAGTCAACACATACCCACACCACACCTTTTGTTGGCATAGAGTCAACGCATACCAACACCATATTCTTTGTAGGCACAGAGTCAACGCACACCAACACCATACCCTTTGTAGGCATAGAGTGTACCCACACCATTCCTTTGTAGACGTAGAGTCAACGCATACCCACACCATATTTTTTGTAGGGGCATGGGCACGAGGACGTATATCATTTTTTCTCTAGCAAAACAATTCCGTTAATCAAAAATATCGTCAAAGCCAGAAGGTAACAAGAAGCAACACCAATTTAAATGCACTGATTAATATAACCTTATTGACTTTGACACAGACTAAACAAGGGTGTCCGCAGATTTGTTTTTTAGGAGACAGGCCCATGGGCGAAGAAAATTTAGCATCCAGAAAGCTTAGTTTCGCACGTTTTGGATTTCGATATCTTTATCTCTTTTTCAGGGGAGGGGGGATTACTGTACGGCACAAACACTTCAGCTAATATTGATAGCCGCCATCTATTAATGTGTTGTTCTTTATTCTATCGACGAAATCTGATTAGATGTACGGGTTCATTCCCACAAAGTCACCGCTTTGGTCAAAACTAACCTTGTAGGAACGAAAAACGGGGACTTCCCTGGAATTTGTTCATCAACATATAACAAACTATACTTTAATTTTAACAAATGTAAAACGGAATCAGCAAATACAAGATCATTTGATTTAAACATATTTTATTGATATCAAATGGATTTGGATAAAAGTTTCGAGAACTTAATAAAAAAAATTCCTATCCATTAAGAAATACATACTAATTATAACAGATGGGACAGAAAAAAATATATATTATGAAAACAAAAAATGTAAAAGGTGCACAGAACAACAAAAACACGTAGTGTAATGTAGAGAATGGTCGAGAATAGAAATAAGAAATGGACATTATTTAAAAGATAAGATAATACCTAATCACCCAGGAAAACCACAAACAAATTAGATAAATTAGGATCACCCCCAAGGACTGCATCTAGGTCAAGGTTTAAGCAATGAGACGAATTACTAAGTAAATATCACCTCGTACAGTTTACACTCAAAGAAGTCATGATATCGTGACTTCTTTGAGTGTTAAATGTATAAGGGAACATTTACTTAGTAATTTCCTCTCAATTTTATACAGTTTCAACTCAAAGAAGTCATGATAGGCGCCTATCATTATTTCTTTAAGTGTAATCTGTATAAAATTGAGAGGGAATTACTAAGTAAATGTTCTAGGGAACATTTACTTAGCAATTCGTCTCGTTGCTTTAACCTTGACTTTGATGCATTCCTTTGGGTGATCCTAATTTATCTGATATCCTGATTTTGGAATTAATTTTACTCGTTCGAAAATTCAGTAAAAATTCAAAACGTTTTTTAACTTGTTCGTGGTTTTCCTTTGTGAGAAGGTATTATCTTATCTTTAATAATGTCTTTTTCTTACTTCTTTTCTCGACCATTCTCTACATTGTACTTCGTGTTTTTGCTGTTTTGTGCACCTTTTACATTTTTGTTTTCATAATATATATATTGTCTGCCCCATCTGTAATAATTTGTATGTATTTCTTTATGGATAGGATTTTTTTTTACTAAGCTCTCGAAATTTGTATCCAAATCCATTTGATATCAATCAAATATTTTTAAATCAAATGTTCTAGTATTTTCTGATTACTTTTCACATTTGTTAAAATTAAAATATAGTTTGTTATATGTTTTTATAATGTTAAACAAATTATTTGAAGAAATTTTTGTTTAATTGGTTTTAACCCGATTAAGAAGGCTTTCGTCTGCTAAGATAACAAAATATAATCCTTTTGTTTTCAAAATCCAATTTTTGAACAAATTCCCGGGAAGTTACCGTTTTTCGTTTCTACATGGTTCGTTTTGACCTAAGCGGTGACTTCGTGGGAAAGAACCGGCACATCTAATCAGATTTCGTTGATAGAATAAAGAACAACACATTACGAGATGGCGGCTATCAATATTAGATGAAGTGTTTGTGTCCTACTGTTATCCCCCTTCCCCTGGAAAAACAGATAAAAATATGAAAATAAAAAAAATGTGCAAAACTAAGCTTTCTGGTTCCTAAATTGTCTTCGCCCCTGGGCCTGACTCCTTACTCCTGTCAAAGTGAATAAGGTAATAGTGATCAGAGCATTTATTCCGAGAGGAAATGGAAATAATATACGGTAATCGAAAAGATAAATTCCTGGGCGTGGTTACTGATTACATCCACCTTAGTACTAATGACACTACCTGAAAGGGTCGCAGGGGTTGTCGAGGGTCACATGGATCGAAAGAACATTTATTGGTTAGTACCGTGCAGTCCAGTAGGACCTGTAAGGTCCTCGTTTATAACGATTTTTACGATAATTTTAACAGTTAAGAAGTAATAATGTTGATGTTGCATAACTTTATATGATAATAAAAAGTGTTTTATTTTAACACATTGACAGTGTTCTTGATTCAAAATCTGGCATAGTTCAGGGTCGATGAACTGCTACTAAGCTTGGTTTAAGTCGCCGAAAAAAATGGGTGAAGACCGGGGGTATATAGATCTTCAAAAAATACTATAAAAACTGCAACACTGACAGGGGGTAATCGTGAAAAAATTATCTGAAAAAACATTTAATTGCAAAATATAAGATTAAAACTTACATGTTTGTTGTCTGTATGTTTAAATGCAGTTCTCTCCCTTCAACTGACAACTGCACTATCATGCTTAACATGACTTTCTAACATTGTAACTTGCGTTTTTAACGTATTGAATTATGTAGTAAAAAAGATAAAAATAAATCTAAATGTAGTAGATAACGATCCAATGCAAGAAGAAAATCCGTTCTAAAAATCTGGTTCTGTCATTTATTAAAAAAAAGTTTTAAAATTGCATGTCTAAAAACGTTGACCATTAAAATGTTTTTAAAAAAAATGATAATATAGATTTTTGGCTAAGTTTAATGTTAAAATGCTAATTTACGAGCTGTAGGCTACTGCGCACACACTGGTATGGAGGTTAGCACTCAATTTCCTAATGTTGAGAACTGGTTATTCTACTTTTCACTACCGAATATAAACAATTTATATGCCTGTTTTTATTGAAAATATCACTTTTCACCTATGGAAGAAACCGGATGTGCACTGCTTGATACCGTCGCACCCTTGCATGTCTAAAGATGTTTACCATTAAAATGTTTTTTAAAAAATAATAAAATAGATTTCTTTTTCTCGAAGTTTAAGAGATGTGTTAACTGTTCGACCAAAAAACAAAATTAATCTCAGTATATATATTTTTTTAGCTTATCTAATCCGTCAAATTGTTCACAACTCGCTTACAAAATATATTAAATGATGTGGATTATACTCGTGGTTGGTTTTAATAGATGGAAACGTTGGGCATTGCATAATGATTTGAACGAAAGCGACACTTTACCCGCAAAAGCTTTTCATGTTGCTATTTATTTAGCGTCGCTCATACAATGCCAATACTCCTAGTCCAACTTTTACTGCATTTTATAGTTTGAAATGGGTGCATGAGCTGTTTGATTTTCGTTCTCTTACTGAGTCGCATATTGTTCAGAATATTTTGGAAGCCGCGAAAAGGCGTTTAGTTAAACCTGTAATTAAAAAAGAGCCAATTACTGTTATAATGTTATCAGATATGTTTTTTACGTTGTATGTTCCTGGTAATGTTAAAAATCAAAGAATCATATCTCTATGTTTGTTAACTTATGCTGTTTTTTTTAAGAAGTAGTGAATTATGAAATATCAAACGTTCTGATATAGTAAGAGCTAAAACTGGTACTAATCTCTGTCCTGTAGTTAATTTACAGCAGTATTTTGATTGGGTGGGTATAGATGAATTTAGTGATGTGTATATATGTTCGGCTTTGAGTGCTTTTAAAGATTGTTATAAAGTTACTACTTTTAAGAGAATTATTTATAAATGCATTTAAGTCGCATGTTGTAGATATAAATAAATATTGTTTACATTCGTTGAGATCCGGTGGAGCCACTGCAGCTGCGGGAAATGGCATATCGGATAGGTTATTTAAACGACACGGGCGTTGGGTCAGCGAATAAGCAATAGATGGATTTGTTAAAGATGATATGTCATGGGAATCCGTCATTTTGTGACGTCATCTCTCCTCAATCACACCACCTCGACAGAAAGGAAAACTCTGCCGAAAGGGTCACGTGATGAATAATAAAATGAAAATGGAGAATCCGGGCTGATCCGGAAAATCCAGACTGCATAATCGAATGGACCCTAAAATAACACGACAAGAACATGCTTTCAAGTTTTATTCACTAATAACATTACATGTTTCTTCATTCACATTTGCCTCGTATTTCACCTTCACCTGAAACGATTGTTAGTGCACTAATATCATCCGTGCTGAACAGGAAACAAAATACGTCGGTTGTGTCATCAAGAAACGATAAAAGTTTACATTCATCATTAGCATCACAGGCATCGATACACCCTTGAAGGTTTTGAACTACAGCGGAAAAGATAAATGGTTTTTTATTTAGTCGACAGGTTGATGCAAAAAACTCTGAAAAGCCACAGTCTACATCTTCTATACATTTTTGTGTACATTCTTGTATGCTTGATGCAGGTCCGAGCGTTCTGATTGTTGTTACACGTTGGTTCGACAATTCTAAACATTCTGTAAAGTAAATAAATAATTGTGACAAATCACAAGATATGTAAAATAAGATGCCATTCTGCTTTTTTGAAAAAAGTTTCCAATATAAAAAAAATCGCAAATGCTATCTGAAAGTATTTTTAAAGCATGCTTATTGAATCTCTATATCTTCTTGATCAAACTGAATTTGGTTTTAAAGGGTTAATTACAAAACGGGAGTACTTATTGTTAATTAAGCAATTTGACCTAGTTTTGGAGTTTGCCCTTTAAATGGCTCAATATTTCTGGCTGAAACCTTTTAAATACACAAGAGGGACATTTCTCTACAATTAGGCTTTTATTTTACTCAAATCCGTTCAGTAGTTTCCTATCAGCGTCCAAAAAACATAACACACTTAAAAATTTTAGCATGTTTTTAGCGTTTAAAAATTAACGGCTGGATTTTTTTTAGTTAAAACTTTCAGATACATTAAAGGGCACATAGTTACAGATTTTGGTGTTAAGTTTTCACAAATTTGAGCAAAAAAATATTTTGACCTAAAAAAAATTCAACTGTCCCATGGGAGCTGAATATAGTATTACATGCGACTCGGGAATGGGAAAAGTAGTATGTAAGCACTTGGAAAATGGGATGTTGATGAATGTAAAGGTAAGTGTACAAGAATGATAAACAAATAATTATTTCGATTGCAACCATTTAAAATATTAGTAACTTATATAGCCTATTTCTGTTATAAATTCTGGTTTCTTCATGTACTTTTGTGTACACGTAATTCTTTACTTCAAAATATAATTATGGTATATACATTTCGAAACTAAAGCTTTTATAACCAATTAAAATATAAACTAGATCCATACGCTACGCATGGTTCTGAGCAGTGCGTAACAGTTTTGAAATCATTTAAAGACTGTTTTTAAAAGGGTCTGTATTGGTATTATTTCTAAACGCAGAAAGCGACCACTACTAACGAGACCTAGGATGTTGCGACTCGAGTTTTCACCTGTATCGACGTACAATTAGTTGAATTCAATAACTATTCATTTGTAATAAGTCATTGACATCAAAATTAAAATTATTTGAACCTTTAAAATTTTCCATAAAAGTTAACAAATGGTCGAAAATGACAATTATTACAAATATACATTTATATCAATTCCAAATGATATACAAATATTAAAAAATCAAAAATGTAATTTTGTTGAAATTAACAATATATAAGAATTTTTAAAATAATTTACAGTAGTGACTTCAATTGGCTTAATTAAAAATTTTTTAGTTTACTTTGGATAGGCGTATAACATTTGAAATTAATTGAGTGTTTACAAGCTAATAACATCAAAACCGGAAATGATATCGAATTTTGAAAACAGAGTTTTGTTCGCAATCAAAATATCATTCTATCTGTACATTTTTATATCGATTGAAATAAAATTTGAAAAAAAAAACCACGCACAGTTACAATTGAAATTTGCACAAAATTTTCATATTTTAAATCGTGCAATTTTAATTTAAGTGTATATTGTCATACATCATTGGAAAGAGCTAACAGTTATAGAAAACAGTTCAAAACATTTTGATAAAAAAATTGGATGAAAGATGAATCTGTGAGATTCAAAACAATAAAATTATGGTTTTTGTTCTACCTCATTTCTGGTTTGTCAAAATGGCACCAATTTATATTTAATAGTTCATGGTCAACAATTTATCGTAGAATATTTAAAAATTATGTATGTGGCATGTTGCCTTCTTACCAAAATAGCGATTGTAAAATTAAAAAAAAAATAAACATTTGCAAAACAAAAAAAAATTGCAAAAAAAGATTACAGAATAAAGACAATTTAAAAATATTTAACAGCTACGCTTACCTGTGGATTTACATTCACCAACATCCCATTTTCCAAGTGCATTACATACTACTTTTCCCATTCCAGAGTTACATGCAAAATTATATTCAACACCAACTTGTCTAGATTCTATATCAGTGTCTAGTCCACCATTGACTATAACTGGATCATCTTCACATAGTATTTCTGTCAAATAAAAGGGAAATGGATTGGTGAAAATAGAAGATTCAAGTGTCCCCAATTCTTAAATAGGCTATGTAATAAAATGCCGAAAGATGATCACAAATTTTGTTTAGAAGCAAAAGCCACTGAACTAATTTAGTGGAGCACAAAATTCAAATGGTACGTGCGAATTGAATTTAAAAAAATGAAAGGTTGACCTTGGGTAACTTGGTACTGGTGAATTTTAAATGTGAAATTAAGATTGTAAACATTTCAATTACCACGAGAGTGGGAGCATTTGTAATTGAATGCAGAGTAATATAAAATAAGATATAGAGACCATCTCAAAGATAAGACAAATATTTTGACAATTCTAAACAAGTTGATGCTTCGCTTAAAAAAATAAATTTTCTCACCTTCACAAGTAACTTTTGGAATCCATGATCTGCCACGACGACAGTAAGACGTTACTGCTAATCTGAACCCAGAGTTACATACATAGTCTATTTCATTCCATCCTTTTCTAATTACTTGTCCATTACACAGAGTAGGTAAACCTTGACAACGACGCCATCTACGCCATTCTGTACATAGACAAAACACTTTTATAACAGCATAGTTTGTTTATCTTGAAGAATTAAGGTTTAGAAATTATCAAGTCAAATTCACCCCTCTCTTCAAGGGACAGTCTGAATTTTTTTAGGTCAAAAATTTTTTTTGCTCAAATTTGTGAAAACTTTACACCAAAATCTGAAACTATGTGCCCTTTAATGTATCTGAAAGTTTTAACCAAAAAATTCCAGCCGTTAATTTTTAGACGCAAAAAAACATGCTAAAGTTTTTAAAAACCTTACGTATGTTGTGTTTTTTAAACGCTGATAGCAAACTACTGAACGGATTTGAGTAAAATAAACGCCTAATTGTAGAGAAATGTCCCTCTTGTGTATTTAAAAGGGTTCATCTAGAAATATTGAGTCATTTAAAGGGCAAACACCAAAACTAGGTCAAATTGCGTAATTAACAATAAGTACTCCCTGTTTGTAATTAACCCTTTAAAACCAAATTCAGTTTGACCAAGAAGATGTAGGGATACAATAAGCATACTTTAAAAATACTCTCAGGTAGCATTTGCGATTTTTTTGATAATGGAAACTTTTTTTTCAAAAAAGCAGAATGGCCCTTTAAACAAATCTTCAACCTCAGAGTACATTGTCCGAGGGTTTTATCATATCACTTACCTCAAAATAATTTTTTACTTGAAATACATGAGCTAGTAACTTAGATAATATTTAAACTTACTGTTGGAACTGCTGGTTGATATTTCAGAGATAGCTAGGAAAGCTAAAACTATCAGTAAAAGTTGTCGTGGTGCCATCATACTTGTCTATTGTTGAATAGAATCAGTCAAGTCGATGAATAAATAGGATTAAATTTGACCAGTTTATATACCTTTCAAACTTGTTTAATTTGCAATAAAAAAACTTAATTTACAATAAAACAAAATTGCGAATATAAGGAAATTTTCATATATGAAATTTGACCAATGAAAACACAACTCGTTGTCAAACACGTCATACCCAGCTCTGATACTCTCATACTGATATTTTAGGCGATAAACCACAGATTTAACAGAAATAAACAGATTTAACAGAAATAAAACATAGCTTACAGAAATTAAGCATATAGATTTAACATAGATTTTACAGAGATTTAACATGAATTTTTACAGAGATTAAGCAAAATTTGCATAGAGACTCGGACTCGGTTTGAAGTAAAGCTGCCATAATTCAGTCGTCTGAAAGCACTATTATATTTATTTTGTTTTATTTATTAGTACAAAAAAATGTATGTTAAATATGAACTCTGATATATTAAAATATGTACTTTATTTAAAATATTTGCGTTTGTCAGCTAAGAAGATTGAAATAAGCGTCATGCCTTTTTTTGTTTCGTCTATATGTGACTGTATATTTGTTTCTCATAATAAATATTCCTTGTAGAACAAAGATTATTATAATAAATGATCTCTGGAAATCTTACAATATCTGGGTTAGGTTTCGGGGAAGGGAGGGTTTGTAGTAGTAGTAGTTTATTCACTCAGACACAGTACAGTGTAACACGAGGACATAATTGACAGTACAAATAATAAACATGGCGGAACAACAAACAATAAATACATAATATACAGTATACCTTATACATGTAATAGTTTTGATAATCTTTTAACGAAAATTGATAGTAAACTACCCATTTTAGTTTCATTGGGATATTTCATATAGAATAAATTTGCTTCTAATTAGGTCTACTTCAGGATGTGTGCAAATGAATAGATAGTGATACTCATTGCCTATACCAGCATCACAGAGCTTGCAGAGTCTTTCATTTCGAGGAATTTTGGTCCATCTACCTACTTCGCTAGGAATTTTAAGATTGCATGTTCGCAGTTTGGTTAAATATATTGCTAATGTATTAGGAAGGTCAGTAAGGTATGATTCGAAATCCAGGTCTGTTTTGAATGTAAAAAAAAAATTTGAATCTCCCAAATGTACAGGCCTAGGATGGAACAAATACTTTATTTAGAAATTGGGATCAAGGGTCTGCTTTCTGGCTTTTCTTCTGTTCTGATCTGAAATAAGAAAAAATATGGGCGAGTGGTATAGTACCTGCTAATTACTGATTGGTTTTAGTTTGCTATGAACCAGATTGTCATTAAAGTGCTGGGGAAATTTCTCTTGAAGACTCTTGTAGTGGGCATGAACTCTCTTGCTTGCTCGATTAATGGTTGTGCTACGCCTGCATAATGATGAATATTGAGTCCTATAGGTCCTGCTGTATTCAATGTCTCAATCCAGTAGGCTCCTCTAGATTGTCGGAATTTGGTGGTTTCATCTTCCGGTAAATCAATTTCTATGCGTTCAATTGGGATAAGGGCGAGATCGATTATTGAATGGTCATCGAGGTTGAAATGATTAGAAACGGGCTTGTTGCGTGGCAAATCTATCGATTTGTCACGCTTTGTTTTCGTTATGATTATTATTTTTTTTTCTCCTCAAAATTCTGGTCAGCGTCTGTAGAGAAAACTGAAAATGGTATAGAATTTCTGGTTTGATCAACTAGTTTCACTCGAAAAACCAGAAGTGGGCCATTACATAATGTGCAAAAAAATTCATTGAGTCTAAAGGGCTTATTTATGAACCGATTTACTTGAAATTTCCTTCAATATGTTTATTGTTAAAAGAAGTATTTGGTGCATCTGCTAAAATTTGAATTTTTAAATATTTTTGTAAAAAAAAAATTGAAACCATAATTTTCCAAAAAAATCACATTTTTTAACTCAGCCGCTAATTATCCGATTGATCTGAAATTCACAGGACATAAACAGAATGGTCATACAAATAAAACAAGATAATTAAAAAAAATTCTATCACTTCCGGTTTTGGCTTGAAGACTTCCGGTTTTTCAAAATCACGTCTAGCTACCCCACTTCCGAGGTAAATTTCAGATGTTGGCTAAAACCATATACTGTAAGGCTAGAAATTAATGCGTCAACAAATTAATGCGACATGGGGTATAGAGACTAAAATGCGAGTACAAATTAATGCGATCCGCGATAGGTGTCGCATTTTTTAATATCATAAAAAAGAAAATGGAAGTTTGACGGCTAGAGCTGTATTCACCTCTAATCTTATCAATTAAGGGTTCTTTTCATTAAAACTCAAGCCATGATGAACGAGTTTGATTACTAATCAGCTTCAAATTTAGAGATTACCTCATTACTTAATCCAGCTCGGTCTCAATTTAAATACTTGACCTATATTACCATTTGTCCATATAATTCACTTGGAAATATGTATTTTAAAATGCGGATACAAATTAATGCGATCGCGGATAGGTCGCATTTAACGCAAAAATTTCTATCTCGCAATAATTTGTAGCCTTACAGTATATTGTTTGTGAGGCATAATTAGAAGGCACTTTAGCAGAAAAAATCCAATCCGGAAGTGATGCATAAGCTGTCGTCTCAGACTGACACATTTTAGCAAGAAATTAATTAGTCCTCCATTTTTATCCGATTTTATTGATTTTTTTGTCAATCAAAACTTAGTAACTTGAACTAAAACTTGTAGGCACATAATTTTGAATTTGAAGCGTTTTTATTTTGGTTTGAATTTTTTGAAAATTCAAAAGGCCATACCATATGACCTTGACCTTCAATGACCCCAAAATTTTCCATGTAGAATGCCCTTGACCTCAGCTATCCATAGGTGTTCTGATATTAGTTGAAAAATATTAACTTCCGGTTTTATTGACATTTTTGACAACTTTGGACGGCTATATCACCTTCTCTAATTAACACGGAGAATTAAATATTTCAATTTTGTAATGCTGATTTAATTATCTTTTTAACGATATATGACAATAATCCATTAAAATATGTTTTCAAAATATTGCGATTTTTTTCAACTGAGGGTTTGACGTTTACACAGTTCGAATGTTGGGGAAGGGGGTATTTGGTAAAAGTCCAAAAAAGGCAGAAGCCAAGGAATTATGATCACTGCTACCCTCTATGCTGTTCACAGGAAGTAATTTTTAACGCTAAAAAAATGCTAAAATATTTAAAAACCTTACGTAAGGTTTTTAAGTGTGTTGTGGTTTTTGGACGCTGATATAAAAGTACTGAACGGATTTGAGTAAAATAAACGCCGAATTGTACAGGAATGTCTTGATTATTATTAAGCCAAACACAAAAACTAGTTCAAACTGCTTAATTAACAAAAGGTTCTCCCTGTTTTTAATTAACCCTTTAAAATTAAATTCAGTTTGATCAAGAAGATACATAGGTATAATGAGCATACTTTAGAAATACTCTCGGGTAACATTTCCAATGTTTTTGATAATAGAAACTTTTTCAAAAATGCAGAATGGCCCTTTAAGTCTTCGTTGTAATGCGAAAGTATTAATCAAGATATTTAGTAGCCAATCAAATTGTTTCCTTATTTATCGTTTAGAGAAACGTATATGGTGAATCGATTCATCGATTTTTGAGACCATACGGTAAAATTATTTACGTCAGCCAGACAATAATTTTGAATGTTTTGATATAAATAGCTTTTTATTATATACATAAATATTCAAAATATGAGAGCAAAAAATGTGAAAAACAATCGTAAATATATCAAAAACAACCTGTTGCCGATCAAGCACAATGAAATCTAACTATTTTTTACTGGATGTGGCGGCCATATTAAATATACTTTGAAATGAAATGAAATGGAGTTTTAAGTCCTGATTTTCTGCCCTTATATAGGCTAATGGCAGTCTAATTAAAATCAGACCCTAATTTCGTTTTTTTCAAATCCGGTTTTTTAAACACTAAGTAGCCAATCACTTTCAAAAGAAATGTTATAAAAAATCTAGAAGAAATAACCAGTCTGGTAGAAATAGAAATCAAATACATACAATAGATGAATATGAAGATCATGGTGAAAGAAATTATATTTTAATGGTAGAATCAGAAGATTTATATTCAATAAAATGATGATTACCCTAAAAGAATATTTGCCATGTTAGAATTAATAGACAATCCTATTCGGTTCCAGTTAGATTGTGGATCTACAGTTAATGCCCTACCAGAGAAGATATATAAAAGGGTGTATGGTGATTGGAATTTGAGTAAACTACAGAGATCTGATATAACATTGGTGATGTTTAATGGAACAAAAATAAATGCACTGGGAAAGAGAAGACTTAGTGTGAAGAATCCCAAGAATAAAAGAAGATATACTTTAGAATTTCTAGTAGTAGTAGTAACTTCCAACACGAAAAGTTGATTTAGCACTACAAGATCAATATAAACTAGACCTGCATACGGCCCACCGTGATCGTATTGTATTGTTTTTAGATCGCGGCCTTGAATGGGAGCTTGCCGTCTGGATAATCGAAGCTAATTCTCTGGACTACTTTTACTACGTCATATTTCACGTGATATATTGCTCACGTGATAGTACAAAATGGCTGTAACACCGAAAAAACAGCCTTCGCTTTAGCGAAGAAACCGCAAATAAATGTATTTTCTGCAGCACAGAGATACAGTCCCGCCCAGGATATAAATTTTCCAAAATTTCCAGCTGTTTTTATTTTAATTCAAAGCTGACACCAAGCATTTTCTTCGCATTTTCTAACCTAGTGGAAAAAATATCAACTTTGTCTGCCATCTTTGATAGTCTCGATTGTCCAAAAGCGTTTCATAAGAAGTAATGTTAGACAAATGAGTTATCTTCCCCTTTTTCTTCAGACCAAACGGACTCTTTAGCGCGAACGGATAATAGACAGTAATATGGTATTCAACCAATCAGCAAATTTTGGAACAAATCCCTACGTCTATTCAATCCTGAGGCTAAATTGGAGTACGGAAATTTTTACGGAAATAGCCGAACGGTTACAGAATGCTAGACCTGTTCGACACAGATCTGTCAGCTTCCGAGCTGTTTTACGTTGTATCTATTTGGCATGAAACTGAAGTGCTATTTAAGGATTTGATGTAGATATTTTTGCGTTTATTTGGCGAGACCATACATGCATGATTTAGCACATGTCAATACGATGTCCATCAACCAATAGGCCTAACCACAAATAAAATCTATATTCAATTCTTAAACAGTATTTGCATTCGGTAGCGATCATGAATCTTGATTTTTATGGATGAAATGTATTCTACAGTGACTATAAAATAATTATTATGGCAGTACAATTCCTGTCAACAGAACGTATTTCTAACGATTGCGAAACATAAATAATGTTTGAAAGACTGATGAAAAGAATAACAACAGTTAATTAGTGATTTGGAAAATAGTTTATTATAACATTAAAACTTCAACAAGGTATTTGATAATTTAACAGGAATAGAATTGGGCAGCATCTAAATAAAGTGGTAATGGTCCAAGCTGTAGTATAACCGACGAAATATCCGTGTATTTTGTGAAGCCATGTATTATATTAGATGTACTACCCACCAAACACAAAATATTTAAAAATCATTTTATAAGGGTTTCCAAAAGGTTAGTGGCAAAATAACGGTTAAAAAATGTTTAAAGCATTGCCCTTGCCCCAAAATCTTGAATATCTATTACACCGACTTTAATGAAACTTAAAATGGATGTTATTGGAACTACATGTAAATCGAAAAGTTTAGTTTACTTCTGACTTCTGAGGCTTTTTCAAGATTTTGAGTACGTATAGCCCTATAACCTCTATACAGTAAGTGCTTCTATCAACATCAATTGCTTGTAAAAACTAGAATCAAATGAAATTCGGTATGTGTATAAATATTCATAAAAGGAAGATCAAATTTGAGCTATTTTCAACCGTTAGAAGCAGAGTTATTGCCCTTGCTTCAAAATCTTGAATATGCTATATCTCTCTTAGTTTCCAACCGATTTTGATGGAACTTAAAATGGATGTTATTGGACCTAAATCGAGGTGGGCCAAAATTGGAACCGTTCTCAGAACGCTCCACCGTTTACATTACACAAAATTCAACCGTTCCGTTCTCAGAACCGTTCACACCAGAACGTAATAGTTTTGTAATGTAAAAGGAGTTTATTAAAGTAGATATCTTCATTATAATACTGGTATCATAATTAGCTCCTGCCCAAAATATACTGAGAAAATAGAGGTAGAAAAAGATTGATTTAGTATAGCTTAGAGATATTTTAGTTTATCATCAACATGCATTTCCGAAAAGGGCAGTTTGAGTTTTCACTAACTTTTCGACCAATAAAATTGTAGTCTTAGAACCTGAAATTTTCTAGCTATTCTAATCCATAATAATATTCACAACTCTCCCTCGAAATATAAGCCTTATTATACAATCCATGTGTAGCTATAAATTTTGAGTGTTTGAAATTCAGAAATACGACTCGTCGTTTAGTAAGACTATGGGCCATATGCAGCGCTCGTACTTAAGCTAAACTTTGATTAAATTTCGGTCGAGGGAGGGATTGAATCTCAATCTTTACTAAAGTCGGGCTTAACTTTTACTTTCAAACGTATAAAATGAAAGAATTTGTAAAGTCACCACATTAGGTGGCTTTAGCTAAACTTTCGCTAAACTTTGCTGGTTGTTACACACAATGAACAAAAAGAACATCAACGAAATGTCCATAAAAGCATCAAAATGTTGTGTTGTGTTACAAGGTGTTCCAGAAAGCGGGAGTATTGATTTTAGCGTTATTTTATTCAATGAATGTGATGTGGTGTCTCAAAACGTTTTCAAATCGATCTAATATACTGGAAGATATAACAAATTTAGGTATATATTTCAGTGGCAGTTATATGATATAGTTGAATATTTTCCTTGATGAAACTATTGATATATTACATGTGTTAAAACTTTAGATTCTACGTCAGTCATGTTCATTTGTAAACGGTGTACGATCTTAACGATCTAACCGTTACTTCCATGACACACCTTTCTCATCATATGACTAGTTAGCCTTTCGAGTTCAGCTTTCGGTTTGGAACTTTTTTTAGAATTGCTAAAATTCCTTAAAAAACAATAAAACTCAAGAGAAAATCCTAAAAAAAGCCCTTATTTTTTCATAATTTCTTTTTTAAGTGAGATGTGACTTTTCAGCCAATTTGGATTATAGCCATTAATAGCTGAGACAATGGAACTCTGGAAAACGCCCTTCTGCACCTAAAATATTCAATGTTAGTTTCTTTAATGTGAAATTGGTGAATTTGCGTCAATTTCAGTGTCACCGATACTCTAAATTAGTCATAAAATTCATAATTGTATCCCTAAAATGTTAATATTAGCCCTAATTTTTCGCAAAACAGTGCTGGACAACCTGGGAACTTGACAGAAAGGCGTCTCATGCAACGGACAGATGGATCATACCGTATATATACCCTTTCGAAAGTAACATGCACGTCAGTATGCTTGTGGGCCATTTCAGCTAAATTTAAGTGATATAATAGGTATGGGTCAACTTGACAGTTGTAAAGTGGCAACACATGATAACTGCGACCCTCACAAAAAAAAGAAGAAAATCAAGCTGTTGATGATTTACTGGGGAACGCGAGATATATTCTATTCATATTGTTGCACGACATTTTTGAATGCCAATAGTAATACAGAACGAAATTAAAGATTTTTCTTGTTGTTTTTTTTGTTTGCTATAGCGATGCTTCATTATTTAACAAGGTTAATGGTCTGAGTTAAATCATAGAATGGTTAAATGACGTACACAATGTTTATCAATAAAAATGGAAATTAAAATATTAAATAACTAACGCTTCAAATATACATTTTAGTACAAGTTATAACAAATATTGAAAAATTGGTTTGAATACTTTAATTTGTGGGTTTTTGTAATATGTTGACCTGTGTAGATTCGGAATTTGAGAGATGAATGGTTTAGAATGTACATATTATAAGCTTTGCTCGTCTAAAAAGGCCTTGATACGAACCAAAGAACTCATAAAAAGGTATAATTTCACCACCAGTCCACCATACTTTTGGTACATAACCAATACTTTAGTAAGTTCGACTTTAGAAGAGGCCGTGCATACCAAATAAAGTTAAGTCCGACTTAATCGTAACTTTATAAAGTCCGACTTTAGCCAAGGTTCAACTTTAGTCAGAGGTAGAGCGGTGCATATGGCCCTTATTGACCAAGTTTGAGAACTTAATTTTTTTTGTTCATTCTAGGACGTAGTATCGCTTTAATGGAATCCGTTCATACATCTAGAAGGTTCGACAACTCGGTGGACTGATTCGGATTGTGGGATACGGAAGTTTTTATGGACTTCGCTCTATCCACAACTCCTGTAAATATGTTGGGTTGTAGGGTTTAGGTGTTATTTATGATGTAGTGATTATTAACTTTGTCTGTAAATAAAACTTGTGTTCCTCTCTTGCTTATGTTCTCGCTATTCACAGCATTCTGAACCTGGAACATATTTAGGTGGGATCGGGCCACTGTATCGCATTTAGAAGCCCTAACCCTCCTGCTACACTAGGATGTCCCACCCCATATATGGACGCCACTGTCAATATGGGATATAGTGCATGCTAACCAAGATCAAATCAAAATTTTCTGACCAAATTTTCAAATCGTAATTAATCAATGAAATTAATTGTATTAAATGTAGCCTACCGGTACCTTAATGTGGCAGGGTGCATTTTTAAAGAAACTTGGTTGTTTTATTTAATTGTTGTCTTATCTTAATGCACCACTACTGTTTTAATGAGCACATAATTACCTTACACCGGCCTAATACTAAAGTCTTAATTATTGCCCTCTCTTAGTTTCTTAACTTAACTGATCTCACTGGACCTTGTCACCTTCTGTCATTGGCCAGCTTAGTGAGTTTTCAGTGAGTGTCATCACCTATCCAGTCAGAAACTTTACTTTTATCTTAGTCTTCAAAGTAAAAGGAAGCATATTTAAAAGTTTATGGAAGCAATTTCTTATAAATCCTCTAAATTTCACATAAGAAATCATTGAAAAAAATTCTTGTGTCACAAAGATACGTACGGTGGCCCATATATGACATTCCTTTTTTTTTTTAGTTTTCAAATAGTTTTCAAATTAAAACATAAAAACCTAAAACTTATTTGAGGTTTTATTTTTTATTTTTAGTTTTCACCCAGGTGGGAACTCATTTAGTTTTTCTAGTTTTTATTTTTATGTTTTCGGTTTTTATTTTCGTTTTTTTTTTTTGACAAATTCATTTGTAATAGTAATTTTTTCATTTGGCGAATTAAAAATGAAAAAAAGCATCGATTTGGTGCATTTCCAATCATATTGCGGGATTGGAGGTTGAAATCGGCTGGGGTAACCCCTTCGCCACCCTTCTGAGCCATTAAAAGGTGTGCGTCCCTTCCTTCGTTCGGGAGTTCTTAATTCAATAAAGTAAAAATCATTAACGTCGGTGATCTGAAACAGTAGGCCAAGTTGCTCAAGTTATGCTTTGCCCGTTAATGGAAAAGCACTCGATTTCAGAGGTCATTTACACGGCATTAAAGGTCTGGACTCAATTACATGTATATTGTGAACGTGGGGAAAGGGGCTGGGTTGTGTGGCAATTGTCCAGGAAGTCAAAAGGAACATAACTGTCTAGATAACAAAAAAATAAAAACTGAAAAACCTAAAAATAAAAACTGAAAAACCTAAAAATAAAAACCGAAAACCTAAAAATAAAAACTAAATGAGTTTTCACCCGGGTGAAAACTCAAAATAAAAACTAAAAACCTCAAATAAGTTTAAGGTTTTTATTTTTTAGATTTTCACCCAGCCTTCAGAATTTTTTTTTAACTGAAAACTAAAAAAAAAGGAATGTCATATATGGGCCACTGTAGATACATTTAGCTTTTTTTTTAAAATATTTTTTTGCCACATTATAATGCTGTCAAGTTGGAACAAGATTGGCGTAGTGGTTCAAATGGACCAAAATATAGGGACTGCGACTGATATAGAATATTTAAGATCATTTGATTGTTGAAAATGGAAAGAGAGCAGGTTAGAGTCAAAATGATCTCATAGCAAACTACATGGCGTTGACTGTAGGCTATTCATTTATCGCATGAGGTGCAGTCGAATTAATTCATATTTCCCGCGAGTGTGTAAAAATAGAACATAACAAAGCACCAGAAAACTGAACCACTCAGGGTCAGAGTTGAATTCTTTTTTGGTCCCCTGACCTCTTTCTACACTCAGTTAAAGTTCAGTATCCCCATCAATGATCTCACGATATATGAATTGAAGCAAAACTATGGATTAGAATATATTTGAGTGAAAATGTAATGGAAAGATAACACTTGAACATGAAAAAGGTAAGACAGAAAGATTAACTATTTTAAGTTATCTTGTAAATGCATGGGATTCATCTTTTCCTCTCCCCTTCTCGCGTGCTAGTGTAGTATCATAGTACCCGAACATATTACGGTAAATAAGAAACAAATATGGCGGAAAAGTTTGTTTAATAAACTTGAAAAAATATTCTTTTTTGTACTAACAAAGAATGCTAGTAGTGACCATACATCAGGTTTCTATGGCCGAGGGAAAAAGAAACTGCTGCAGAAGGTGATAAATGATCCTGGGGCAAGAGAGCTACTTGGGCGAGTGGGTGAGAATCTGGAGTTACAGGACAAAGTCAAAGACGATATGAAAGCATTTGTCCTTTCGAAGGTCTATGGTGAGAGAGCAGATACTACATTTGGACATGCAAGAGCTTCCAAGTGCAATGAAGAAAAAGAGTATAGCTCGCCTTCCACCAGATGATGACACATTGAATCAATATGTCGAAAGGACAAACTACATCGCATACTGCCAGCTCCACTACAACTAGATAGAGCATCCATCCTTGATCGGCCATGTTTGGGAAATCATGAATGGGAAGTGCAAACCAATGCGTCACACCAGCCCTGCTTTGCCGGATCGGCTCAAACCTTGTGACTCTACAGTGAGGTCAAATGATAAAACTGACATTAAACATACATGGACATATAAAACAAATGTGTCATTAGTATTAAACAACATAACACTGTTGAGTTTGGTTAGTATATATGCTGATCAGCACTGAAGGCAAAACCGTTGAGAAACTAATTTCCAAGTTGACCGACGGCGGCGGGCATCTTGGATTTGAAGGTCAAAATGAGGCCAAATGATAAAACTGACATTAAATGTGAATTCCTTGACCCCCAAAAAACAGAAAGCATATGTCGATCAACTCTTAACCACTTGAAAGCGGATTACAATAACAAACTAGAATCGTGAGACGATACTGGGCAGTGCGCATCAGGTTTCGTCTGTGGTGTAAGGTGTAAGGGGGGCCCCAGTGGCTTAGTGAATCAGATGCCTGCTCGCCATCCTGAACGTCCAGGGATGAATCCCGTCAGTGATACAGGTAGGAGGGGCTGACATGGTAAGGGCGTTCAATCGTGGGTGTAAATAAACCGATGTGCTAATTGGCTGTGCATGTTAAAGATACCTCGACAAATGGAAATTGATAATAATATCAGGCTAATGCAAAAGTTTTCCTCATTGCGCACTGCATGGCGTTTGCCTGTCCTCAATATAGGTGCAGAAAAGCAGGACGTAAAAGTCTATTCATTTCATTTCATTTTTCAAAAATTGGAAACTGTTATGATACTTCCACTGTAATATATTTTTTCCGGGTCGCATTACATTATTTATTTATTTTATGATGACCATTTTTAACATAATGCAAACAAATATTTTCAAATATTTACAAAACTAAGGAAGTTAAAATTTCAAGATTACAGGCAAATGACGTCAAAACCGGAAGTGATGTAAAGATTCTTGAAATATTTTTTTGTTCAGAATCAAAATGTCTTTCTACCTGTAAATTTTTAGATCGATTGAATTTTTTTTAAAAAAACACGCAGTTTCAATGGAATTTGACACAAAATTTGCAAGTTTTAAAAAGCGCAATTTTGATTCAAATATATTGTGTTATATATCATTTGAAAGAGCAGATTTAGCATAGTAAAAATGAAATACAATTTGTGACGTATGTAAATTAGGTCACGTGACAGAGCTCTTTAAAGTTAAAAAAGGCAATTTTCAAATGGCGATAAAACCGGAAGTAAACATCATAAATCGGAAATGAATATATCATCTGATAGATCTCGTCAAGGGCAATAATTTTTGTACAGGTCAAGAGGTCATCAAAGGTCAAGGTCACTAGATATGAGCCTTAAAAGTTTCGGTCATTACTGAAATTCTTGTTCCGGAAATGTAAAGAAATTGAAATCGAAATTCAAAAATCGACAACCTACATTTTTTTTGCAATCGATTGCAGAAGTCGTAGATATCAAAATTAAAAAAATCCGATTAACCTCCGGTTCTGAATTAAAATTTTAAGAAACATAGGTCAGTTCAAGATGGCGGCTGATCCCTTACACCTGGAAAAAATTTCATCATTTAATTTTTTATGTTTGATCAAATCTATGATAACACAAAATAATTTTTTCAAATATCTTCAATATTCCGGAAGTTGAAATTGAAAGTTTAGAAGCAAATGACGTCAAAACCGGAAGTGATATCAAAACTTTGAAAATTGATTTTCTTTGGAAATTCATATGTTTATGTTATTGAAAGGTTTCAGATCGATCGAAATAAAATTGCAAAAGTTAAAAAAAATCCTTTAAAAAGTGCTCCAAAAGTGAGCTACAAAAGTCAAAATATGAATTTTTCAAAATTGCAATTTGTAGCTATTGGGTTAAACAAATGAACCAAAAAAGACCGATCACAATCTGTTGGAAAAATGAGTTGAAAATAGAAAAACCCTGAAATATGACTTTTTAGTATACGTCATTTCCGGTAAGGCAAAAATGCGCCATTTCACATTTAAGCAACACCGAGCAGTTAATCATCGCAGGAAATGATGTCAAGTTATGTGTGGTATGTGCAGTTTTGGCTGGGGAGCGTGACCAGAAATAGACAAAAAAAAAAAAAAATAGTCAATTGCAAACCAAAGCAGTGCCTTCGACAAATCGAACGCACTGCAAAAATAGTCAATTGCAAATTGAAACGCACTGCAAAAATTTGTTCTAAAATGGGATTTGTTTTTGAAAAAAAAAACAAAACTAGAGCCGTACCAAACGGCGCTGGGCAGTGCGTCATCCTGGAAATTTTTCATAAATCATAAGGCACTAAGACTATGGCAAATGTTAGGAAAATATGAACATTAGAAAAGTTAAATCTAGTGAGATTTCCTTATTTTAAGGAATTAAAATAACTGTTTGTTGTCTGAATGCTTAAAAGATTAACGATTCGTTAGTTTTCGACTATAGTAAAAAATTTTCTTTGCTAGTTTCAGGGTTGGCTTGTTTAATAGTGACCGCTTATAACCGATGTTGACTTAATAGTAGTTCGTCTGAAGGGAGAGTACTATCATTTAACCATTTTCAAAGCAAACATTTTATTTTGATTAATCATTTACAAGCCAATAACGTCAAAACCGGTAGTGATATCGAAATTTTGAAAATATATTTGATTTCGCAATCAAAACATTTATCTACCCAAAGTTATCCTACCAAAGTTATCCTACCAAAGTTTTCAGAGCATTCGAATAAACTTTGAAAAAACACACACAGTTACAATGGAACTTTGCACAAAATTTTCAAAATTTTAATTGCGCAATTTTCATAAAGTGTTATATATCATTGGAAAAACAGATTAGACACAATAAGAATATATAAGAATTTCTGACGTATGTAAGTTAGGCCACGTGACAGAGCTGTTTAAAATTAAAAATCGCAAATTTCAAATGGTTATAGAACCTGAAGTAAACATTGGACAACTAAATTGGACATACCATTGGATAGATCTAGTCAAGGGCAATAACCTTTCTTCAGGTCACAATGTCAAAAAGGTCAAGGTCTAGATTTAAGTCTTTGAAATTTTGGAAATTACTAAAAACATTATACTGAGAAATAACAAGAAAGCAATATCGAATAACAAAAATCAAATTGCGTATTTTTTATGGCAATCGACTGAGCTGTCCAAAAATACTACAATCACGAAAATCGCTCATAACCCTGAGGCCCCATTTTGAGTTTTACAAAAGTTGGTCAAATCAATATTGCAGCTGATTTATTACATCCGGGTCAGATTTTTTTAATTAATTATTTCTATAACATCATTTCTAATATAGTACTACCGGTGAGCGATGTACGAAGCTTAAATCACCAATACCGTAGGTCGTATCAAAGAGCTACGAGATTTTGTGATGAATAGCTAATTTGTATAAGAAGAGGTATTCTCACAATAGTTCGAATTGTTCATACCTGCAGTTTTGATGTAATATCCAAATAAAATTGGGACTCTTTGATGTCTCACGCGTAGGGGGAAAACGAAGTAATATGGCCATATTCCAATGATAACGTCAATATACGACGCCTTCCACGGCTAATAATAAACACCAAATCATTTGATTGGTTGACCTCTTGAGTTTCCCAAACGTTTCCACCAATCAACGACGATCACGCGGGAAATTTTATAAACAACATTCCATTGAATGGATGAACGTTATGTGACTACAGAGTTTTTATCGATATTTTCTGCATATTTTACGGATAAAATAATTGAGTTTGACGTCCTACTTTTCTGCACCTAAATGGGCCAATTGAGGACGGGAAAACGCTATGCAGTGTGCAATGAGGAAAATTTTGCCAGGACAGCGGCATTAGCCTGCTCTTATTTTCGATTTCCAACTGTCGCGGGATCTTTAACGTACACAGCCAATAGCACACGGGGCCTCGGTTTATTGTCCCATCCGAACGACTAGACGCTTTTCCATGTCAGCCCCTCCGACCTGCATCACCGACTGGGGGAGTGGTTTTTTTTGGTTTGTTAAAGTATATGTTATGTTACATGTATAATACATTGATTTTGTCGTAAATAGGCCCATTTTTCATGTTATTTTTGATACTTATGATATATTGCAATTTATTTATTAAAATTTTAATGATGTTTATTTGTTGATTGTTCCATTGCATTATCTTCTGCACAAAATAAAGTGTTTGCCTTAGATTTGCCTTACAGACAGCAAATGATTTGAATACCCTCAAGGGCAGCTACAAAAATGATTATGATAAGATTTGGAAGCTCCACAATAAGTGTGAATTGACCGTTCCGTTACTCAAAACTATTAAAATTTCTACACTTCGTTCTACTCAAAACACTTTGTTTCTAAGGCGCTATTCTCTGCAGCTTATAATGAACGATGTAATCCAAATTCACACACCTCAATTCAGCTTATTTTATCCGTAAAATATGCAGAAAATATCGATAAAAACTCTGTAGTCACATAACGTTCATCCATTCAATGGAATGTTGTTTATAAAATTTCCCGCGTGATCGTCGTTGATTGGTGGAAACGTTTGGGAAACCCAAGAGGTCAACCAATCAAATGATTTGGTGTTTATTATTAGCCGTGGAAGGCGTCGTATATTGACGTTATCATTGGAATATGGCCATATTACTTCGTTTTCCCCCTACGCGTGAGACATCAAAGAGTCCCAATTTTATTTGGATATTACATCAAAACTGCAGGTATGAACAATTCGAACTATTGTGAGAATACCTCTTCTTATACAAATTAGCTATTCATCACAAAATCTCGTAGCTCTTTGATACGACCTACGACAAATCAACTTTTTCTCACTCACCGGTAGTACTAATATATTGCCGACAAAAAATTTCAAATATCTTCAAAATTCCGGAAGTTGAAATTTGAATTTAAAAAGCGAATAACGTCAAAACCGGAAGTGATATCGAAATTTTGAAAACAGATTTATGTTTGCAATCAAAATGCCTATCTACCAGTAACTTTTCAGAACGCTCAAAATAAAATTTGAAAAAAACACGCACAGTTACAATGGAACTTTGCTCACAATTTTCAAATTTTAAATCGCGCAATTTCAGTAAACATACAGAGTGTTATATATCTCTATAAAGAGTACATTAGGCACATTAAGAATATATAAGAATTTGTGACGTATGTAAATTAGGTCACGTGACAGAGCTATTTAAAGTTGAAAATTGAAAATTTCAAATGGCTATAGAACCGGAAGTAAATATCGGACAACCAAAATGGATATATCATTTGATAGATCTAGTCAAGGGCAATAACTTTTGTTCAGGTCACAAAGTCAAAAAAGGTCAAGGTCACGAGTTACAAGTCTTTGAAATTTTGGCAATTTCTTAAAAGGTTATACCGGAAATGAGCAAATAGCAAAATAAAAAATCAAAGATCGATTTGCGTATTTCTGGGGGCAATCGACTGAGCTGTCCAAAAGTACTATAATTATGAATTCCGCTCATAACCCTGAGGCCCCATTTTGAGTTTTACAAAAGTTGCTCATATCAATATGGCGGCTCATCTTTTACTTTCGGGTCAAAATTTTTTTAATTTGTTGTTTTTGCATTATTATTTGAATCATATTGCAGAAAAAAAAATTCAAAAAACTTTATAATTCCGGAAGTTGAAATTTTTACCTTACGAGCCAATAACGTCAAAACCGGAAGTGATATCGAAATTTTGATAATTGCATTTTTTTAACAATCAAAATGTCTATTGACTTGTACATTTTCAGATTGATCGAATTAAAATTGTAGAAGTTGAAAAATTTATAAATTTCAAACAAAAAGAGTTAGCGACAAAATTCAAAATTTGTAATTTCTTCAAGAAGCCGAATTGTAGCTTTGTGTTCTTGCAATTAAACACAAAAAATCCGATTAAAATTGAATCTAAAATAGAATCGTAAAATCGAAAATTCTAAAATACTCTTTTGTATCCTACGTCATTTCCGGTTGGATAAAAATGCGTCAAATTACATTTAAAAAATTTAGTTTTTCAAGTACAGAAAGGAAATCATATTAGTGCATATGTGGCATTTGCAGTTTTGGCTGTGTACTCTGACCAGAATTCGAAGAAAAAAAAAACAAAAAAACTAGAGCCGTACCAAAACGGCGCTGGGCAGTGCGTCATCCTGGAAATATTTCATAAATCATTAGGCACAAAGCAAATGGTTATGAAAATATTAATATTAAAAAAGTTAGAAACATTTTTTAGTGTAGTTACGGCACGATATCTTTAATAAAGATTAACAATAAAAATAGAAGTCGTAAATTGAAAAACGCTACAATTTGTTTTTGTTTATATCAAGTGACTGAAGGTCGTGGCTAACTGGGCTAGTAGAAAATATGGAAATTAATGGCAGATGGCTTGACTTATTTTTTAAGAACACTATTTCTATAATGTTTATCAAGTGACTGAAGGGCGTGGCTTACTCGGCTTTATAGTGGCGGCCATATTTCAACAAGTATGGCAACTGCTAGTAGCAAATATGGAAATTATTTAAAAAAAATAAACCCATGATTTCCAATGTAGTTACACCATGATAGCTTTAATAATGATTAACAATAAAGATAGTAGTTCTCTCCCTTCAACTGTTTTGACAATAATAATTGTTAGCGTTTTTTGCGATGTTTTTTACTTCTTTGGCTCAAGGTAATTTACATGTTAAAGGGAGAGCACTAGATCATGTTTCCATTTAGACAACAAACTTTTATTTTAGCTAATTATTAAAAAGCCAATGACTTCAAAACCGCAACATGCTTAGCTACCCACAAGTTTTCAGAACATTCAAATAAAATTTGAAAACACACGCACAGTGACAATGGAACTTTGCACAAAATTTCCAAATATTAAATCGTGGAATTTTCTTTAAAACATAAAGTGTTAGATATCATTGAAAAGAGTAGATTAGACACAATAAGTATATTTAAGAATTTCTGAAGTATGTAAGTTAGGTCACGTGACAGAGTTATTTAAAGTTAAAAATCGCAAATTTCAAATGGTTATAGAACCGGAAGTCAACATCTGACAACTACATTGGACTCACCATTGGATAGATCTGGTCAAGGGCAATAACTTTTGTTCAGGTCACAAGGTTAAAAAAGTTCAAGGTCACGAGTTACTAGTCTTTAAAATTTTGGCAATTACATAAAGAAAATATACCGGAAATAACAAGAAAGCAACATCGAATATCAAAAATGTAATTACGTACTTTTCCGGGCAATCGACTGAGCTATCCAAAAATACTACAATCCCGAAAATCGATCATAACCCACAGGCCCCATTTTGAGTTTTACAAAAGTTGGTCATATCATTATGGTGGTTGATCTATTACATCTGGGTCACATTTCATTGATTGGTGGCTTATATAGCAACATTTCAAATATAATGCAAACATAAAATTTCAAATATCTTCAAAATTCCGGAAGTTGATTTTAAATCTAAAAAGCGAATAACGTCAAAACCGGAAGTGTTATCGAAATTTTGAAAACAGATTTGAGTTTGCAATCAAAATGTCTATATACCTGTAAATTTTCAGGACGGTCAAAATAAAATTCGAAAAAAACACGCACAGTTACAATGAAACTTTGCACAAAATTTTCAAATTTTAAATCGTGCAATTTTCATTCAAACATAAAGTGTTGTATCACTGGAGCGAGTAAAATAAGCACACTAATAATATATAAGAGTTTGTGACGTCTGGTAGTTGGGTCACGTGACAGAGCTGTTTAAAGTTAAAAATCGCAAATTTCAAATGGCAATAGAACCGGAAGTAACCATCGGACAACGAAAATGGATATTTCATCGGATAGATCTAGTCAAGGGCAATAACCTTTGTTCAGGTTGCAAGGTCACAAAAGGTCAAGGTCACGAGTTACAAGTTTTTGAAATTTTCGCAATTACTTTAAACGGTATACCGGAAATAACAAAAAGGCAGTATTAAAAATCAAAAATCTAATAACGTACTTTTTTTTGGCAATCGACTGGGCTGTCCTAAAATACTACTATTACGAATTCCGCTCATAACCCTGAGGCCCCATTTTGAGTTTTACAAAAGTTGGTCATATCAATATGGCGGCTTATTTGTAACTTCCGGGTCAATTTTTTTTCATTCATTGTTTTCGAATTGTCATTGCAATCATATTTCCAAAAAAAAATTTCACTTATCTTCGAAATTCCGGAAGTTGAAATCTAAAAATTTAAAAGTCATTTTCGTCAAAACCGGAAGTGATATCGAAATTTTGAAATTAGCATTATGTTCACATTCGAATTGCCTATATGCAGTTTTATTTTCAGATTCATCGAATTAAAATTGTAGAATTTGAAAAAAATTTATAATTAAAACTAAAAAAAGTTATCGACAAAAGTAAAATTTTAAATTGCTTGAAGAAGCCGTATTGTAGACATTAATTTAAAGAAATAACCTAAAAAAATCCGTGTCAAATCGGATGAAAAATAGAGCCGTGAAATGAAAAATTCTAAAATACGCCTTTTTGTCCTACGTCATTTCCGGTTTGACAAAAATGCATCAAATAACATTTAAAAAATTTAGTTTTTCAAGAAAAGTAGGCAAGTCGCATCAGTGCATATGTGACATTAGCAGTTTTTGCTGGGCGCTCTGACCAGTATTTGAAGAAAAAAAAAAAAAAACATTTTGAAAACAAAGCAGTGCGTTCGAAATCGAACGCACTGCAAAAATCATGCAAATTATCAAAAGTGATCATATTTTATAATAAATTGTTTCCTCAATAGAGTTCTTCACACATAAATTCATCTTATAAAATATATTTTCTCTTATTTCCAATCATCAACATCATAACTTTTAATATGCCTACTTTCGTTTTCACTAAAGCTGTCAACACCGAGGAATTTGCCCTTACATAGTGGTATTAATTTCTAAAGACTAGAACGTCATTGAAGTCACTCATGGACCATTGACACCATAGGCTATTGATTGTACAGCAAAAGCTACGTAATCGACACTTGCTATATATACAGTAAAATAATGATATTCATTACATGTGTGGATAACGTCACTAATCCTATAAAACATATTTTTATAAAAGTCTCAAAAGTACTGCAAAAGTAATTCGGTTCTATCCAGTTCTATCCGAATAACTTCCAGTTGCTTTCGCACTGGCAAAAAAACTTATTCGGTTATAACCAGAAGTTATCCAGATAGAAAAATCTACCTCCAGAGGTGGATTTCGTCCGGATCTGATCGAGATGAATTGCAGTGCAAAAGCAGACAAGAAGTTATCCAGATAAGTCTATAACGTGGGGTATCAAGGTATAAGCACTTCAAAATGGCGTTTCTTGACGTGGACGTAGAAATAATTAAAAAAAAAGAAAACCACAACAAAATGACTAATTAAGTACAGTGTACACGAATTGTCGTGGAAAAGAATGCATATCCATAAAGAAGAAACGGAAAATGATATTGGTTATAATTTAATATATCATGTTTTGTGTCGTGACATGACGTGTTACTAAAAATAAAAAGTTATCCAGATAACTTTGCTCGGCAGTGCGAAAGCGTCGATCCAGATAGGATTGCAGTGTGAAAGCAAACCGAATCGAATCGAACTGAATCGGATTTTTCTATATGGTTGTAACCAAATTCAATAATCCAGTTGTGCAGTGCAAAAGGGGTATTATAGTCTCACTTAAATACGAGTCGTAATTTTGACTTCCACTCTGATAATTATGGAGACAATAGAATTTAAAGGCTTAAATTTCAAGGGATAGTTGTGAACACTTTTACTGATTTTATTGATCAAACAGACGGACTGTCAAATGACATTTTTTATTACAAACATATTGAGTTTATATTACCCTGTTAATTCACAAACAAAACTCGGTTTATTAACTTCATTCGATATTAAATCCACACGATCTTTTCGTTTTATGTCCATTCAATTTACCAGTTTTAGATAACTTGGCCATCAATTGTTGTTGGGATATGTTCACTATTCGTTCAACTAATAAAATTTTTGTCTAAGAACCTAGAATTTGCTAGCTCATCTAATCCGTATAAACGTTCACAACTCTCCCTCGAAAATTAATCCTTCAATTGCCTGTGTATTCATAATTATCGTTTAGCATTTTTAAATTTAAAAAAAAAACGTGTTTAGTAACACTATGCCTTATATAGAAAACACAATCGCCAAAATTCAGCGCATGCGTGCCAAGCATAAACCGTATGTTATTATTCCATATCTTATATATCATTGAGCAGCAGTGGCGCCAAGCAGGATATGCTAACTGTTCTAGACAGCTGATACCACTTTTAAAGGTAAAGAATTTACTCATTTCTATATATTCCTACGCAAATAAGAAGTTCATTAGCTGCTACCAATGTATTGCCAATTTGTTTACATGGATTTCAAGATTTGTTTTACGGTTGGGATCTTTCGTGCATGGGTTCTATGTTTTGACGTCAACTCTCTAGATACTTTGCCAACGAATGACAGTGGGGTTATTTCGTCTGGCCAGTCTTCGGCGATTTCGGAACTCATTTGTACTAACTGAGTAGTTTACGCTGTGTCACAGCTACAAATGCGGTTCCGTTTCTTCTTTCTTGTTTTAAAGCTTAAGAAATTAACCGGGGTTAACCGGAAAATATCTGGTTATTACTGACGGTCGTAAAAAATCTCTTATGTCATAAACAAAACAGAATGATGCTTTAGAGTCCGGTACGAAACATCTCAGACCACTTGCAGAACACAAGAGATGTTTTTGTTGGCCGATACTATTAGGTAGTACCATTTGGTCATCCGTGACAACGTCATGTGCAAGATAACTTATCTTCTGCGTCCAAGTGGTTAAACCACAATCTGAACATATCTCTTCAAATCAATGTTTTGAATTTCATCCAAATAAAGGGATTTTAAAGTGGTTTTCTAAACTTTGCATGTGATAGCATCAATTTGGGTCGTTCCAATGTTCATCCCGACGTCTGTGGTTCTGCAATTCCACTAAAACTCACTGACAGTGACCTGCATAGATATCAATAGATCAATAGTAACTTCCAGAACCACCTAATTGGAATGGAAATTGGAATGGGTTAAAATGATGCTATCAGAGTCCCTGCATGTTCCTTCAGCAACGATAGACATTGGCATTATCTACCGTTGCTGGAGTAACCGGGTATTCTCGTCATTAACAACTAATAACCTCGTTTTAAAAACACTATGTCACATTTCATTTATCCAATAAGCGATCTCGTTACATTTTGAGTGTAGGTCAGAATGATTTTCAAAGCAAGTTCGACTAGACGAAACAGTTAATTTCTCTTAGCATTTTTTCCGTAATCGGGAAAATTCATGCAACCTCAACACTTTAAAAAAATATTTAAGATTGAAGGAAGCTTTACTCCGTTGTACAGCCGACAAAATCTTATACGATCCTCTATTTTGGTATCAATTCGGCTTTGACCTTTGAGACTCGATTATCACAAGGTAAATTTGCTACAAGAAATCTGGCGTCTGGTCATTCGAAAGTTTTCCCGCAATAATTTGTAACAAGGAATATAACTGGTCGAACAATAATCGTTCGACCAATCACAATTAATGACGAGAATGTCTTATCATGATAGCAACGGATTAATGTAATGAAATGAAATAATAGCCGTTGCTAAACATGGAGTCCCTGAAACACATACAAAGTTTAGAAAAGCACTTTACAATCCCTTTAAATTGATCTGGTTGTATCACTTGGTGTAAACTTATATAATACTGGTCGAGAGAGTAGCATGTGAAGCAGACCATGGTTACTCTTATCTAAACACCTGATGGTACAATTTACAATTCTTTCGAACAGATTTTTGATTAACAAAATTGTCTAGCTTGTGTGTATTTTTTAAACTAAAAAAAAATTATTGAATCATAGTTCAATAAAACCTTGTTCAAAATTTATTCCTTTTCATGCTGATATAAAAATTTAATTAAATTCAAATGAAGAATGTATTTTGTGCTGACTAAAATGTTGACTGACTAACTTCAATATAAGATTCTATAGCACAGTCAGTTAATGCGTTTTTTACAAACATCATTTGCGTCATTGACGTCATTTGCCTGGATACGAGAAAATGGTGGTCATTGTGTTTGAGAGTTTAGTTCTCGGTCAGGGAAATCGCAGTGGCTCAGTGAGTTAAACGCTTGCTCGCTAACCGGAGGGTCCAGGTTCCAATCCCGGTGTAGCAGTTTGAAATGTCCACCGTGATAGGATGTCCAATTTGCTTTACGCATGCGTTGATCGAACTGTGACACGCGAGTTGACGCGAGACGGTGACATTTTATGTCCACCAGTTTCAGATGTCCAATTTCATAGATATTTTACATTTTCTCAAAATATTTTGTTTAACTGATTATTAAAGATGACATGAAGTCAAAATTTAATTCATTTTCTGTGTTTTAAAACGTTTCTCATTGTAAAACAATCCTTTACCATCCAGTCTAAGTTAAAATAAGATGATCGCTTTTTCTCATGACCTTGCTGCACCGATCTAGTCTAGGTAGTTGCTAAATGCTACACAACGAAACTTGCCTTCGATTAATTTCTAACAATTCTTTTAAATCGTGAATTCGGCTACTAATTCTTACTTAGTTTGTTTATTTTATAAACCAATTTCAATGTCACACCTTCAAATTTTATGGCCTAATCTAAATCATACAAGGAGGACTGGGGCCTTAGGCAGGCTTAAAAGCCAGTCTTCGACTTCATTCATGCGTTAGGCCTAGAAAAAAGCATTCTCCCGTTTTGTTTACAAATGTCGGGCGACGACAGCGTTGCCATATGATGCTGAGGAAACGGTGTCCCTATTATTATTAGATTTAGGCCTAGAACACTAGAAGAAGAAAGATTATTAATCTCAACACAAAGGTAAGATTGTTGTGGTAAGCTAATCATTTAATTACAGGTCGGACCAAAGAATATCAATATAGGCATAGGCCTAGGCCTATAGGATAGGCAAAGGACTTTGTTGACGTTCTGTCAATAATAATAAAATAGGGTCAATGTTGAAAAATAGTGTCTACGTAATTATAATATGACAGAACGACAAAGACCTAGGCCTAGATGGTGATGTGCTTAAAAAATAGTTGATCCCTCCGAACGCATTATTATTATTTTTTGCATCTTATTAAATATTATTTTATAAATAGAGTTTTTTTTACCTCACAATAGTTCTGAGAGTTTTGGATAGGCTTAATCTTTTTGTTGATCTCAACCATTACATTAGGCTAATAACAACACATTTATTCGGAAATATAATTTTAAATTTAAAGATGTGAAATTTTTCTAGCTGTCAGAAGGGATGTGTGTTTATTTTAAATGAAAACTATTCTCATGGGCCAAAATACATTCTTATATGCAATTGGAATATTTGTTGGGAGAGAAAAAAATCAATTCAGAACTCGTTGTGGCCAGGGCAGAGAGAAGACTAGTCTAGGCCTTATGAAAGTTGCTTTGCTCGAAAGAGATTCAAGTTTAATAAATATGCTTAAAACCTCAAGACACTTCACCTCACCTGCTGTAACTGTCATAATAGATATCAGAGGTAGGAAGGAAAGTCTGAGAACTGGGCAAAAGCACAATGTTAATTGTTATCATAATATTTTGGTTATTAATTTTTAGTGAAAATTAAATTGAAATATTTTCTTCAAAAATGTTGTCTTTGAGTTTATGAAAATCAATAAATTTCAAAACATAATTAATTCTTAGACAAACAAATGTCATTATTGTTTTTTTTAATGAGACAAGAAAAAGACCTATGAACAACTCTTAAAATACAGTGTCTAAGATGTAGACTAAAGAATGATTTTTCAAAAGCAATATTTAGGCCTGAGTTTTTTTTTGATTAGACCTGATCTAAATTTTTTTGTTTATTATTTTTTGTTCTTCTTATTATTTCAGGTAAATTCAATGACCCAGGGCATTCTGATAATATTTCCAAGAGAAAGTTATTCAGCGACACAAGTGTGTTGTGTCACCGAATCAAAAGTCACAAGACAGCTGCAGATGTGCCAAAAACAAAAACAAGGACAAAGTGTTGAGAGAAATAGGGAGAATTTATAACTTATAGTATTTGTCTGATTGCTTCATATTTTTAGGCTAAGGATGCTTTTATTCATTTAATATTTTTTCAGTGAATACTATGTCACTATGGTGTTAAACAATATCGTCCAACTTTCTCCTTAATTCTACTTAATGTACATTTATCATTAAATTATATAAACTTTTAAAATTATTTGTTTGAATATCTTATTATTCATTTTCTGTGGATTATACTTTTTCAATTTGTTTGTGAATGAATAGTAGGCCTAACATTAGTTATAGTCCTCATGGTGATAAAAAAGTAGAAATGATTCTAACTAATGGATGTTAAGGTTGATATAAATATTCAGTTAAAATTTGTTGGTAAAATAAGATTAACAAGCAATCAAATAATGTGAATTATAATCAAATCACCATATTAGAATTGGGCCTAGTCATATCATTGAAACTTGACCATGACATTGACATAGGCCTACTGACTTGAAATAAAACAAATTTCGTTCAATTCAAAGATGATAGGCCCTACTAGCACTGAGCTAAATATCTCAAAACCGATTATATTCCAAGACAAGACCATGTTTGTAATTCTAAATCTAATTTTTAAATTGGAACACGGCTAGATCACAGATGTGAAACAACAAAATCTCGATAGGCCTAGCCTAGTCTGTAACTTGTTCGACGTCTATTTTTAGTACTAGTAGCCTAGGTCAAGGCACACATTTATCGTTAGATCACTTTGCCAGTAAGAATTAAGTTGTAGATGTGATGTGAAAGGCTTTTTCACCATACTACAGCTTTGTAGTAAATTATTCCTTTGTCTTTGAGACCAGATAGAAAAATAATCGGCTGGCAGCAGCGTCATTCCCATGTCATTTGCGCTTTAAAAAAGGAAATCCGTAGCCGTGAAGTGACCTATATTGATGATAATCGAGTTAACTGGGTCAAGGCGACCTATGATAAGGTAGTTACTAAAAACTACACATTTACACTTTTCAAACTTTAAAATTTAAAGCAGAAAAATATCTATCTTTCGAAAATGGACATCCTATCACGCTTGGACATCTCAAACTGTATCGGTCACAGTTTGAGATGTCCACGACTAGTGCGCATGACACGATTGGACATCCTATCACGGTGGACATTTCAAACTGCTACACCGGCATGGGTCGAGATGATACCTACGGATTTTTCAACCCGGTTTCCCCCTGTCAGTGATGCAGGTCGGAGGGGCTGACATGGAAAAAGAGTCTAGTCGTTCGGATGATAACAATGTCCTGTGTGCTATTGGCTGTGCACTATCAAATTCACACATATTCTTCCTTACATTAATCCCATTATCTCATTCACAAATAGTCTTCCTTACATTAAACCCATTATCCCATTCATACATATTCTTTTTAACATTAAACCCATTATCTTATTCATACATATTCCTTATATTAAACCCATTATCCTATTCACACATATTATTCCTTATATTAAACTCATTATCCCATTCATACATATTCTTTTTAACATTAAACCCATTATCTTATTCATACATATTCTTCGTAACATTAAACCCATTATCCAATTCATTCACACATATTATTCCTTACATTTAACCCATTATCCCATTCATACATATTCTTCCTTATATTTAACCCATTATCCCATTCATACATATTATTCCTTACATTAAACCCATTATCCCATTCACACATATCCTTCCTTATATTAAACCCATTATCCCATTCAGACAACATAATATTCCTTACATTAAACCCATTATCCTATTCACACATAATATTCCTTACATTAAACCCATTATCCCATTCATACATATTCTTCCTTACATTAAACCCGTTATCCCAATCAGACAACATAATATTCCTTACATTAAACCCATTATCTCATTCATACATATTATTCCTTACATTAAACCCATTATCCCGTTCACACATATTCTTCGTAACATTAAACTCATTATCCCATTCATACATATTCTTTACATTAAACCCATTATCCCGTTCACACATATTCTTCGTAACATTAAACCCATTATCCCATTCACACATATTCTTCCTTACATTAAACCCATTATCCCATTCAGACATATTATTCCTTACATTAAAACCATTATCCCATTCATACATATTCTTCCTTACATTATCCCATTCATACATATTCTTCGTAACATTAAACCCATAATTCCAATTCACATATATTCTCCCTTACATTAAACCCATTATCCCATTCACACATATTATTCCTTACTACATTAAACCCATTATCCCATTCACACACATTCTTCCTTATATTAAACCCATTATCCGCTTCATACATTATATTCCTTACATTAAACCCATTATCCCATTCACACATAATATTCCTTACATTTAACCCATTATCCCACTCACACATATTCTTCCTTACATTAAACCCATTATCCCATTCACACATATTATTCCTTACATTAAACCCATTATCCCATTCACACATATTCTTCCTTACATTAAACCCGTTATCCCATTCATACATATTCTTCGTAACATTAAACCCATTATCGCATTCAGACAACATAGTATTCCTTACATTAAACCCATTATTCCATTCACACATATTCTTCCTTATATTAAACCCATTATCCCATTCAAAAAATATTCTTCCTCCCATTATCCTGTTTATTTACATCGCCTCTACGGCAATTTAACAATATTAAAAAGTTTAACATCAATACAGAAATACATTGAAGTGAATATAGGCATAGAATACCCCTTTCTGAGAAAAAAAAGAAATGGAGAGGATTAAAATGATTGACAGGGGTTATAGCAGGTTATATAATATGGCAATAAAACTATCCACATGAACTTTTAACATGCAGGTGTGAAATATTTTAGGTCATAAACAGATTAATCTGATTATGTAATCTTTTAACTCTCTAAAAAATAAAAAATAAATTATTCATTTTTTTTGCAATATTTTTACTTACATCAATTTTACATACAATCATTTAGAGCAGTGAATTTTTGATACATTAACCTGTTCGAATTTTTTCTCTACCATTGACAGAACTCTTTCTACAAGATACACACCAATTTTCTTTTTGTCGTCTGCTAAGGTTATTAAAGGTCATTAACAAATAAGACAGACTACATAATCTTTTAACTCTAGGGCTGGACTCTAGCAGACAGCAATTTAACTGTTTACGCCTCTGCGCTAATCCGTTGCAATAAAGTGTTCAAACTGTTTTTTATCGTCTGCTAAGATTATTTATTATAGGTCAAAGATAAATTAATCTCATTACACATTGTTTTAACTTTTTAAAAATTAACATGTGTTTTCGAGCTTTTGCTAAATTTGACATAACATCATATTTTTTCTTATTTTGAGGGTGATTCTTACCTACGGCACCTAATTGACTAACATACATCAAATCAACTGGCTACTGACTACAAAAGACAGTGTTTCAACTCAGCATTAAAGGAAAATATTGACGTTTACACGATTCGAATGTTGGGGAAGGGGGTATATGGTAAAAGTCCCAAAAAGGCAGATGCTGTTCACAGCTTCTAGTTATCTTTGCGTGGCAAATCTTTCGATTTGTCACGCTTTGTTTTCGTTGTTTTTTTGCGTGGCAAATCTTTCGATTTGTCACGCTTTGTTTTCGTTATGTTTATTTTTTTATTGCGTGGCAAATCTTTCGATGTGTCACGCTTTGTTTTCGGTATGTTTATTTTTTTTTGCGTGGCAAATCTTTCGATTTGTCACGCTTTGTTTTCGTTATGTTTATTTTTTTTTTTTTTTTTTTTTTTTTTTTGGGAAACTTTTTAGAGAAAATAGAAAATGGTGTAGCATAATTGTATCCACAAAACATTATTAAATGACCTGGAATCAAAAATGAATATCTGAAACTCAATTTTTGCTGAACCAGGAGTGGGCTATTGCATAATATGCAATTATTTTGCACTTAGTCTGTAGGGTTTATTTATGGACCGATTTGGCTGAAATTTTCTTTAATATCTTCATTGTAAAAAGAAGTATCAGGTGGGTCTACACAAATTTAAATTTTTAAATATTTTTGTCCAAAAAATTTGAAACCAAAATTTTCAAAAAAGCTCAAAATTTCTAACTCAGCCGCTACTTATCCGATTGACCTGAAATTCATAGGACATGTACAGAATGTCCATAGAAATTTTTTTCCGTTGCAATAAAAAGTAAGAGTTCAAATTGTTTTTTATCGTCTGCTAAGATTATTATAGATCAAAAATAAATTAATCTCATTACACATTGTTTTAACTTTATAAAAATTAACATGTTTTTTCGAGTGTTTGCTATATTTGATATAATATCAGATTTTTTCTTATTTTGAGGGTGATTCTTACCCACGGCACTTAATTGATTAACATGTACATCAATTCAACTGGCTACTGACTGCTTCAATCCATTGAAACAAAAGACAGTATTTCAACTCAGCCTTAAAGGGAAATATTGACGTTTACACAGTTCGAATGTTGGGGAAGGGGGTATATCCCCTATACAAAATGGCCCCTAGTCAAAATGGCCATAACAGTTAAATTTGGTCAAAATGGCAATTCACCATGGCCCCTATTTTGGTCAAAATGGACCGGTCACCATGGCCCCTGTTTTGGTCAAAATGGACTCTGTATTTATGCTTTGATTTCAACCAATTCTTTGGTCAAAATGACCTTTTTTGAGGACAAAATGGCAAAAAAAATAAAAGTCAAAATGGTCCCTGATTTTTTGATAAATTGTAGCTTATATGATGATAATCAAAGGAATAATTGTAAGCTATTTTAACCCTAAAAAAGGTCACTTGTACTCAGTAACAACAGTAACAACAGATTTTGAAGACATAAATTGTGTTCCTATTTATATTTTCATCAAAGCAAAGACATTCTAAGACTTACAATATTAATTTGAAGTTCCAGTTCCAGTTCTCAAAAAGATTATACAAAAAATTTATTGTGTATTATGTAATATAAATATTATTTTGAGACCATTTGTCTTTTTGGAAAGACCATTTTAATCTTTTTTGATGATCATTTTGACCATTTATCAGGGACCATTTTGACCAAACGAGGGGCCATTAGCGTCTGCGCAATAAAAAGTAAATGTTTAATCTTGCCAAAGTCAAAGTGGCCATAAAAGTTAAATTTGGTCAAAATGGCCAGTCACCATGGACCCTATTTTGGTCAAAATGGCCTCTGAATTTCCTCTTTGATTTCAACCAATTCATTGGTTAGAATGGCCAAAAAAATAAAAGTCAAAGACATTCTAAGACTTACAATATAATTTGAAGTTCCAGTTCTCAAAAAGATTATACAAAAAATATATTATGTAGCGCTTTATGTTTTGTTAATTTGTAACATCATAAATAAAAATATTATTTTGAGACCATTTTGACTTTTTGGAAGGACCATTTTGACCTTTTTTGAGGACCATTTTGACCATTTATGAGGGACCATTTTGACCAAACGAGGGGCCATTTAGGATAGGGGCCCAATTGACTATAACCCGTTTTTATCGTCTGCTCGATAGAGGCGTAATATTTCAAGCTGGTCAAGCCTATGTTGCGTTAAGCAGAGTTAAAACATTACAGGGTCTAACGATACAAGATTTTACGGAAAAAAACATATGTGATGAAAAAATTTAATCGGCATTAGGAGCAATTACAGCCCGAAAATAGGACCATATCGACTGATACTAATATAATTTTACACAATGTTCAGGGTTTACATCTATTCACATACAAGATCTACAGAAACACATTCAAATGCTAGATGATATCATTTGTTTAACAGAAATATATGGCTAAATAATTCAATAACTCCAACAAAACTCAAGTTAAATCGTTTCCGTCTTTACCACCAACCTCGAAGCAGCAGCTATGATGACACTAAAGATTTCAATTTTTTAAAATAAAAGGGGCATTGAAGATTAGGAATATATTTTAAAGAAGAAAAAAATGTCAATATATCTTAAATTTGGGAGTTTTAAAAATAGAACACATTGCTCTGGATAAGAATATTAACGTAATTGTTATCTATAGACCACCTGTTTATCGATTAGAATTATTGTTAGAAAGATTACTAGTTGAATTACAAGATTGATATATGATTGAATCTACCCTTTCACAAAACTTTTTACTAAAAATAAGAGAGTGAACACGATGCGCGATGATGACCTTGACCCTATGACCTCATTGTTTATGTCTGGCGCCATTTTGAATGTCAGGTTTTTTTTCGCCTCCACTGACTGGAGAGCAGGTTTGTACTAGATATCTCACCATTCTGGCCCGGTTAAAACAGCGCTGTATAAACGCTACAGGTCAGGCAAGCCTGGCCCGGGTCGAGCCCGGCTCACTTCAAGCGAGCCATTTTTTAAGGTAGTGTAATCACGGCTAATATGTTTAACGACATCAAACGCTAATTGCTGGAACCAAAATTGGAATGGTGCAAACTGGTGCAGTGTCAATAGGTTGGTAACAAATGCCCTGAGATGAGTCACTTTAACAGCACTTGGTAATCGATTAGAACCATTGCTAGACTATTGAAAGTCGTAGATGAGCATTCAGGGGGAATCCTAAAGATTACCGGACACTTAACTAGCATATTTGATTTTTTTGTTTTTTAGTTTACTGTTAGGGTTGAATGGCAGAGAAATGTTATCGCAAGTGGGGAATTGGATCAAAAGGATTTAAAAGCACTGGTTTAACTGCTATTTTTCTCCATCTGTTGGTCAAATGATGATTGACAAAAGCCATACAGTGTGCAGTGAGAACAATTGCTGCCCGAACAGCGCCATTAGCTTTTCTTACTTTTACTTAATCAGTAGCGTATTTAGGGGGAGGGGAGGGGGCATGGTGCATTGGGTCAAAAATTTTGCTTTATTTTCACCTAGAAATTGCAAAATTTGAGCATTTCATGCAAAGTTTCATCAGAAAGAAAAACGATAGAAATATGCTTTGATAAAACTGCATTATTTCGTTCTAAGGACATATCACATATCCTGAATTATCACAGCTACAACCACCGGAGTTCGGAATTGTTCCATAAGGATAATGGACACTTCTCCAAGTACACCCTGGAAGTACAAACCATTAAATAGCATTTTGAAAATTTGAATGAGGCCAGAAATCTAGCAGATACCCTGGGGCCTTATTCTCGAAAACTTAACTTACAACGATTTTAGTGTTATAGTCATCTGATTGGACAAAAATTGATTTTAAATATAGATTTATTATCCAATCAGATAACTGTATTTCTTAAAATCTGAATTTTATCTTAGTTATCTGATTGGATAATAAATCTATATTTAAAATCAATTTTTGTCCAATCAGATGACTATAACACTAAAATCGTTGTAAGTTAAGCTTTCGAGAATAAGGCCCCTGGTTAGCAAATCTGCATTCTTCGCAATATGAAAGGTGTTGGAGGCGAGAATCCACCTCGTGGGATCTCACAGGATTAGCCCCATTTTCTTTAAAGACACAGCTAGGAAAAAGGATCCTCATGGAACTCATATCTTTGTATAACATAGATGTTTCTTCCTTTCATTCCTTTTCTCCGTTTATCCTTTCATGGGTTAATTAGGATTCCGAATGTAAGCAATAACCATTTTGATATTAACATTAGAATCGCGCTTAATGGATTTGTAAACTCTGATGTACAATTATGACACCAGGTAAGTCCAGTGATGGATAGATACTCTTATTCACCAGGTTTGAGCAAAATTAAAATTCTATGTCATGCTTAGAGGTTGAATTCCTTTAAAAATCAATGATAAGAAATTTGAAACTGGTTAAGGGTAAGAATTGCATAAGTAGCTTAACGTCTGAAGATTGTGAGCCCACTTCCCACTAAGACGTCACTGACAAGCATCACTGTCCGTGAGAATGTAAAATGAAACTGACCTTGTTGTGTTGTTTCTTCTGGTAATGGTGGCTGCGATGGTTGTGTTTGTTGTGGACCTTCCGTGTAAGACATGTCGCCAATAGGGACTAAAATAACACATTTAAGGTTTTGAAAATTGTTTCAATATGTAGGCATATCTGTAGGGACGAGCTTCAATATGTGACTAAACAGACGGTAAGTGGTTCAATATGTGACTATGCAAACGGGAAGTTATTAAATATGTGACCATACCGACCGGAATTTGTTTAATACATGGCTTTACAGGCGGGAAGTAGTTCAATACATGGCTTTACAGACGGGAAGTTGTTCAATACATGGCTTTACAGGCGGGAAGTAGTTCAATACATGGCTTTACAGACGGGAAGTTGTTCAATACATGGCTTTACAAGCGGGAAGTAGTTCAATACATGGCTTTACAGAACGTAAGATGCCTATTATGCGACTGTACAGAAAGAATATTGTACGTTGGGGGGATTAAATTAAGGAGACAATCTGTTTTTTTGAAAAAAAACCATTTTCATCACCAAAAACCCTTAGAATACATAGAAGAGATTTCTCCTCCATTAGTTGTTTATTTGACTCAAAACAGTACAGTAGTTTTCTAACAGCTTCCAAAAAAAAATCATAACTAACTTAGCGTTTAAAAGTCAACGGTTGCTTTGTTCTAGTTTAAACTTTCGCATACATTTAAGGGCACACATCTCAAGATTTTGGTGTATGGTTCACCCACTACATTGTTCGGTAGTGTAAATTCCTTGAATTTAGACTCTATTGGTAATCGCCCTTAGTTTATTTGTTGAGAGTGATAGTTACAAGAATATATGTCTTGACATTTCTTATAAAAACTTTAAACTGGTCAACGGTTGCATGTATACAACGTACAAAAAGCGATTTTTGAAAGTATTTTAATTAATTTTGAAAGTAGAGATTTATATTGGATTTTCTTCTTTCGGACTTGTAAATGCATATAGTGTTTTCAGTGCCTGAGAAAGAATTTGTGTCGTATGCAAATTAGGTCACGTGACAGAAATCTTAAACAACACATCAAATATTAAGCTATCATTGGATAGATCAAGGTCAATAACTTTTGTTCAGGTCACTAAGGGCCAAGGTCACAATATATGAGCCTTAAATGTTTTTAACTATTACTGAAAATTTTTAACCGGAAATGAAAAAAATTCTGAATCAAAAATCGGCTTCCTGTGTTTTATAAGCACTCGATTAAAGATTTTATAGACATCATATTTATTCAAATCGGACAATACACCGATATTGAATTTCAGTTTGAAAAAGCAATTGGTCAATCCAAGATGGCGACTGATCTAAAACATCCAGATCAGATTTTATCAATTCAGGTCTTTTGTATGACCATTCAAATTAAATTGTAAAAATATTTTTCGGATATCTTGAGAATTCAGGAAGTTGGAATTTCAAGTTTAAAAGCAAAAGTGATAACGAAATTTTGAAAACAGGTTTTTGGTTTTCATCAAAATTTCTATTTATCTGTATGTTTTCAATTCGATCGAAATAAATTATGAAAAAACACACAGTTACAATGGAACTTGGCTAAAATTTTCAAATTCTAAAACACGGAATTATGATTCAAATACATTGTGTCATATATCATTGGAAAGAGTAGATCGAGCATAGTATGACTGAAAAAGACATTTTGAGGTATGTGAATTAGGTCACGTGACAGCTGTTTAAAGTTAAAAATTGCAGAAGGCCATAACGGAAGTAAACATTGGGCATCTAACAGGATGGATCTTGTCACGGACAACAACTTTTGTTCAGGTCACAAGGTTTCTCACGGTCAAGGTCACAAGATATGAGCCTTACAAAATTTGACTATTACTGAAAATTGTTTACCGGAAATAAACAAAAAAATCTGAATCAAAATTCAACAATCGACTTCACATGTTTTGTTAGAAATCGATTAACGATTCCATATACATCAGGTTTTTTTTTTCAAAAAAGATGATTCCCTGATTCTGAATTTCGATTTAAAGAAAGATCAGTCAGTCAGTGGCGGCCGATATGGATCAACTGGGTCAGATTTTATCATTTCATAATATTTCAATGATGATTACTAGCACATTGCAAAAAAAGATTTTTTTAGGATATCTTCATTATTCTGGAAGTTAAAATTTCAACTTTACAAGCGAGTGACGTCAAAACCGGAAGTGATATACAATTTTTGAAAAGACTATTTATTTGTCATCAAAATGTACGTAAGTACGTTTTCATGTTGATCAGGATAAAATTGCAAAAGTTGAGAAAAATGCCAAGAAAGTGCTTCAAAAAGTCAGTGACAAGATTTTAAAAAAGCATGTTTATAACCCCCAATTTGTAGACAATCGATTAATAAAATAAACTAAAAAATTCCCATCAAATTCGGTTGAAAATCAGAGGTGAAAATGGTAAAACATTAAATTGAGCTTATTTGCCATAAGTCATTTCCTGTTGGACAAAAATGCATCAATTTATATTCACCCAATACCATGCAGTTAGGCATAGTGGAAAATTATATATATACCAAAATAGCGTGACCAGAAGTAGACAAAAAAAAAACAGTCATTATGAAAACAAAGCAGTGCGTTCACTAGAATTTAAAATAAAAAGCGCTACAAACAAAAACAATAAATACCTGGGTCGGACCAACCAGGTCGACCGATGTGATTGTATGGTACGCAACGGCGTTCAGAACCATCAAGCATCTTGGTTGAATAATAATAGTCAACACATTTATCAAGGATAGAGTCATAGCATACTGAAAAAATTGAAAAAAAACATTTGTCCAAATTAGCTAACCAGCTAAAGGGAGGAAGAGATTGGTAGCACTTGTATTGTCCAAGGAGACCCCAAATAATCCACTACAACACGCTTTTCCTGAAAATAAATGGCCCTGGTTACATTAACGGCCGCCAGTTAATGGTCTGTACCCCATCTGTACCTAGATCCAGGGTGCTCAAGCCTTTTTGACCAACATTGACCAACAAGTCAATACATTTATCCTGATAGTTAAATGCAAATAGTACATCTACATACTAGTATGACTGTAAGCAGAAAGCAGATCGTTTTCGTCTCGACCACATTCATAAACAAGGCACGTTTCGGTACTTTTTTCTTTTTCTTCATACTTCTCTCCAACAGCTAAGGCTACGCCATTAACAGGGCACGCTGATTATAAAAACAAAGAAATTGTTAAAATGTTGCTATAAATCATGCCCATTAGCCTTTAAAATGTTTGTAAACGTATCAAGAATGTAAATAACAAAGAGACACATTTGTTTAAGTCCTGCAAAGATAATTCTGAACATGCTTAAAATGAACTGTTCATAGAAATTTTTCAAAATATGCATGACCACTTAACTCCACGAAAACTTGTACTCGGCTTAGAACTACAAAATAAACGTTGATAATGGAGAAAAAATTAATACCATCGTAGTAAATCCAAGAAGTTCTTCCGTTGTAAGTTTGTACGCAACGGCGTCCCTCACCATCAATTATCTGGGAGAAATAAACCTGAACACATTTATCAGTTGTAGAGTCATAACATTCTGAAAAAATATGAGTTGATTGTCCAATACTACATATAAATATCATTATGCCAAGCGACCAATATCAATCAGTACACAATCTTTCTAACATCGTGACTTCATGAGACGTTTCTATTTGAATGCATTGTAAACTAACAGATTCAGATTCCAGTGAGCCGCTTCTGACCACAATCTGCCAATACATTTGGGAGAAGTCAGTCCACTCATCTACCTAAAAGCTAAATGCAAATACATGTAGTACATCTACATACCAAAATGACTGGAAGCAAAAGGCTGTTCGTTTCCTTGTTGACCACATTCATGAACCTGACACATTTCGGCACCTTTTTCTTCATACCTTTCTCCCACAGCGAAGGATACGCCATTAACATAACATACTGTATAAGAAACAAACAGTTGGTGAACCGTGGAATTGATCAAAATCTGACAATCTTTTGGGAACAGTATTTTCAACGACTTTTGACAATGAAACCTTAAGAGAAGAGAATCAGACACGAACATAGTAAGAATCCATGTTGAAGGCGTGACAAGAGCAGAACTTATTTTCTAAAAGCGATACTACATCTTAGAATGAAAAAAAAAAAAAACTAGAGCTGTGAACAGCACTGAGCGTGGCCCGTGATACTTTGCCTGATAGCTGTAAGACTTTTTGAACTTCAAACCCCTAAAGTCTGGTATCCAAAATGGTCCCTGATAAATGGTCAAAATGGTCCTCAAAAAGGTCAAAATGGTCCTTCCAAAAAGTCAAAATGGTCTCAAAATAATATTTTTATAAATGATGTTACAAATTAACAAAACATAAAGCGCTACATAATATATTTTTTGTATAATCTTTTTGAGAACTGGAACTTCAAATTATATTGTAAGTCTTAGAATGTCTTTGACTTTTTGGCCATTTTAACCAATGAATTGGTTGAAATCAAAGAGGACATTCAGAGGCCATTTTGACCAAAATAGGGTCCATGGTGACTGGCCATTTTGACCAAATTAACTTTTTGACTTTGGCAAGATTAAACATTTACTTTTTATTGCAACGGATTAGCGCAGACGCTAATGGCCCCTCGTTTGGTCAAAATGGTCCCTGATAAATGGTCAAAATGGTCATCAAAAAAGGTTAAAATGGTCTTTCCAAAAAGACAAATGGTCTCAAAATAATATTTATATTACATAATACACAATAAATTTTTTGTATAATCTTTTTGAGAACTGGAACTTCAAATTAATATTGTAAGTCTTAGAATGTCTTTGCTTTGATGAAAATATAAATAGGAACACAATTTATGTCTTCAAAATTTGTTGTTACTGTTGTTACAGAGTACAAGTGACCTCTTTTAGGGTTAAAATAGCTTCCAATTATTCCTTTGATTATCATCATGTAAGCTACAATTTATCAAAAAATCAGGGACCATTTTGACTTTTATTTTTTTGGCCATTTTGTCCTCAAAAAAGGTCATTTTGGCCAAAGAATTGGTTGAAATCAAAGCATAAATACAGAGTCCATTTTGACCAAAATAGGGTCCATGGTGACCGGTCCATTTTGACCAAAATAGGGTCCATGGTGACCGGTCCATTTTGACCAAAATAGGGGCCATGGTGAATGGCCATTTTGACCAAATTTAACTGTTATGGCCATTTCCCTTTAAGGCTGAGTTGAAATACTGTCTTTTGTTTCAATGGATTGGAGCTGTCAGTAGCCAGTTGAATTGATGTACATGTTAATCAATTAAGTGCCGTGGGTAAGAACCACCCTCAAAATAAGAAAAAATCTGATATTATATCAAATATAGCAAACACTCGAAAAAACATGTTAATTTTTATAAAGTTAAAACAATGTGTAATTAGATTAATTTATTTTTGACCTATAATAATCTTAGCAGACGATAAAAAAACAATTTGAACACTTACTTGTTATTGCAACGGATTAGCGCAGACGCGTAAACAGTTTTAATTGCTGTCTGCTAGAGTCCAGCCCTAGAGTTAAAAGATTATGTAGTCTGACTAATTTGTTTATGACCTTTAATAACCTTAGCAGACGACAAAAAGAAAATTGGTGTGTATCTTGTAGAAAGAGTTCTGTCAATGGTAGAGAAAAAATTCGAACAGGTTAATGTATAAAAATTCACTGCTCTAAATGATTGTATGTAAAATTAATATAAGTGAAAATTTAAAAAAAAAAAATGAATAATTTTTTTATACCTTTTAGAGTGTTAAAAGATTACATAATCAGATTAATCTGTTTTTGACCTAAAATACTTCACACCTCCATGTGAAAAGTTCATGCCGATAGTTTTATTACTATATTATATAACCTGCTATAACCCTGTCAATCATTTTAATCCTCTCTACCACTTTTTTTCTCAGAAAGGGGGTATTCTATGCCTATTTTCACTTTAATGGATTTTGTATTAAACTGGTCATGTCATATGTCGTTGAAAAGAGAAAATTTAGTACATACTGACTATACACACCATATTGCTATTAGATAATTGCATTGTAAGTTAGAACCCTCAGTCGAAAAAAACGCAATATTTTGAAAACATATTTTAATGGGTTATTGTCATATATCGTTTAAAAGATAATCAAATCGGCATTACAAAATTGAAAAATTTAATTCTCTGTGTTGATTAGAGAATGCGATATAGATGTCCAAAGTTGACAAAAATGTCAATTTTCAAATGTTCATAAAACCAGAAGTTAATATTTTTTAATTAATATCAGCATACCTATGGATAGCTGAGGTCAAGGACATCCTTCATTGGAATTTTCAAGGTCAAGGTCACATAATATGGCCTTTTGAATTTTCAAAAAATTCAAACGAACATAACAAAATTTCAAATTCGAAATTCAAAATTCTGTTCCAACAAACTGTAAACAAGGTTACAAGGTTTTAATAGACACCAAAATCATAAAAATCGGATAACAAATAGAGGACTTATTGATTTTTTGCTGAAATGTGTCAGTCTGTGACGGCAGCTTATGCATCACTTCCGGTTTGGATTTTTTATGCTAAGTGCATTCTAATTATGACTGACAGACAATATATATAGTTTTTGTCAATATCTGAAATTTATACCGGAAGTGAGGCTGCTAGGCGTGATTTTGAAAAACCGGAAATTCTCACGTCAAAACCGGAAGTGATAGAAAAATTTTGATTTCTATGGACATTCTGTACATGTCCTATGAATTTCAGGTCAATCGGATAATTAGCGGCTGAGTTAGAAATTTTGAGCTTTTTTGAAAATTTTGGTTTCAAAATTTTTGGACAAAAATATTTAAAAATTTAAATTTGTGTAGTCCCACCTGATACTCCTTTTTACAATGAATATATTAAAGAAAATTTCAGCCAAATCGGTCCATAAATAAACCCTACAGACTAAGTGCAAAATAATTGCATATTATGCAATAGCCCACTCCTGGTTCAGCAAAAATTGAGTTTCAGATATTCATTTTTGATTTCAGGTCATTTAATAATGTTTGGTGGATACAATTATGCTTCACCATTTTCGATTTTCTCTAAAAAGTTTCCCAAAAAAAAAAAAAAAAAAAAAAAAAAATAAACATAACGAAAACAAAGCGTGACGAATCGAAAGATTTGCCACGCAAAAAAAATTCTTTTTTATCAGATTAACCTTTTGGCCTCAACTTTACGATTAACATCTACCTAGTTCCCGGTCTAATTAAACAAGAGTTGTCTTTTCCTGACCATTTACCGGGCAAGATAGCTGCCTATCAGAATATTTGAACGGGCTTACCTTGTGGTGCTGGACTGGTATATGACGTGGTTGTTAGAGGTATAGTGGTAGGTACAGTAAAAGACCACACTCTGGTGATACAGGCCACTGTTAGTAATATCACTATTGCTGAATACATCATGCTATATTATAGGAATAACACAAAGAAAACATTTCGAATCAATGAGAAACTGAGAAATATTTATGCTACACGACCCCCTTTGTTCTTTGCGCAACGATATACGACCTTAAAGGTTGGCTTCCTTATTTATTTTAGTGCCAAATTAAACAAATTATCTGATAATTTGCATTCCTTATGAATTATCCGTATGTTTCGAATCATAATGTTATATCTTTGATGTAACTAATTACAATTTTTAACAAATCATAAATATCCATGTGCATGGGAGCGGATTTGTCAAAAATATTGGAGGGGGGACGAACCATATCGGAACGTCGCGAAGAGCCGCAGGTGAGGGCTTTTAACATTAGGTCCTACCCCTAGAAAAAAAATGATGCATTTTGAACCATATTTTGAGATTGGAGGTAAAGGTCGTGACTTTCGACACTGATTTTCTTTTGATGATTTCTGTTATTCACAAAATCTTTTTAACCTATCAATTTATGGGGGGTGGGGGAGAAGCCTTTTGACCCCCACCCCCTCCTTTTCTGAGTTTAAGTCTGGATAAGCAAAATGAAACCTTTTTTGATCGATCATTGCAAACGGTAACTGTTGTGTATTATGCATATGCAGTGCACGTACGAATTAAGAAATATGCCTACCTTTGCTCTTCAAATTCCAAATCCACTTCTGATAATTAATCTAAATCAAAATCCATTTAAATATGTTATAGCTTATTTTTGTATGTCAATATCTGCCAATAACATTTATAAAAAAAATAGCAGTTTTTTCGTATATGTTGAGAATGTGTTCCGTCATTTGAACAATTAAAGAGTTGAAGCCTTAAAGGACCGTCACAACCTGTGTTTATATGCTTGTCCATCAGCCTCTCTGCAGTTTTCAAACACCCGTGTTCGATTAATGTGAAATTAAAGGGAAAGATTCGACATTTCCAAGGACCGATTTTTGTCTTGAATGTATATAAATAGCCTTTAAAAGTACAAGAATTGCACAAAAATCGCATAATCCCTTCAAATATTCCTCTAGCATTTGTCGTTCAATTTCTGTATTATATATATTTTTTTATATAAAGCATAGTCTCACTAAAATACGAGTCGTATAATTAACTTTTAACCAATCAAGATAAGTATGGATACACATGGATTTGAAAGCTTAAAGTTTGAGCGCTGTTAACAATATTACTGATTTTCGTAACTAAAAATAATACTTGTAGGCATGATTAGTCGAACGACCACATAAACTGACCTTTTTGGCTTTCAAATTGGGCTATTAATTTGTATTAAAACTTTCAATCTTATAAACTTGTTTGCATTTTTGATAAAATTTGTACATTTACAAAAAATTTTTTTTTTTTATCACTTCTCATAAATAAGATATCCATCATTATAGCTATAGACTGTACATATAATTTTGTCATCCTTGTAATAATTGGTTATTGTGGTGTTTTTTGTTTATTTGTGTATGATTGTATTGTCTATAAGGGGCAGAATGGAAGACAGGCCTATCTTTGGGTACTCAGGATTATCTTGATGCTCATCGGTAATGTATGGCCTAATTTTCTACCCTTTTGTAATAAAGATATTATTATTATTATTAGTATAACGAAAAATGAAAGTGCCCTTTTAACAAAAGCAATAGGTTTGAATACAGTAGCGCTTAGTTTTCCAAAAAAATGGCGGCTAACTGTTACATAGTAATAAAAACCTCTTGTGACGTCATCCCATTGTTATGGCAGGTCTTTCTTTTTGCTAATATCCCTCAACCCAGGGACATTCGAGAGAACATCCCTCAACCGAGATAATATCCCCGTGGACAGGTACATTAGAGATAATATCCCCTCTACCAAAGTACATTCGAGAGAATATACTTTAATCTAACACCAATACATTTGAGCAATCAACTCTACGTCTTAAAGATTTTTTTTCTTTCAAACTTAATATTGAAGTTTCAAAATCAAGCTGATGAATCGTAACTAGTCACTACCCAGTGACAAAGTATGCAATCTTATCAGATATTATCAAGTCACAACCCATACGAAACTTCGCATCTTTCCTAGCTCCGTATGTGTCGCAGATAAAGACACGAACCTAATCACCAGCCATGACGCCAACGATATTCGTTGAACGATAAAGTATGCATCAAATTTAATATCAAAACGTTTATAGGATATCAATAAGTACTTAAATGCTAAAAATATTCCCAAATTTAACAATGTGTATTTACTGAAGAAGTTGCAGTACAGAACTATTTTTAATAGCGGAGGCGTTTTTGAGTTACGAGACTAGAAACCGGAAAGACGATTAAAGACATTTCGCACCATTATGAGTTGTGTCGAACTCATTAACATTAGTCTGCTTAAATTTTCATTCTTTTTCACTAAGTATGGATCAAATAAAATACATTCTCTTCGTATGTGTTTGTATAAATTGGTTTGTGTGGTGTAGAATCCATCTAGAGCCATTTGGTTTGTTTACATGAAGTCGTTTCGTCTCATTTCTGGTCTCCGAGAGAAAAATTTCTACGCGTGAACTATTTAAAACATGGTTGGTCAATAGGTCAGAGTAATAACTCCGATAGGTAGAATTTCTCTGTTGATCAGAATGGTCACAACCCAGTGATCTATAAGGTTTCTTGCTTCCTATGATACAATAAAGGTTGATAAAACAATATATACCCTCACATTTCTTGTAATATTTTTTACTGGTCATCTTATTTTTTAAAAACGGTTTTAAAAATTTAAAAACTAGATTTTTAGAGCGTAATTAATTTTCGAGGGATTTATATCTTACAATACTACATTTTAGAATTTTTTAATGTAAAATTAGATATTTAATATTAAAAACTAAATATTTCTGAAAATTCTGGAACATTTTTTCACACGACATGGATTACCTCCCATGTGATGTTAAATGTATTGATTGATTTTTCAACATATTTACCAATTATTTGAATAAGGAATCGGTTTTTATGTCGGATAATGCATGGTTTCTATCGGGATTAGTTGTCATAATGCCCTTGGGCTCGGGAAAGCCCTCGGGTCTTCGGCCCTCGTGCTTTCCCGAACCCGCGGGCATTATGTCAACTAATCCCTCGAAGCCATGCATTATCCTACACATAATCTGGGCAAACAACGTAGTAGTTGGTTTGACAACAGTATCAGTATCGGCACTGTTTTATGTCGACCATTTTCGCTACGCCTGACAAATGTTTATATGACACTAGTAGCATAAATGTGCACCATTCCAATTTTTAGTCAAAAAAAATTCTTGCATTTCCAATAAAACGACGCGTTTTCTAAAGGCCATTTAAATAATTGACAGCTGTTATTGCGATAGTGATACCCGAATGACGATTTGTATGCAGACATTTCTTTTAATTTTTAATCGAGACAACCTCGACGTATAGAAAAATTCTGTCATACCAATTGACATCCATACAAAAAACACAAAATATTAATTTTTTCTGTCATTTGGATAAATGGGTTCTAGCTACAGAGTTGAAAGGCTGTCACAACCATCTGTGTTCTATTCTGCAGATTTCAGTTTTTTCTGCCTTTTATAAATAGAATTCTAAAAATCTAAAAGTTAGGAACAATACTAGCATGCTAGATTACCTAGTATACTATAAGTTTACTATAAATTATAGATAAGCGCATTTACCGGACAAGATGGCGGTCTATCAATTCGAATCGTAATGTTAGCCAAATTAAAACAAAATAAGACTGTACAGGTATAGAGATGTGAACATTACTCGCTGACGAAAAAAACCCCCAAAAAACACGATAACATCTCTGAATGTGTTTAGTGCACCAAGAGAGTACAGGGCGATTTTCCAACCTCAAGATATTTGGATTTCAATAACGAGTGACTGTGATGCTTTTTCTGTTCCTGGCATTTGACAAGATTTTCATATTGAAGACAAATTTCTTTGCAGTTTCTGGAACCTAAATATTAGATGACACAAAGTTCGTGAAATTGATGGTCTTTCAATCGAATGGGTTTCCGCTAAAATGTTTCGCAATTCTATTTTTGATCATGGTTGTATTTTGAAAACGAGTACTGACAATCAGCTGATAAAGAGATTGGTAAATAGAATATCGGATATAGTCATCATAAAACCACCACATTTCAGAGTATTCAAGGCGATTGTTCTTTAGTATTTCTATTTGAACAAGATTAACTGGTACAAGTCAGGCTTTTAACTGGTACAAGTCAGGCTTATTTGTAGAGGCCATGAGGAAAGTAGTATTTGGGAGCACATATTAATATAAAGCTTGCCCAAATTAAGTCAAGTTATCTGCTTCATATAACACAAAATTTTTTTTAGTCTCTGTGAGTTCTTGATCTAGTTTGTGGAACTGGACCCAAGATCAAGAAAAAAAAACGTGTCTCAGCTAAGACGTGAACTTAAGACGGATCATGAAACGACTTAAGCAAATCTTAGCTAAGCTTGGACTGTCATGAATTTATGACGTATCATACATTTTAATGACATTTTAATTTAAAATTCACTAGTTATACTGCAAAAATGTTCCTTTCTGACATTTATTTCTTTAATTATCTGACCCAAGTAAAACAAACACTAAAGTACGAAACTTTATTAAGTTTTGGACGATAATTGGAAGTAATGAAATAATGCAAATACAAAATAAGATTCTAATACAAAAGTACGTGACTACAAATTAATAGGAAATATAAAATTAGATACTTCTAAAAATGAAAAAATGTATGCAATATTTCAAAATATATATACCAAAGCCCACGAATCCTTTAGGTCCTAATAAACGCTTAATTGTAGCGAAATGTCTCTCCTGTGTATTTAAAAAGGTTTCACCTAGAAATATTGAGGCTTTATTATGCCGAACCCAAAAACTAGGTCAAAGAGCGTGGATACTCAAAACGATTTTTACGAAACATAAAAAACTCCACTTTAGCGCAAATAGCGAAGACCAGACTCTATGCCAAAGTTTTCTGCTAAAACTTTTCAACGAATCAGTATGTCACTGGATAGAACATGCATGCATAACTCTGCAGGCAGCTGTGATTGATAGAAATGCATGTTTTGACAGTTGTGTTGTTTAGATTGTCTAAAGAAACTGCCTGGCCTGACATAACGTTACTTCACCATATGTGGATCTAACGAGAGTTTGATTGGCACGTATTGAAATATGAAAATAGACTTAAAACATATTTAAATGAATTTTGATGTGGATTAATTCAGTAGCCAATTTGCAGTTTTGAAGGTACAAAGGTGGGTACGTGTAAATATCAAAATTATTTATTCAGACATACTTATTAAACTGCACAATTTCGTTACGAGTTATCTCCCGTAATGTTTTGTCCCAATTATTACAGTCAACAAAAACATTTATTTCCCTCATGTTGAATTTTAATAACTAAACTGCCTTGAAAGTTTAACTTTACAATTGATTTTGTGACAGAAATCAGTAACCTATTCATAACCGCGGCACATCCGGGTAACTACGACGTCACGTGATTTCTATAAATAGCCGCAGTGAAAACAAACCTTTACGAGATATGTATTTCATGCGAAAGTGTTTCGAAGATAGCTGTTAAAATTTGTTTTAGTGCAATAATGCCTTCATAATGCACCTGTGGCCAGATCAAACAAGTCATTTACTTGTGTAGACTGACAAGGCTAGTATCTAACCTATTTATGCAATTACCAACAGCGGGATCATAATTGGACTAAGGACTGAACTATGTTTAGTCCGCAAGTTCAGTTAATCCGTAAATTGATTGAATAATTGAGATTATTATTTTTTACAAGGTATTTTTAGAATAATATTCTCTTCTGATTGTTTTTTTGCCTGTCAATCAGTTTCCGATTTATTAATATTCATGAGAAGAGGATACCTTGAAACAATAATATCCATCAATAAATTCATTACGTGACAAAAATCCTTTGATCTTTTCGAGGTCAGGTGACTGTCAGGTGGCGCCATTCCGTCACGCCCAGTCTGAGTGTTTCTACATTTTTTCTACCTTGTAAGCAGTAGACACTACTTGACCTCTAGCCTATCTTCTGAAATTTATTCCCTGATCTACTAGGGGCCTATCACAAATATTCAAAATTGTATTATCAATTTCATTTCATTTGTCTGCGGAATGTCTTTAGGTCCACCGAAATATAAGTTTGGAAATATACAACCGAAATAAAGATGCTTCCCTCCAAGAAATTACCCGTGAAAATGATACACTTTTCGGAAAATTCCCGTGCGTAAAATCGTATTTTCAAATAATTATTTTAACGGTTGGTACTTTCATAAACCTAAAAACTATCTAAGATTCTTAGAATTATTTTAAGGCTACTATTTCAATTCATACAAATAATATGCGAAATATCTGCTGTGATAGGCCGTTGGGTTTCTGTTGATTTCTACCGAAAATTCGCAGACCAAATTTTACCGTTTATCACTCGCCAATTGCATAACGAATTAACGAAACCACTTTTGAAACCCTGCATTATATCCCATAAGTAAATAAAGAAAAAACTCGACTAAAATATTGATATTATTTGAGTAAAATGTGTCGACGATTCGTCTTAGGATTTGTCGACGAGTTGGTCTGTTATTATTTAAATGGATCCGAAAATTTAATCATCTAATAATAATGTAAACATAAGTAAAACAAGCAACATCATCAATTAAAAATCTTTATTTAAGGGCCTACTCTCTACACATGTATATGCCCTAGTAGGTCTAGGCCTATTGTTTATCACCATGATTTTACGGAGCAATCTATCTATGCAAATGTCAATTTGTAAAATGCTACCACATCCATTTAGAATGGTTCTGCACCTTCGCTGCATTTTTCTAAACAAACAAAAAACAAACAACAACACATAGACAGTTGCATACAACATTTCTAATATGGATATCGTAATACAAAGTAACCATCTAAACAATTAGCATAGTCATAAGCCATCTTAACTGCGCTACTTTCGGTTTGTTTTCACTGCGGACGTTTTCGCGCGCTAATGATCACGTGACCGATGACGTCGACCCGCGGTTACGAATTGATGTAATATCATTGGGCGGGTATTGTGGCGCCAAGCAGGGTATGCCAACTCTTCTAGACACCTGATACCACTTTTCATTATGAAATATTTACTCATTTATTGTTATACTTCCTCAAATGAAAGGTTCATTAGCTGCTACCATTATATAGTCAATGTGTTCACATGGATTCCGATTTCTGTTGGGATCGTTCGTGCTTGGTTTTATTATGATACCAATTTTATGCAAAGGTACAGATTTTCAAAGGTAGGATTTTCATGGATGTGATACAGTTCAATATTCCTTGACGCTGCGATCAGACTATCCATATTACGCCTGTGTAACGACTTCTGATAAGTCTATGCTGCTATGCATCTGGGTCATTTCAATTAAATGTAGGCGATAAAATGGGCATCCACACTTACAACATGACTCAGTTCTTAGTCCACTTTTTGCACAAACTCCACATCTTTTTGTAGGGTACTTTTTTCTTAAACTCCGTAGCAGCTATGCACTATAGGAATTGTCGCACCCGACGCACCCCCCCCCCCCCCCTGCATACATGCCTGAAGTTGTCAAGCATTTTCACATCTTTTTGTCCTTTTTAACAAGCAAAAGCATGATGTTTGATATTATGTTATTTCACCCCTTTTGAGTTTCTCATTTGATTTATCTCGTGGAATATTCTTTCTATTTAAATGAACAGTTCTACATACATGCACTTGTTTTCTGGATAATCGGCTGTGGACCATACCTTTACTAACAGCATTTCTACCGGTAGCAGAACTAGTGGGGTGTCTTCAACTGGTACTACTGTGTGTCGTTTGACTGAGCCTCTGTCGTGGGCCATTGACATACCCTTCCGTAGGCGTAAATGCCCTATAGACCCCCCCACCCCCTGACAGATTAGTTATTGATGGTGTTGTGCTCGGGACACTGGCAGTGGCAGGCTCAAAAAAGCCGATGAGCTGAAATATTTCAATCAGTCCTAATCCAGTGAAGTTAATTAAAGGGTTAAATTCAGCTCTTATTGGATTACAGTCTTCATGTGTACTAAAACTGTGCATGTTATTAGTAGTCTTTCAAACGAAAATTCACTCGATCACGTGAAGTAAACATAATAGGTCGTCTTATTCTTATAAAAAATTATAATATGACATACCTCTCTCCGCATCCTATCTATGCGAGTATGCTGAACAATTTGAGACACCAAGCCTTGTATACTCTCCGGCGCCTCAATGGTGTTTGTGAGGCGGTTCTCCAATAAATCGTCAAATTGAGAAGCTGAAATGTCACGTCTGTGCGCCATGATTTTGCCTTCTTGTGAAGTCATTGAATTTGCTGTCACGAACTCCTGAATGATCACGTGCGGCACCAAGATTTTTTACAGAACGAAAAACGTATTGACATCATTATTTGACAATTTCTTCTTGATTAGTGATAATTCTTTCCTTGTAATAAATTTTGTTTCTGGTGTGATAAATATTATCTTATATAAATTTTTTGAAGTATGAAATTTATTGTGGATAATGAAATTTCTTCATGGTGTGATAAAAATTACATGATTTTTGTTCAAACATGAAAAAAAAAGAAAAAGAAAAATTCTAGTGAGAATAAAATGCCATGATGTAATCAAAATCGACAAGGTAATGTTATTTCTTGTCCTGTAAATATTTCCTCTTTGGTTTGTCATATGACATTGATTTTTTAATAGAACTAGAGATCTAACGTCAAAACGTGACTGAAGTCTGTATGTGCGCTGACGCCATCTTGGTTGTACGACAAAGGACACATAACGAAATAATTTATGTGTAAATTATATTTTAGTTGAACTTTGACACCGCTGCGTCATCGTGTAACCCCTCATTTGCATTAGCCTCATCTTGACTCTCCACGCTCACGTCTACCGATGCTGTCACGAGTTCTCATTTTTCTGATCTTTTTCTTAACCAAATGTATATTATGTCCGGAAAATCTAAACCAGCCTCCAAGAGACCTCGAAGAAATACAGCCGGGAACCGAATGGACTAGATTATGCAGGCGTTAACTACTCCTATCAAAGTAGGTAGGCAAGTTAATGAATCAGACGAATACACCGAGTCTGACCTACTGAGTGGTGAACAAGTACAAGGTCACGACGAGTTGACGTCAAGGCCAGAAGTTGACGTCACCTTGAACCTAGACCGGATGTCAACAAACAAAATGTCAACACAGAGCAACTCCTTGTGAAAAAAGACGAATTAACATCGCTCCGAGAAGAATTGCAGAAGATTCGTAGATTTAGAGAGAAGACTCGCTTAGAACGGGAGATATCCGAAGAAAGACAATTATTAGAGCGGGAACTTCAATCAAAAAACGACTCAGACTAGAGCTTCTCTGCCAACTGTAGCCGTAGGCCTATCCCCGCTGCATCAAACTCAACAAAGTCAAAGACTGGCAACAACAATCTCTTCCTTAGGTGAGAATCCCCCTTCTTCCAATATTGTATGTGAGCTGACTCCATCTTGTTTGTACGACAAAGTACACATAACGTTATATCTATAAATAACGCTGTTCGCGGCACTTCTAACTATTGGTATCCCCCCAAAAATACCTAAGAAGTCTGGTAATTTCCCTGCTTTGTGTAGGCCCATAAATGAAATTGAAAAGCAAAGAACTCAAAGAAAGTAAGAGTAAAAAAAAATATTCCATAATTTTAGTTTCCCGACAAATCTGTGGCTTCAAAGATTTGATTTGATTGTATGCGACATTAAATGTTTTAATTGTGTCTTGTGTCGGCGCATGAAAGTCATCATTTTACTGGATCTAGTGTAGAATTTCTGCTAATAAACTGAAATACAGAACTCTTGTCGTCTGTAGACCGAAGTGAGTACTTGTAAGTGTCTTTCTTGTAATAGACACCATTTTTCTCCAAAAGTCTGCAACCACGGGTCTTATTCTTGAAAACTTAATTAGATAAAATACAGATTTTAAGCAATACGGTAATCTGATTGGATACTAAAGCTGTATTTAAAATCAATTTTAGTGATTGACCAATCAGATGACATAAGCACTAAAATCATTGTAAGGTAAGTTTAGGAGAATAAGGCCCCTGATACGTCTGAAAATTGTGGCTTGATTATAAATCTTTGACACACTGATTTGGAGTTGCACCTGAATTCTCGACCATGTCACCGACGTTTCAGGGGTTTGAAAAGGAATTCAGCACAGCTACCAGTTGCAAACATTGAAGGTACTCCACTTCCTTTGCGTATTTTAATTGAACATAATTCTTAAATTGCACCAAAATACAAAATTGTTTTTGCATAAGAGTTGTCATCGTTTTTATCGTCTGCTTTAATTCTTCTAGTCTGAATGATTTTCACCTTCATTATAATTTTCGATTAATTACAAAATGGCTGTTCTCTAACGCTTTGTGACGCATTATGATGTTATGAATTATGAACATGAAATAAAATGATCAGAAAATCTTCCGACTGAATACCAAAGTAAATAAATCGGCTCAAAATAAAATTGGGCAACAAGTACGTTTTCTATTTATATAGAAATCTCCATGACCATGTGGGAACAAACATAGAAAGGACATAATAAAAAGTGCTTTAAATGTAGCAAATTTCTGATAGTGGTGCATTATCTCTGGTTGGCCAGGGTGTAGTCATTACCATTTTTTTTATGCTTACATCATTTTTATTTCCCAAAGAACATCTGATACTATCTTTTAACTGCTTTCTGAATGTTGAGAACTCTATTTGGTATTTAGTATCCCGAGTTAGTTGGTTTACTGTCATTTAAATCAACAGGATCTGGTTGCTGTGGTGCTGGACCTGCATCATTAGTGTGTGAGTTATTCGAATCACACTCAAATGTTAATAAATCTTTTAGTTGACCATTTTCAGGGAGCAAGTTTTTCCTTTTCTGACAAATGACTATTTGTGAATAAACAAACTTTGATAATTTCTCTTCGAACATTAAAGTCTTTAGCGGTTTCATTAACGTTAATTTCCTCAGGGAAATATTTGGACTGGTTCGTTAATTTCTTGAAGAAATGTTACACAATGGCCACTTGAAGAAATCCCTCTTGGCATGTGAACATAATTAGATGGTGATATTTTGGCGATAGGCTGTTGTTCGAAAAAAACCCAACAAATTAGGACAACTAAGGACAAACCATCAAGCTCACATAGGACAGTACCTGGATCCATACTGTTTTCTTTAGAAAACGGTTTAACAGTATGTTTGTCTTTGTGACATCTTTTGCAGATGGTGAGCTCATCTTCATTTCAAGTCTCCTTTCACAGCATATAATGCAATATTTGAAGTTGTGCGTCATCTGCCGAAGCTCAAAATGTCTAATTTAATCTTAGGTGTCATTTTCATGCGGATTTTAACTCAATGGTGGTGCACTGGTTTTCGTGTTTTAAAGGGTTTGTCTTCGTTTAATTTTTCATTTTTTTCTATCTGAAGCGCTTTTTGCTCCTCGACACTTCTCGATGGGCTAAAAATATACTCTTCCATTCTAGTTAACTCCGTCCAATTGTCGGGGTTTGAGTGTTAAACCTTAGTTTTAGGAAGTAATTGCTGAATGAGTGTTTGTGCTGGGTTGTTTTCGTCTTGGGCAAAGAAATATATTCAACTGAAGGATAAGTGATATGTTTATCTAGATCACACACTTTCTTTTTGGTAAAGTCATTATGGTTCTTCTACCACCTGGGGAAGACGACTCCAGAAAAACCTGTTATTACTTTTACACGAGTTAAAAAATAAACTGATAAATCTCAGCCACCACTTTTTATTTTTTTAAGGAAAACACATGCTGGCACATCTTTAGAAAGAAATCAGAATATCAGTGAAACGGAATCAAATTGATGATTGTGGGTAATTGTAACCTTTCTTCCAAATCAAACAGCATTGTAACAGTCTACTAATTGTACGATAGACCATCAAGTGTTCATAATCACCCAAGGATGAAAATCAGACGAATCAAAAAATATTTCATGGGTTATTGCCCTTGCTTTTGAAAATATGTTGTGGACACGAGGGAGCTGGTTTTTTGGTGGATTTTGATCAAACTTGGTATGATTGTTTGTATTAACCTTGGGATAAACCCTATTGAAAATCAGAAACGACAACAAAATATTTTGAGAGTTATTGCCCTTGACTTATAAAACACATTAATTTTTCAGTGCTCGGTCTAATTGAGGGCGATTTTTGAAGGGCGTACAAATCGACGGCATCAAATATGTTTGATATTTTCGGCCGATTATTTTCACTGGCGATTAAGTTCGCCTGCAAATTCTTTTGTGTGCCACTAACAGGCCGATCATGTTTATATCGTGACGTAATGTTTACATCTTCACGAACGTATGGCCAAGGAAGTCGCCATTAAAATTCGAGTCAGTAGCTCGCAATGACATGAAAGTACCGGCAGACCCCTATATGGCCTATTTTTATTATTTCCTCATCACTGTATCCTGTCTTTGAATATGTGGTAACACCATGTCAAATATGTTGTGGAAATGTTCGGAAAACATCTTCATATAGGAACTAAACATCATCGTATTTTCCGTTTCCAACTTACTCACTGAATTCGGAAACACTTCTTTTCTTTGTGCCCCCCCCCCCCCCCTTCACATATTAACACTAACTGCAATTTGTTTTCTTTCTGACATTTATTTAGACCCCAAAATATATATTCACAAGAATCATACGCTATTCCAGTAGCATCTAAATAATTCCATAAATTTACAACAGGACATAATTTCCCACTAAATTTTGCTATTGGTAACCAAGCACCATCCCTATACATGTCAGTTTGAGACTTTTCAATAAATATCAACATGTAAGAATCGTGGAAAACAATATCAGTTCTACAAATATACAATAATTCAGCTGATCTTAAAAAACTTGCAAATGCTAATAACAAACATCAAATTGTTCCAAGATTGTACAGATTAGGACATTGTATTAACTTCTCATATATCTTATTAAACAATTCAACTGTGACAGGAGACTTCTTTTGAACAGCTTTGACTAATTTCCTTTCAGCAGATTCTAAGATTAATGACTACTGTAAGGCTAGAAATTAATGCGTCAACAAATAAATGCGACATGGGGTATAGAGACTAAAATGCGAGTACAAATTAATGTGATCCGCGATAGGTGTCGCATTTTTAAATATCATAAAAAAGAAAATGGCTTCCCGGAAGTATGACGGCTGGTGCAGCAAAAGCAGTATTTGTTATTACGTAGCTCTGCTGATGTTTTTTTACTTTTACAATTGCTGTACACGGGGAAAACAACTGCGTGTCACGCTAAAATGCGGATACAAATTAATGCGATCGCGGATAGTTCGCAATTAACGCATTAATTTATATCTCACAATAATTTGTAGCCTTGCCTAACTTATCATCAGATGGACTAGGCAAGCTTGTTAAATCATGTATATATTTAATGCTATAATAAGCCGTATAAATCGGAGAAACAAATAGTGCAGATTGACATAACATCGTTAAATACATAGAAAAAAGAAATAGCTTTACTGGTAAAGTCAAGTCCGACACATTTTGCACATTTTTTCCATCTATTAAACCCATTAACATACTTCTTCACTGGATTATCTGCTCGAGCTCCTACCAATAAATCAGGTAAACCATTCGCAAGACGCTTCAAATCATTAAGTAAATTATCAATATCTTTCTTATATACATCTCTTAAAGCCTGTAAAATACATAAATTAAGTGTTAAACACACAAGAAAAATCTTGGTCACTTTCACCAAAAAGCCTCCTTTAATTCTGCTGACTGTGAAAGCTTCCTTATTAGTAGGTAAATATATAACATATTTTACAAAATTTCTATAATGCCTGCCGTTATAGATCAAAGGCCAATAAAATGCTGATTGTCACTCTGAAACTATTAGAGTTCCCATACTCATGCGCATATCAGTGGCGGATTTAGGCGGGGGTGTGGCGGGCGTGCGCCCCCCCCCCCCCCCTAAAATCTGCAAAGCATGGGTTGTCCACACGTAATAAGTATCTGAAGAGACGACGAAAGCTAGCATGTCGTCGCATTCAATCTGTTTTAACATTCTAAAACATTATAACAGTAACAGTAATTTAACAGAATTATTGAACGAGACTAGAAAAATATTTCAATAACTTTGATCATTTTAACCTCAAATAATTTTTCGACTCGCTCCACTCGGCGAAATTTTATTCTGCGCCCCCCCCCCTCTCCTAACGTCAAATCCTGTATCCGCCCCTGATTTCTCTTGGTGATTTGAGCGCAAACATATTGTCATATTATTGTAATCTCATAATAGGTATTGCCACAAAATTCCTAAAATAAAATTATTTTGAAATATCCTCCTTAAGGTGGGTTTATACAGAGCGCGAACGCGACCGGCGCGAACGCGACCGCGAACGCGACTTTTCATCAGTTCAGTCATTCAAATAGAGCGCGAACGCGGAAAACCGTCGACGGCTTTGAACTTTCTCTCCGATTCCCTTCCATAAATATCTTTCTTTTTTACTGTGTCTTTGTAAGATTTTTCAGCTTAGTCAAACAAAACTGGATTTCTTCAACTTCTAAAATCAAAACTTTCGTTTTATCCATTGTTTGTACCCTACAAGCAAATTGGAAAAGCCATGTGCACAAGTTTCTATTTTAGGAAATGATGCAAGGGAGGTGGTACAAGCTGATTGGTTGATAGTAAGAAATCCGCCGCGACTTTCTGAAAAATTCGCTCTTGGCCCAATCTCGGCGGTCGACCACGCGAACAAATATTTGTTCGCGTTCGCATTCTATTTGAACGGTCCCTCTTTAAAATGATTAAACCATTCCATGACGAAAAACCGCGTTCGCGTTCGTGTTCGCGCTTTGTATAAACCCACCTTATACACAACGATCTAATGATGAAACACATGCTAATTTAAACGCAACCTTTTAACAGTCATGGCTAATACTTATTATGACTATCTTTTAAATAGTGGTTTTAAGGCCTAGCATTAGTACAGTGATATTATATTAACAGATTGCATTGGTTCTTCGGTTTTATATTATTTATGATTAAAATGAGTCAAAGACTCCCTGCAGTAAAGTTTTGATGGCCCTGCTATTACATGGAATAGATAAATTATAATTATACATAAAGCTGCAAATTACGAATGATCTTACCTCGACTCTTTGTGACTCGCTTAGCTGTTTCTACGGATTCCATAAATTTGCCACCATTATCTAATTTCGGACCTAACTCTGTAACCGAAGTCGTGGCACTAGAAGTAGCTTTCCTATTCTGAAAAACAGGAACCGCCATTCTTACTGTTTGTCGAAAACACCCTTCCTTCACTAATTTATCTTGAATATCTGCCGTATTCATCATACCTTGAAAAAAGGCCAAAACAATAATTTATGAAAAAATACATTCATCAATTTTTGGTATACAGAAAAAGGGAACATGAAGTTAACCTAAAACTTATTTCTCAAACTCTGATTTAAATACAGTCCTAAGTCGATTACTTACCAAGTTTTAGCAGGAGAAAGACACCCTTTACAGATATAAATGCTGAAAACCTTGAAAAATTTGCAGAAGTATGCAAAAGCGCGTCTTAAAATTGCAGTACAATTGCTAAGACTAGCTATGAAGTAACGCTATTGTGAAGTAACCTTATTATGACGTCATAGTGATCTACAATAATAGATCTTTTCCTTATCTTCCTTATTAAGTATAGGTTAATGGCCGAAAGCAGTCCAATAAGTTCAATAATGATCGTAACACAAGGACCGAAGGTCCGCGTGTTACGTCATTATTGAACGCATTGGACTGCTTGAGGACCATTAACCTACTTAAAATACAGATCAACCAAAAAACAGCTCACTGTAAATTCATGCGTCCCCCATCACTATGTCATTATACCTACTCTAACAAGAACACAGTCACGTGCATTATTATAGGTCACACGAGATAAACTCACGTGCCATAACACACAATTGCAGATTAACTCTCGAGATGTTTGGATTGGATTTATAAATATTCTTGATCGGGTAAATTATTGTAGTTTTTTATTGCTTCACTTCTCATTTTAATCTTTAAACGATCGTAATGTACATATGGCATGCCTATATTGTTTTTTGTCGTCTTCAGGACAATGATTTATGCATTGTATTTCGAATTTCGAACATAACAAAGCTTTCTTTGAGATTTCACACTACTGCTACTGTTAGCCTTAGAATGTCTTTGCTTTGATAACGAATATAATTTTTGTAAGATTACATTAATTGGAAATGTATTTCTCTCTTAGAAATTTCAACCAGAAAAGGTCACAATGTTTAACTAAAAATTGTCCTCTGTAAAAACAAACTTTTAAGACATAAATTGTGTTTTTTTATTTTGGCGGAAAAAATGAAATAGTTTCAAGACTTCAGAAACCATAAGTTTCGTTTTACAAGTCAATTTTGTGCAGTTTGGTACACTGCGGCAAAACGCACCCAACGATTCATACATGTTTTTGAAGCCAAAAGATATAGTGAGCAAAATCAATCAGAAACAGGTCACCAAATCACCAAAAGTGAGCATTATTCAATCATTTTATGATGTCACAGCGGTCCAAAATTTGCCGCCATTTTGAAAAAAATGTACTCTTGGCAAAACGCCCGTACCAATAAGTTAAATATTGGACCGTCAAGATCAAATGGTGACGTCACATCTGTATTTTAACTAAATATATTCAAATCTTCCAAAAGCAAAAATAAAAAATCATTGTGTTTATTTCAATTTGTAGAACACTGGTTCCATATCTATTTGCTTTCTCCTTGGACCCTCTTTACTGCGAAGAATGGTTTTTTTTTTATAAACAATATTTTATTAATACATTAAATGGATTAGGGTTAAGCCTATATGACCCCTCTCCATAGAAGAATGTACAGATCCAATGGTAATTAGTGCGCCCCCCTAAAATTTGCAAAGCATGGGTTGTCCGCACCATTTTACCACAAATGTTTCTCGCCACACTTCGCTTGGCAAGATATCTATCTACATTGCACCCACTCCAGAAGAATATTTCAATAACTTTGATTATTTTAACCTCAAATAATTTTTCGACTCGCCCCCCTAACGTCAAATCCTGTATCCGCCCCTGCATATGCCCAATAAGATTAATTGGTGGCACTATCCAATTCATTTCAGAACTCCAATCAATAGTAAAAGCATCTACAAATCCACAATCTGGATTCCAACATCTAGGGCAAGACAGGGTAATATGGGTCACTAAATTACAGAACCTTCTGGATAGATGATAAATTACTAAATCCTATTTAATCAGCATTATTTCATAAAGAGCATTAAAACTATTATTTGAAATGAGCAATGACCTGTAAACACTGTAAAATCTTACCAATTATTAAGGTAAAAATATTCTACAGATGGCCCATATTATCCTGAACCCTTGGGTAATATGGTCCAAGTGGAAAACTCTACTTTCATGTTATACATTAGAAGAAAAAAGAGAAATTGAGATATGATTCGATTGAATATCAATAAGTGTTGGCCTGCTTTCAAATCACGGAGACATCTTATGATCGTTTCATTTTCCTGCGAATTTACTTGAAAAGGTTGTTGTTTTTTTGTTTAGAATAAAAAATTAATTAAGTGTAAAATTAAAAACTTTTGAAAATTGCAACTTCTATCGTAAAATTGAAAAAACCGAATTGTTGGATCTTTTGAGTTAAAATTTACTTGAAAAGGTTGTTGTTTTTTATTTAGAATAAATCATGAAAACAATAACAAAAATTCATTTCCAATAAAATTAATTAAATGAAAAATTAAAAACTTTTGAAAATTGTAACTTGCAAATTGAAAATACCCTATTGAAGATGAACATGAAATGAATGGAGTTTTACATCCAACTGTTCTGCACTTTATGGGCTCATGAAGACATGCCTATCGCAGATTAAATCCATCTAAGTTCATTAAAAACGATATTCCTGATAGAGTACGTTCAGTGCGTCCTTGTGTCGTTGGAGTTCGCAAAATGGCAACAATTTGCTCCCTTTCAATGAAGTAACAATCAGACTGGACAGGTTTGACAAACCTTTTATTTTGAAAGCGATAGAAATCAACCTTGATTTCTGATGGTTGTATTTCCACAACTTCACCAACATAGTGAACTTTGTTCTTTTTATTGCAGTATTCCACAACTACAAATTTGCCAATTGTGATATCCATATTATTCGGTTCAATTTCTTCGTCAAATGATTCTTCAGAATCAGTAAGGGATGGGGGAGTATTATTATCTTCTGTATCGTCTTCTGGTTGTGTAGGCCTACCAGTCAAAATAGTTGATCCCATTCTCTTGCGCTTATTACATTTGCGAGGTCCAGCTTTTGGGAGTGGAGGTAGATGGTTGGAAACACTTGTTAATTCTGCTGCCGAAGTTGATGGACCAGGATTGTTTTCATCGTCGTATTCCCGTGCACGATCTGTCACCAGACTTGACGAGAAATCCGATTCACTAAACACATCTTGGTTGAATGGATAAATACCAGTTTTTAGAAACCTTTTGTATTATAGTTGATGGTGTCATGGATTTTAGGTATGCTTTGTTGCTTAGTTCAGCCAGATCATATATTGATAATGTGCGTCCAGGATGCGTCAACATCCATTCATTCATGCAGGTCCTGTAGTAAGACTTAAAGGGACCATAGACAGTAACATCTAACTGCTGCAGCTTGTGACTGCAATGAGGAGGAAATGATAGAAGAACTAAACCATTTTCCTGGCTATGTTTATAGCCTCACCACATATGTGACTCCTGTGGTTGTCTAACAACAACAAAGCTTTATTCCCTTTGTTTACTGGCATATGTTTTATGAAATGTTGCATAACAACTGGAAAAAGCTCGTTCGTCATCCATCCAGATTTATTAGCCAGACCACAACTTCCAGGGGGTGCCCCATTCAGCATATGCTCTTTAAAATGCACTCGTGGGAAAATATATGCTGGTGGGAGACTTTGTCCTGATGCATTTATACAGCAACATAATGTGACAAGAACCCCCTCTTTCTGCAGAAACAACCTGACCCAATTGTTTAACTCCCTTTTCAGCAAGAACCTTGGGAGGTCTTTGAACTGTTGTGATGCCAGTTTCATCAAGATTGAAAATCCTGTCTGGAGTAAAGGTATCCTTCTGTATCACATACTCTAGATTGTTAAAGAATTCATTGACTCTGTGTTTATTAAATGCTGAGGCTCTGGCAAGACTTGTAGGTTCGGGTGATCTTAAAGAGAGTTTAGAGTGTCTCTTTCTAAGACTGGTGAGCCAATCAAAACTGGCTTTATTATGCTCTATCCAATTATCAGGTAATGCTTTACCTAGGTTTTTTGGCATAAGAATATGCTAATTGTCCATGAAACATTTTTGATGATGATATTATATATTTCTCAGGATCATCTTCTTCTTCTGTGGCACTGAAAATAGCCTTGGTACCAAGCTTACACTCTTTAACTTTTCATGTAACGTGCTAATGTTGTACGTGGAATGTAGTCCAGCCCTGGACTCCGATTTTACTACGTATACAGAGTCCAGCTTCACTCATTCTAGAAGTCAATAGCTGGAACAGTTCAAGTCAGCCAATCACAGCGCATACATTATAAATAGCAGCCAATCAAATTTCACAACGCCATTATCGCGCTACTGAAGAAAAAATGTCAAATCGACACCAACTGCAGAACGATCTAAAATTTGTAATTAATAAACAGAACTAGGTACTGACTTTAATGGACTTTAGTGTGGATATGTTGGTCTATTCAAAACGTGCAAAATTTGCCGATTTCAACTTATAGTTTGTTCACAAATTGATCATAAACCTTGTCGTAGAAGTGTAGACAGGATACCGACAGCGATTGCATAGTAGACGAAGTATACGGTCAAGGTTTACCGATGACCGTATACGTAGTAGACTAACGTGGAATGTTGAGGTTTCTTGAAACTTTTCTAATTGATTTACCATCCTTGACAAGTTCTATTGCTGTTATTAAATCATCTTCTGAAAAAAACTGCACGCTTTCCTCGAGACTTGTAATTTCTAGGCATTATAAATTTTCTGTAGACTGCATAAAGGAAAAAGAAAATCATTTACCAAATTAATAAGCCATTGGGTAATATGAGCCATGGTCCATATAAACCCGTTCTCCCTCTTGTGTTAAATGGAAAAATACTTTTGTCTTTGAAGAGTTACCTCCCATTTATCTTGAAAAGTTGAATCTTAACCTTTGAATTATTTGTTTGAATTACGATTTCTTCCCTTGCAATTTCAGTCATTTGAGACTATTTAGTACTTTAGTATTTTGAGTTTGTTTAACTGTAAGGCAAATTAAAACTATCCTTACAGGAAGTAGAATTGTAGTCTAGATCAATTTGACAGAAATATTTTCACAAAGAAATTTTATTCGGGTGGCCCATATTACCCAGTGAACCATATGACACCGTCTTCCCCAACATGCCTTTTTCATGCGCATTTTACGAATTCTCTGCACGCTTTAGATACCTCTGGAATGGTAGACCAGACAGGTTCCCATGAGTTTACATCTTTCACCCACGCAAATTCGGTTGGACATGGATTCATTTGTTGCGATAGCATACATGTTGTCCAGATGCCATACTGCTATACTGCCCTCCTAATATGCTGGAGTAGTGCTTTCTTAGTAGTGGTATCTTATCAACCACCTGGCTCTTCTGGCTGAACATCTCCATCCGAGCACTGTTTATATTGGCGGCGTTACTTGTTTTGTCGTAAACAATGCTAACTAGTCTCGATTGTTCGAAATGACTTGGAAGTCAAGTTAATATGCTGTAAAGGATGTGTGACATGATGAACAAATGCATCAGTTACTTCCTCATATGCATTCAATGCCTGCCAGAACGATTTTTCCCCTCGTAAAGCTGATGTAGTATTACATGATTTAGGTTCACCAAGATGTGCACAAATGGCGTTAATGCTGTAATGTGTGTAATTCTTCCCAGTTCCAAATGCTACCCAAATATGAAGATCAACATTTATCTGAGAGAGGTCATAAAATACACCAATAAGGATAACGACTACGTTGGTGTCCTCAGTTCGCACCTGGATAGATTTCACTCCATTCTCTAAGGCATGCTTTACGTGAACTACAATCCTAGTATCTGCTTCTTCTTGATTGCTGCTGGACATTTTGATCTGCATTCCAACACATGTTCTCCAGCTGTGATATACACAGAACACTCAGGAGGAATTCTGAGGAAATCTGCAACTTTTGACGACAGGAATTCGAAGAGTTCCTTTTTAAGGATTAGATCCGTTGATTGATAGCGTACGGATTGAGTTTGTGTAAATTTTTTCGTCGAGTCATGTTTATTTCATCCGACGCTTTTTCACGTTTTTGTTTTGTAGTTTTGTGGATGTTTAACAGCTAGGACGGGTGTGGCGCCAGGCAGGGTATGCTTACTCTTCTAGACACCTGATACCACTTTTCATTATGATATACTTACTTGTGTATGATTTATATAATTCCTCATGTGAAAAGTTCTTAAAGGGATTGTAAAGAGGTTTTCTAGCCTTTTTATGTGGACGAAGGACACTTCCAACATCAATTTCGTACATACAAAATATGCATTGGGTGCCCGTGGTTCCTGTTATTCCAGAAAGAAAAACAGGAAGTGACGTCACAATCTTGGAAAAAATCGGACTGGATGATCAGGTACAGGGCATTATAAATACATGTTGTTACAACGATATGACGTTATTAGATAAATGTTGTTACAGCGATATCATATAAGTATATATACGGACAATTTTCATGTGCTTGTAGTTCTACACCCCCTTTTATTTAGTCGTATGTATATTAGGTCACGTGACTGAGCTGTTTAAAGTTAAAAATTCCAATTTTCTGACGGGGGCATCTAAAATGATTATGCGATTGGATAGATCTCGTCAAGGGCAACAACTATCGTTTAGGTCACAAGGTCACTCAAGGTCAAGGTCACAAGATATGAGTCTTAAAAGTTTTGACTATTACTTAAAATTTTAAACCGGAAATAAAACAAATTCTGAATCGAAATTCAAAAATCGGTTGTTAGTAATCGATTGATGATTCCCTAGACATCATTTTTATTCAAATCGGATGATTCCCTGATTCTGAATTTCGATTTAAAGAAAAATTACAAATTTCAAGATGGCGACTGATATGAAATATCTGGGTCAAATATTACTATTTCATTTAGGTAATGGTTATTTCTAGCACATTGCAAAAAGATTTTTTCGAATATCTTAATCATTCCGGAAGTTGAAATTTCAACTTTACAAGCGAATGACGTCAAAACCGGAAGTGATATAAACATTTTGAAAATACCATTTCGTTAGAAATCAAAATGTTTATACATCTGTAAGTTTTCAAATTGATCGAAATAAAATTGCAAAAGTTAAAAAAACGGTTAAACAAAGTGCTCCAAAATGTCAGCAACGAATGTCTAAAAGTGCATTTTTGTTGAAAGCTATTATGTAGACATTAGAATAATGAAATAAACAAAAAAAGTTCCATCAAAATCGGTTGAAAAAACAGAGGTAAAAATGGTAAAAAACATAACATGGGTTTTTCTGTCATATGTCAGTTCCGGTTAGACAAAAAACCGTCATTTTACATTCACGCAACAGCGAGCAGTTAGTTATCGTCTGAAAACATGCGAGATAATGTGTTGCATGCTCCCTTCACACCGAATTAGCGTGACCAGAAGTAGACAAAAAATAAGTCTCATGAAAACAAAGTAGTGCTTATTTAGTCGGTAGTGAAAAGTCCGAAAACTGATTTCGGTAGTGAAAAGGCAATTGATTACAATCAAGCCAGTTTATAGCCCACGTGTAAAATACTTAATCAACAATGGTGTCAGGAGCGAGTGCACCGCAGTGGTATGTTGAACAACAATTCACACCTTCTTGTAACTAAAGATGTTGTTACAAGAATATATACCCTCATGTTTCTTATAAAAACTTTAAACTGGTCAATAGTTACACGTATACGTACAAAAAGCTATTTTTAAAAGTATTTTAATTAATTTTGAAAATGTATATTTAGAATGGATTTTCTTCTTTTGGACTTGCAAATTCGTATATTACATTTAGATATTTTAAGTGCCATTATCTCATACTAAAAAAAAACAACCATAGTTACTAATGACGAAAGTTCAAATGTTAAAAGGAGGGATTTTGTTTGATTCAAATGTATTATTATGTTAAATGTATTATGTGTTATAGATTATTGGAAAAAAAATAGATAGAGCATAGTAATCGTGAAAAAGAATTTGTGTCGAATGCAAATTAGGTCGTGTGACATAGCTATTTGAATGGTCGCTTTACACAATTTTTACTGTTATAATAGTAAAATCCAATTTAAGTAAGGTTAATGGTGGCATCTATAACCAGTTCTTTAAAACAAAAACTTTATAAAGCTGTTAAAATAAGAATCACATACTCCACTACATGACAATAAGTATAGGCGTATTTAGAGAGGAGGTGATGGGTGATGGTAGATCAGAGGCACTTCCCTTGGGCCAAACATTTTGCTCTCTTTTCACTTTACAATCGGCTGAAAACTAATTCTTTTTGGCTTTCTGCGGCTCACTATTTCAACATACGCCTACTTTCCGCTGCTCTCAAAGAACGATCGATGAACATCAGCTCTCGAACTGAACCACCTATATCGATATCGATCTATATCCATCTTTTCTACGTTGAACAGTGCAGACATTGATCACTAGCTCACAGGAAGGGACATTTTCCTCCCATCTTCGGGTACTTGGCGTTACTTTGCATAGCAGGTTTAGGTCGAAGCGATTAAAAAAAACACGTAGCGAATCGGATCAGTCTAATTAAAACAGACTCTCTTTTCGTACGTTCGTTTTTAAATCCGTTTTTTTAAACACTACATTAGGGTCTGAGATCCAGGCGCGATAAGAAGCGTCTTAGTTAACTTTGACCTACCCTTAATGACCTCTGACATCGGAGAATTGCAGCAGTTTTTTCCTTAATGTATGTAATAATGAATAATAAGACCCGCATTCCTTGATGATATGGGAAAATCAGAATTTTAATACAGCATTTTTGTTTTGACTTATTACTGTGAATTATAGCTGAAATAAGTAGGAGTCATACTTTCCTTGTAACTGTAACACACAATTGAAATGAAGCGACATTGTCATTGTACCTTGGGGTATTTTCACGTTTAGTTTAGATCGGACAAATTGGGGAAAAACATTTACCGAATCACTTTTTGCTATACTCGAGACTTGGAGAACCAATAATGCTCTTATTTTGCAAAGAATTCTGGCGATCAACGAAAAAAAAAAATCCTTGGTGATATGGAAAAATTGGCATTGTAATACAGTTTTTTTTTTTACTTGTAACTGTAAAATACAGCTGAAACACTCAGAATAAATAGGAGACATGTTTTCCTTTGGTAAATGACCCATTTCTATTGATTTTGGTCTAGAGTTTTCATAATTGATCTGTACCGCATCCATTTAGAGGAATCAACATGTTTATCCCAGGACCAGCTAGTATTTGTGAAGGTCACCTATCAGATAGTCGAGGATGAATCAGAGATTATTAAACTGTAAGAACAATGTGACCTGAAAACTACCGCCAAAAAAAGAAAGATAGAAAGAAACATCTATATTTTACAAGGATAACAACTTAGATTCCGTGCGGATCCTATCTCCCAGCTGGTCCTTGGCCAAACCTCTTGGCATTGATCTTTCCCGGATTATCCGTACCCATTTACAGCTGGGTGGACTGGATTTATGAGTGAAGATGACTTATTCAAGGTCATTTGACTTTCACACACTGATCGAGAACCGAACTCTAAAACATAACGACCACCATTTCCTCGTATCCAAGCAAATGACGTCATGTTTGTAAAGAACGATACGCTAACCACTGTGCTATAGAACCTCAGAACACAACACCAGCTGTCAGGAAATAAACCAGTATAAAATCTATTTAACATATCCACACCTAGTTACTATATCGTAACTTCCACTCCTTTACTCCCGTGGAAGTTACGATTGGTACACTATACGAGTGTACGCGCAAAAAATACAGCCTTCTAAAACCTGATTCCCAGCATATACCATGACAATTTATGTACAAATGAATACTGCTACTCTAAATAGTATAGTATGAACTAAAAAAACTAGCTACTGCCCACTTTCTCTTCATAGTAATTGGATTTGAAGTTTTTAAGCGTTATATTTCCTGATGCACGACTCCATTGTTGTTTATCGCGAGATCTCGTCTCGTCCCGCCCACTAGTTTCCATATAAGGATTCATTACTACGAATTCTACAACTCCCATTGCCAATCCGCCATTTTTTTTCCCACGGTCAACTCATTAGCATACTATTAAGGACAGCATCACCATATATGGAACGTGACGTATTTCCTGTATGACATGCGCACTTCATTGAAGGTCGCCATTCATGTTTTAAAAATGTAAAAATATCAGTAGTCGTCGGATTTTTGCTAATCACATAATTAGACGGTAAGGTTTTACCCTTTTTATACGCCCACATGAAATATGGAGCGTATATTGTCGTCACCCGTCACCCGTCGGTCCGTCAACACTCTACAGGTCACAATTCTTGATGGATTTTGACAAAATTTACTGGTAATGTTTATTACCACCCAAGAATGTTGGTGAGACTAAAAACAGCCTTAGAAAACGTTTTTCTCAACATAAATCTGATATTAATCTAAATAAACGAGATAAAATACTAGCACGACATTTCAACCAACCAGATCATGATATAACCCATCTCAAAATCACACCAATTGAACAATGTTTTTATCAACCAAATATTCAACCAAAAAAGGTTCGTCTTATTAGAGAAAACTTCTGGATCAATAAATTACAAACAATGCACCCTTCCGGAATTAACATTCAATTCGATTTTCAAATTATACCCTTTGTTGTTCTGTTCAATAGTACAACCTCACAAGCTCCTCGATTGATCAAAAATTTCTACAACGATTTACAAGAAAAATTTCCTTCTGTCTTCAATAATGATTTGGTCATTGCCCACAAAAGAAATAAGAATTTAAATGACATCCTGGTGCACGGTAGATTGCCGAAATTGACTTTGACTTAATCTCTCATAACAACATTTCATATTCATAGTCATATATTGTAATAGAATTCCCACTATATATCCATTTACTTTATATTTTAAAAAAAAAATCCATAGTTTTACTTCTGAACAAAACAATTCTAAACAAGGAGTTTTCTCTCAACACCGATGACATAGAGTGAAATTTTAATTTTATCTTCTCATTTTTATTAACCGTATTATATATGGTAGTATGAAACAATTGTTTTCTTTACCTGTAGCAATTAATTATATCTCTTTATTTTAGAAAATTTGAAGCTGTTTTAATTATATTTATGACTTTGTATTTTCAGTAATGATTTAGTTATTTCCGTAAATATAGATTATGTGAATCTCTTTTAGGTCCAAGTTTTTTTTAAAGATTTTCAGTTCAATGCATATTAGCATCACAATTATTAACCTTTATCAAACTTTAACCCTGTACCTTCCATTTAATACTAACTTGTTTCTTTTCAATCAACCAAATCACTTAATATATTGCTAACACATTTTGTTAAAAAGAACATTAAACTTATACGTCCTGTGCCTGTGCTTTCGTAACTTTGTCATTAGTACAAAGTTACAACCTTTACTCCCAAGAATGAACCCTATTGAAAATCAGCGAAATCGGAAAATATTTTCTATGAATTATTGCCCTTGTTCTTAAAAACGCGTTCGATTTTTGGTTCGTAAACACTCTACAGGTCACAATTCTTGAAGGATTTTGATGAAACTTACTGATAATGTTTATTACCACCCAAAAATGAACCCTATTGAAAATCAGCAAAATCGAAAAATATTTACTATGAATTATTGCCCTTGTTCTTGAAAACACGTTCGATTTTTGGCTCGTAAACACTCTACTGGTCACATTTCTTAACGAATTTTGATGAAACTTACTGATAATGTTTATTACCACCCAAAGATCAACCCTATTGAAAATCAGCAAAATCGAAAAATATTTACTATGAATTATTGCCCTTGTTCCTCAAAACGCTTTCGATTTTCGACTTGTAAACACTATACAGGTCACAATTTTAAATGGATTTTAATGAACCTTACTGATAATGTTTATAACCAGCCAAGTATGAAACCTATTAAAAATCAGTAAAATCGAAATATATTTACTATGAATTATTGCCCTTGTTCTTGCAGTCTAATTAAAATCAGACCCTAATTTCGTTTCGTTCGTTTTTTTTTAAATCCGGTTTTTCTTGAAAACCTGTCGATTTTTGGCTCGTAAACACTCTACAAGTCACAATTCTTAACAGATTTTGATGGAATTTACTGATAATGTTTATTACCACCCAAGGATGAACCCTATTGAAAATCAGCAAAATCAAAAAAATATTAACTTTGCATTATTGCAGTGCGTTCGATTCTTCGAACGCACTGCATTGTTTTGCAAATGACTTTTTTTTTTTTTTTGTCTATTTCTGGTCACGCTAATTCGGTATGAAGGGAACATATCACACAATATCTCAGATTATCACCTACTAAATCTAACTGCACGGTGTTACGCGAATGTAAAATGACGCTTTTTTGTTTAACCGGAAATGACGTATGACAGAAAAACCCATTTTAAGTTTTTTACCATTTTCTCCACTGTTTTTCAACCGATTTTGATCGGTCTTTCTTTGTTACATTCTCTAATCGATTGTCCATAAGATAGGTGTTTAAAAACACCCACTTTGAAAACTTTGAAGCTGAGTTTTGGAGCACCTTTTTTGACCATTTTTTCAACTTTCTCAATTTTATTTTCATCGACCTGAAAACTCGCATATGCATAGACCTTTTGATCGCAAACAATTAGCAATTTTCAAAATTTCGATATCACTTCCGGTTTTGACGTCATTTGCTCTCAAAGTTGAAATTTCAACTTCCGGAATTTTGAAGATATTCGAAAAATTCTTTTTGCAGTATGTTTGTTATGTAGACACAAAAGTATACAAATCATAAAATTTGACCCGGATGTAACAGATCAGTCGCCATCTTGAAATGGTATATGTTCATAAAACGCAAAATGGGGCCTCAGGGTGTTATGGAATTTGCATAATTTTTATGTCTATACAATCTACAGTCGACTGCGACCAAAACATGGGAAGCCGATTTTTGATTTTCAATTCTGAACTTTTCTTATTTCCGGTTAAAATAAATCAGTAATTGTCAAAACTAGCAAGTCCCATATTTTGTGACCTTGACCTTTTGTGACTTAGTGACCTGTACAAAAGTTATTGCCCTTGATTAGATGTATCCAATGACATATTGTTTTCAGATGCCCAATGGTTACTTCCGGTTTTATAGCCGTTTGAAAATTGTAATTTTAAACTTTAAACAGCCCTACCACGTGACCTAATTTACATATGTCTTATTTTCTTTCACCGTCTTACTATGCTCTGTCTGCTCTTTCCAATGATATACAACACAATACATTTCAATAAAAATTCCGCCTTTTAAAGTTTGAAAAATTTGTGCCAATTTCCATTGAAACTGTGCGTGTTTTTTTCAAATTTTATTTCGATCGTTCTGAAAACTTACAGATAAATAGACATTTTGATGGCGAACAAAAATATATTTTCAAAATTTTTGTATCACTTCCGGTTGTGACGTCATTTACTCTTAAAGTTAAAATTTCAACTTCCGGAATTTTGAAGATATTCGAAAAATTCTTTTTGCAGTATGTTTGTAATATAGACACAAAAGTATACAAATAATAAAATTTGACCCGGATGTAACAGATCAGTCGTCATCTTAAAATGGTATATTTTCATAAAACGCAAAATGGGGCCTCAGGGTGTAATGAAATTTGCACAATTCTGATGTCTTTGGAATCTACAGTCGATGGCTACCAAAACATGAGAAGCCGATTTTTGAATTTCAATTCTGATTTATTTTAATCTCCGGTTAAGATAAATCAGTAAAAATCAACATGGATTGAAAGATGTCACTTTTCACCAATGGAAGAAACTGGATGCGCACTGCATGGTACCATTCATGGTTCTAGTTGCCTTTGTTCTTAAAAACGTGTTCGATTTTTGGCTCGTAAACACTATACAGGTCGCAATTCTGAATGAATTTTGACGAAACTTACTGATAATATTTATTACCACCCAAGAATGAACCCTATTGAAAATCAGCAAAATCAAAAAATATTTACTATGAATTATTGCCCTGGTTCTTGAAAACATGTTCAATTTTTAGCTCATAAACACTATAGGAGGCACAATACTGGACAGATTTTGAGGAAACTTGATGTGAATGTTCTTAATCACTTTTTTTGTAACTGCCAAATATAAATGTTTAAAGTCAAAGCTGCCAGTGGGCGTATATTACCTTGCCTGGCAAGCTATCTTTTCAATCGGAATTAGTTTATTATATGTATAGCCATTGGTTGAGCTATCTACATTGCGTTTGGGGGCTAGTTTAATAGGAAATAAAGGAGCTTACTTTTTTGTCATCACACGACAACAAACCTTGCGCCAAGGGTTATTGAGGGACCATACACTACTGTGTCTGTAAGTCGAAGAAATGGAAGACACAGTAGTGGAACATTTCTAATCCACACCATGTTTCTTGTTTCCGTTCAATCGATCCACGTTTTCTTTGAATTTGAATCTGATGTTATTTTAGCAAACTCCCATTAACATCAGCTATCAGGAAAAAGGATAAAATCTATTCAAACATATCCAAACCATGTTTCTTGTTTCCGTTCAATCAATGTAATGCCTGGGTTTTCAACTTGGGGGACATATCCCAAACTGGGGATATTGGACATTTTCCTAGGGACACAAACTGAGCTATAGGTCTGAAAAAAATATATTGTATTTTCTGCGTAAATGTTTATGCAGTGTCCACTGACCGTAAAGACTCTTTATAGCTGGACCACAATTTTCATGCACACAGGTAATAGTCAAGAAGAAGTAGGGGGTGTGTGTCAACCAAAGTGCCAGAAATTCGGACAATTTCTGTTCAGGGGACATGGTAATTTCCTCATACGTATTCGGGGACACTTGGGGAAATCAGTTGAAAACCAAGGATGTAATGAATCGACCCACGTATTCTATGAATTTGACGCTGATATTATTTCAACTAGTGGTATGTATCTCGATTGGCACCTCTACCTCTACTACCTGGTTTATTTCTATATACATTCAAAGTGGAGACAGGTCCGTAATCCCCCCCCCCCCCCCGCCCCGCCCCCCTTCCCTTAAAAATGTCAATTATTCTTTTTAAATACATTCTTTCGTTTCACTGAATTTTTGTTATTGGTCACATAATCTTTAAATACGCTGGTAAGTGTCTGGGAATATTATTTTCGGGAGTCCAATTCTCCATTCTGTTTAGGCATCCTCCCTCAGACCTTAAACAAATAGTCTTGGACTTTAAATTGACTGAGAAATGTCAGGAAATCGCGTTTCTAAGGGACTAATTCTCCTATTATTTTAAGCAATATCCATCAGACCCTAAACAAAAAATCAGTTTAAGAGGAGGTATAGGGTACAAATGAGTTAATATTTTAATTAAACGTTTAATGTTACGTTGCTACTACATGTATATGGATTAGCAGCGCGCTAAAAAACGTAAAAATCGAAAATGAATCGTGATACGTCATTCGGAGCTGTCGTATTAATTGTAGAAAAGTTTTGAACGTTTCAAAGGGGAGCCGCGGTGGCTCAGTGAGTTAGACGCTTGCTCGCTAACCTGAAGGTCCAAGGTTCAATCCCGGCATGGGTCAGTATTTTCGAGGGTTGATTTGAGCCTTGAATATATGTAAATAGCCTCCAGAAGAACTAGAAGTGCCAAAATATCGCATAATCCCTTCAATTATATCCCTACCATAACAAATATCTTTCATTTTCTTTATTTGTGGTTTCTATATAAGGCATAGTCTTACTAAACGGCGAGTCGTATTTTTGACTTTCAAACGCTCATAATTATGGATACACAGAGATTTAAAGGCTTATATTTCGTGAAAGAGTTGTGAACATTATTATGGATTCGAATATCTAAAGAATTCCAGGCTATGGTCGAACAGTTAGTAAACACATCCCTTTAATTATATCGGGAAACCCTCACGATTATTAAAAATGACTAAAATGCATTGAGAACGTGACACAGACGCATTATAGTTGGGGCATAGTCTTTGGTCAGTTGTGGTGCAGTCGGATCGGTAATGTACCAGTCATGGACACTTGAATAATTAAAAAAAAAGCAGGGTCAACCAATGAAGTTAAATAATGTTAACTCACAGCAAAATATGAATTAACCACTCAAAAAAAAAAATAGTTTCTGTTATTGAATATTTAATAGACCTCGTTTTGACCCCTTAGAAACTGAGGTTCATAACGCAAATGACGTCGACCCTTTTCTCAGAAATATGTAAAGAAACACTTCATTTGGAAGTCTTTTTAAATAGCGTAATTCATACCGATTTGGACGATGTAAAAGAGTAGTTTTAAGCTAGTTGGATTAATAAAGGGGGCATTAAAGACATCAAGGTGGCCATTTTGCTGCAGTGGCAAGACGCTGCGTTATGACCCTGGATATGGATTCAAGATGGCTGACGCGTGAATAAGGTCTATTCATAGAGGAGCGGCATAGCCCTTAAATATGGAATTGTGCGTTTTTTTGATACAAGCACCAAATTTGGCACAAATATACTTTGATATGCTCTGAATAGTTTTGGATATGGAGCCACTCGAAATTCTCTTGCGTAAGCCGTCATTTTGAATTTCAAATAGGCCACCCTCAGATATACATAATTGTTGATATTTTCGGAACTATGTCAGCCATTAACCTGTTCAAAATGGCTAATTGTACATTTTTTGCATCCGGGAAGTCAATTATTCAAGCTACAAGTGGCTGAAAAAACCGGCCATGTCTAATCTCAAAATGGCGTCTATACAATCGATAATTTGCGATATTTCTCGATATATGCCAGGAATTAACTGGTTTTTGGTGGGTAATTGTATGTTTAGGTTCAAGTTAAAAGTGGCAACAACTGGCGCCATATTGAATTTCAAAATGGCGCATCAGAAAAACTCTATAATTGTTAGTATTTCCAGATCTGTGATAGCTGTGAACCTGTTTTCAGCAACTAATTGTACATTTTTGTGGCCAGGGAATCCAAGTGTTCAACCTACAAGAATTGAATTTCAAGATGGTGGCACAGCCAAATATACATGCTTAAACCAATATCTTGTTTATTCTTTAAGGCGCGTAGGAAATCGATGTACCAGATACGTATTTATAGTGATGTTTCAAATCGATTATTGACCGATTTACAATCGATTAATATTATTTTACAACCAATCCAAAACACCCAAAACGTATATTACATAGCAGTCATGTCGAAAGAATACAAGCTTATTCATGTGACTAAGGCTAGAACCCCCGAATCCGGAATCATCCACATCAGTTCACTGGGAATTGTCTAGATGCTGAAGCCATGTGGCAGTAGAATATCCTTGAATATGGAACAGGGGTGTTTTTTTTTCAAATATCGATCTCGTCTTGAGCTAGTGTTATATTATAGTGTTGTATTATTACACCAAGTCTGATAGCTTCAAAGCGACTGCACGAACATCAGGGGAAAGGAACCAAAAGACGTGCCACTGCTTCTGCTGTGCTACATGGAAACTGGCAGAATTTTCTTCGAGTTGGTGAAAATAAGGATGAGTTGTTCATTTTCTTGTCGGGACTGCTTATGGGATCCATCGACACATAAGACAAAGAGTTGGTAGCCACTGGCACAGAACAGATACTCACTTCCCCACCTGCTGATGGCATTACCATCTTAGCCACATGTAAGCATGAAGAGGCCGACACCTGAATGATGGTACTTGAATCAAATACCATGGGATGTGGTCATGGACAGATACTTATCCGAACAGTGGACGCTGTCATTCTAGCCATTACACTAGCCTAAGGCCGAGAGCAACAACTAGATGAACTTTAGCTTTCATTCAGGACAGGCCAGAAAATCCCTATATAGCAGCACATGAAGTTCTTGTAGGCCTGGGACCTGATAGGTCAAAGGCGCTTCCAGTATTTGATGCTGTTACAGGATTCGAGAGGCGTTACAGTTGGCCTCTACACCAGTCTGAAGACGTGATGTCAACTTTTGGAAGATCTCTCTTACTCTATGATCGTACAAGTACGTGTACATGTGTCAACCAACTTAAGCGCCAAGCAGGGTATGCTAACTCTTCTAGACAACCGGATACCAATTTTAATTATGAAATATTTATTGATATACTTCCTCAAATAAAAAGTTCATTAGTTGCTACCAATGAGTTGTCAATGTGTTTACATGGATTTCGAGATTTGTCTTACGGTTGGGATCGTTCGTGCTTGGGTTTATAATTTCATGAAAAAGGAGATCCCTTGAAGCACAACCTCCAACTCAGACAGCTTTAGAGTACTGCTAAGACGTGGAAAGATAACACAGAATTCAACATGCATTATATGCAGATATCACGTGTATCTGTATCAGTTCAGAATTAGTCATAAAGAATGCTTTCATACATAACAATGATTCATAAACACTGATACTTTAACTTTTTGTTTTTTTTTGTCGCCATTATGAAATTCAATATGGCAGCAGTTTAAAATTGAACAAGTCGAACATTCAGCCCCCCAAAACATACAAATAGCATTCAAATCTGAGTTAAAAAAAATCGATTGAGAAATATCGCAAATTATGGATCTATATAGACGCCATTTTGAAATTTAACATGGCCGATTGTTGTAGTTACTTGTAGTTTGAATAGTTGAATTCTCTGATACAAAAAATGTACAATTAGCCATTTTGAACAAGTTAATGGCTGACATAGAGCCGAAAATATCCACAATTGTATATGTCATTTAAAATTCAAAATGGCGGCTTGCACAGGTGAATTTCAAGTGGCTCCATATCCAAAAAAGTTCTCAATATATCAAAGTATATGTGTGCCAAATTTGGTGCTTGTATCAAAAATGCACAAACAAGTTGCTATGCCGCTCGACTCGTTAGTTTCCGTGAATTTCCGGATTATGTAAATGAAGTAGGTCACTTAAGTAGGTACCTTATATGGTAAAAGTACAATGATCACAAAAAAACACCTTAGTGGGAAGTTCTGGCGAGACCGCCTCAGTCCTCCGAGGGTCGGGTACTGCAAAAGTGATCGGCTTCTGTTCTAAAACAAGTTCATTAACCATAGCCGATAAAAACAGTTTGTCCCTGGGGCCGTAAGTTTAAAAATGGTCATAACTGTGGAATTGTTCATTGTAAAACGCTAAACATACGACAAAATATATCGTAAGATTTTTTGAGAGTTAGGTCACTGGTAGTTTTGATAGTGCTGGTAGTCACCTTGAATTACCTGTACTCTGGAGCTTTCAAAGCACGGTAGATGGAACTAAAACTCCGAAAGACTGACTCACATTTGCTGTACAAGTGCCCGATTACCCAGCACTGCTTGTTTGTCCATGACCTTCACTGACGACAGGTCATCAAAGCGCCGAGAGCGTATCAAAGCTTAAATTGAAGTGTAGTTAAGCTTAACAGAGCTTTATTCAAAGCAGGGACGCCAGTCTTCATTGTCTTTCTCCAATCGGCATGAAATCTGCGATCTCGAAATTTTTCAATACGTAACAGAGCTTAACAATGCACAGAAATCCTGAGGGGACATGATACCCTATGCTTTATATTTCAGAACATCATGTTTCTAGACTTCCATTTGATGACTTTGATAGCAATAGTTATATCTATTAAGAGGGCACCAGTGTAATGCGTAATAATTCGTTTTATAGGAAGGGGAGGGGGAGTACGTTGCTGCCTGGGCCTGGTCTTCCTCGCATTGAAAATGTGATCTGCGCCCCTGGTCTGCATGTCCTCTACCTTGTATGTACAGTATATAAATATAAACCAGAGAGTAGAGGTTAATGTTTGTTGCTAATGGAGATATCTACTAATAATATCATGTGTTAACGGGAGTTTTGGGGCCAAAATGATGATACTTCCACTCGGTAAAATTAACAGCGTCAAATTCAATGAAGACGTGGATCGATTGAACGGAAACAAAAAACATGGTTTGGATGTGTTAAATAGATTTTATACTGGTTTATTTCCTGACAGCTGGTGTTGACGTTAGTTTTCAGGTCACATTGTTCTTACAGTTTAATAATCTCTGATTCATCCTGGACTATCTGAAAGGTGACCTTCAGGTCAAAAAGAGAGATATGCCCGTAATCACACATCACACCTCCCCCCCCCCCCCCCCTCTCAATAAAAACTGTCCATTGTTTTTTTCGAAAAACATTAATTCGTTTCACTGAGTCAAGGGGGGTCTTTGTTTTGGAACAAATAATCTTTAAATTCGTTGGGAAATGTCGGAAAATAACGTTTTCAGGAGACTAATTCTCCATTTTTCAGGCGTTATCTCTCAGACCTTAAATTAATTACAGGAGCAGTGATTCTCAACCTTTTCGGTGAAATTCTCCACTTGAGAAAAAATGTCTGTGCCATTCACCCCTAACATGTAGCATATCCTGACTAAACCGTATTAAAACGTACTGATCCGTTTTAGTCCCTATTAAAACTGTATTAATCCGTACTTATTCGTAGGCGCTAAGTTTTTCTACGGTTAGTTCCGATAATGCCTCAGTCACACATTCACGGATCACCTCGCCGGATCAGCTACGGATAAAACTCCACGGATGATCCCGGAAAAGTCATTTTACGTAATCCAACACGGATTCCTCACGGAGGGAGAACGGTAGATCTACGGGTTTTTACGTATCTACCAAGGATTATTAGAGAAAATGGTTCAATGGCAACAAAATGCCAAAGGATTGTTCCGGTAAGACACGGTTTGGTACGGGATCAACACGGTCTATTACGGAAATAACTCGGTTTAATACGGAGGGATACGTATCACCACGAATGCACTGCGGATATACACTAGGGGCCAATTCTATTATGAAATCAGGATCGTCCGGATTCTCCATTTCTATTCTATTATCCATCACGTGACTGTTTTAGGAGAGTTTGGAGAGTCCAGTCTCTCCATCCTGTCGACCGGTGCGATCGCGGAGAGATGACGACATTGACGTCACAAAATTGCTGTGTTATTACCGTAGCAGTCGGTTACCGCTTGGCTACTTCCGTAAAAATTTCCGTTACTCCAATTTAGTTAAATTAAATAAAATACGATCACAGTGGACCGTGTGTTACCGTTGTAAGAAGTTTTTTTTCCGGATTGTTGGGAGAATGCATAATAGATTAGATCAATGACGTAATTGGATTCAACTCATGAAAAGCATACCCATATCGGCCAGCTTGATTCTCCATTTATGATCTATTTACGTTTTTATCCGGATTATTTGGAGAGAAAAGCCGGACGATCCGGATTTCATAATAGAATCGGCCCTAGGGCCAATTCTATTATGAAATCCGGATCGTCCGGCTTCTCCATTTCTATTCCATTATCCATCACGTGACTGTTTTAGGAGAGTTCGGAGAGTCTCTCCATCCTGTCGACCGGTGCGATCGCGGAGAGATGACGACATTGACGTCACCAACTGGCTGCTTTATTACCGTAGCAGTCGGTTACCGCTCGGCTACTTCCGTAAAAATGTCCGTTACTCCAATTTAGTTAAAATAAATAAAATACGATCACGGTAGTAAGAAGTTTTTTTCCAGATCTTTTGGAGAATGCATAATAGATATAAGGTCAATGACGTAACTGGATTCGTCTCATGAAAAGCAGACCCATATCGGCCAGCTTGATTCTCCATTTGTGATCTATTTACGTTTTTATCCGGATTATTGGGAGAGAAAATCCGGACGATCCGGATTTCATAATAGAATTGGCCCCTGGTGTGCTTCGGTATAAGAAGGGATTTGTACGGATAAGTACGGTCCGGTACGGAAACATAAGAATTGCTACGTAGCGGTACGGAAATTTGAACGGTTAGAAAATAGCTGCGCTCAAAAACTTTGTCATTACCAAAAATGCCGCCTAAGAAGAAAGGAACGAAACGTCCAGCAACCGGAAGCACAGGCGCTAGTTTAAAAATAATTGAACTTGAATTAAACGATGAGACGGCCGGGTCTAGCAAAGAAAGCGTATGTCCACCTGGTAAAGATTCTACGATTAAAGAAGTTCTTGAAACATATCCTATCTATTCTAACAAAGTTCTTATATGCAGCCGGATTTTCAGAAAACAGCTTAGCCATAAGGGCCTCATACTGGCCATGGATAGGTCGTCTGAGAAGCCAGTCTCTAGTCCACCATCGTCCCTGCCTTCTGTTTTCACTCCGTCTGTCCTCAAACCACTCGACAAATAACTTGATAATTAGTAACGTATCAATATCTAGTTGAAACCAATTAGTGGCAAGCATCAGATGCTAGTTGTTCATTCTGGGACATGGTAAGAATATATCCACGACAAGACAACGACTAGTATATATAAGAAGCCTGGTGTCAATTTGGTGTCTTTCGTATAGAAGTAGATCGCAATTTTCCGTAGTTGAACGTAATGTTACGTAGTTAACAGTAAAAATCTTTGAGAACCCTTGCTAATCCTTAACGATCTGTAAAACAACGTACTGCGATCGTGCTGTTCCGTGGCTATACCGCAACAAACCGTATTGTGTCCTTAGCAAATACGTAGTGCTACCGCACTATTACGTAGTTCATCGTTAAAAACCGTAGAAATCCTTGATCAGCTATAGAACTTGCGGATTGGCAAGGGTTCACACGGTTTTGCCAAGGACTAAAACGGATCAGTACGTTCTAATACGGTTTAGTCAGGATATGCTACGGTTGTTTTATCCGTAGTAAAATTTTAAGCTTGCATAAAACTTGTCACGGATATACCAGTACTGCTACGATTGATCACGAATTACTACGGTTTCTTTACGTATAGGTACGGACTAATACAGATTGCCACGTATGATGCCGGATTGTATCCGTAGCTAATCCGGCAAGGTGATCCGTGAATGTGTGACTGGGGCATAAACTACGTACTATTACGGTTCCACCACGTATTTAAGGGCACAGTACGGTTTGTTACGAATTTGTCACGGAATGGCGCGATCTCATTACGGTGCATTACGGATAGCTAGGGATTAGCCAGGGTTCTCAAAGTCTTTTACGGTTTACTTCGTTACAACACGAAAAAATACGGAATATTACTGTCCACGTCACAAAAAACAGCATTTGTAAATGCTAGAACTCCTTTCATCAGGCACATTTTGGTTTGTCTGGGCCCTGGCTTCAGTGGCTGGATGTTTGCGAGTTGTTCTCTTCCTTGGCGGCATTTTGAATGTGAACTGAGTGTACAAATGACGGGTTGCTATCGTGATAGTTACGTGTCGCTACGTGACGGTTCGTACTGTTCCGTATCAGACTGTTCTCATTCGTAATAACCCTTACTTATACCGTAGCAAACCGCTGTACATACGCCCCTACACGTGTCGTTGCGTATTAAACAGTGTCTTTTCCGTATTAAACCATGTCTACCCTTGGGAGACACGCAGACACACTGTTGTGCATCCGTATTGGACCCGTATCTGAAACTGCATTTCCGGGATCATCCGTGAGATTTAATCCGTTGTGGAACCGGCGAGGTGATCCGTGAATGTGTGACTGGGGTATATTAAATACGCTTTTTCGTGGACTGTTTTGATTGAGGTCAGTATGATCTGATTTGTTAATAGAGGTCCAATGGTTAAGACAAAGGTCAATAAAATGAAAATTTCGGAATGGCTTGTATAAATAGAAGCTAAAAAACCATGAATGGAACGAAACGAATTAGAAACGAACGAAAGTGTGGCCAGATTTGAATCAGTCTGGTCATGTGTCATTGATCTGGATTCCATCATGCCAGCAAGGACGGTTTTAGGTCATTCTAGAGATTTGGCGATTTGGGATATTCTAGTTCAGATCAGATCGATTAAAAAAAAACATATTAACCAATCACTTTTTCTGTATGCATGACACTCGGGGGATAGCTGAAGCTCTTTCCGTGAATGTATGCTAAATAATGCTCACAGGTTCCAAAGTATTTTGTTAGAGGGGGGACGGAGATGAGGATAGACAGAAAGTAAATTTCTCCAGGTCTGTACCGTTCTAGGCTTCAAAACACCAGCTGTCAGGAAATAAACCAGTATAAAATCTATTTAACATACCCATATCATGTTTCTTGTTTCCGTTCGATGTTGTAAACGGCTCACGCATTCACGGATTCCCTATAAAATAAAACACATTCACTGATGATTCAATCAACTTGATAATCAACTCAATATGATGGTCAATGCTAATCTGATGTTACTGGTGGTCTTGCTATGGGCTGGGACATTCCCAGTGGCCAGCCCCAAGCATCACCCCTACATGCCGAAAACGTTTTGGGAAAAATTAGGTTTTGTATTTGTATAGTAGAGATTACTCGGATGAAATATGTTGCATTGGCTATGACATCGTTCAAATTAGAAACTTTTGCCCGAATCTAGATGTTTTTACAAAATCACAAGACTTTGTTTTTTGAATATTAGAACTAATTGAATGTATTTTGTTGTAGGATGTGATAAGTATTTTCTACCAATACATGCGGTGTGGATACCGAGAGCGAGTTGTGGGGACAATAAAAGATATTCTTGTCAAGCCGGTTACATTACACAAGTACAGACTACATGTAAAAACGGTGACTGGTTTTTGGAACCAACTTGTCAAAGTAAGAATCAATTTCAATACAGATTCTGTAAACTATAGTAGGCCTACACACATATATTTAATATTAATTTTGTCACAATTTGTTTATGATAATATTGAATGGATTGATTCAAAACACAGACGGTGTAAAGAACGTGGAATTTAAAGATATTGGGGAACCATATGTTATTTCGAAATAAAGTAAAAAAAAATGGGCTAAGAAAATGAAATGTTTTCCTTTTCACAAAATAACTAATTTCACCATACTGTAACACATTGTATTATAAATAAATATTACTTTTTAGCCCCAGCTGGGTGTCCACCAGGTGTTAATATCACCAACTCTGATACTGTTACCGAATCGAAACAAGTTGGTGAAGATTTTAGTTTTAACTGTTCGGTTGCCACTACATTGACAAATACATTGACCTGTGGTGAAAATGGGATTTGGGAATACCAGAACGGAGCAACTTGCCCAGGTACGTCATCAATATATTACTGTTACAGTAGGATCGAGCAGTCCACTATATGAGAAGGTAGTTTTAGTAATAATGAAACAGATATAAACCAGGGGCCTGTTGTCAGAAAGTTCGTAATTTTATGATATCTTATGTCTAAGATTCTCGTAACTAGGAAAAGATACGAGCGACTTATGATAATCATATAACTTTACGAGATTAGCGTTGCCTGAAACAAATCGTAAATGGCTCGTAAATATTTCAATATTTACGATAATTGTCACGTGGCCATTGCGTCATGACCTTTGGAGTCGGAATAAAAAAATGGCGCTTTTTGATTAATTTTTATCGCTTAGTACCTAATTCACCGCCATTTTATGTAGTTTTACCTTTTCGGGGCACGAGTTTGATCAAGATAGATATTTTGTATATGTTGTGAAGTAAATCAATCGAAAAACCAGAAATATCTGGAGAGGTTTGAGGTTCAATGTTGACAGAAAAGTCGAAGCGAAGGTGCGATATGTAGCCATAGAGTTATAAATAGAACAACTATATAAAGAGCTACTCTATGTATGTAGCCCATTAATTGGTGGTTTGGTGACTTGTCAATAAATCAATGGAAAATTACTGGCGGGGACAGGGTGGTAGTATAAAATCTTTGATAGTGGTCCAGTGGTTCGTCTAAAAAAAAACTTTTGCATAATACCTCGTCTAACTCCCTCGCAATGGATTTCATAAAGATGTACTGCCCAGTCGCCGTAGCCACAATTCGCGATACGCAGGGGCGCCGGAAGGAAATGTTAGTGGCGGGGGCGGAGCTGTGATATATAGGGCACTATGTGACCGAGCGAAGCGAGGGAACCTTCCGGTCTGGGGGTAAGCGCCGTAAGCCCGCCGAGAAAATTTTGTATTTTAGAGCTTTTTAGATCACTTCTTAGGTATACCAGAACGTATACGTCATGCTTATATTTTGGGGCATAGGGACACAGCAAATTTTGCTGGAACAAATTTGCTTGAATCAATGCGTTGTATTTTTCTTTAAAAAAGGGCGAAAATGGCACTTATTTTTATTCATCAAGACCAATATAAAAATATAATACGGGTACATGTACACCTACAGTCTGGATCCATCGTGCTGGTCGGTCTCCTTGGATTTATGGCTAATAGAGGGAAGGGGCTGGGGAAGGGTCCGTGAACACCAGCTGACTGCAGCTCTGGGCTGCCGCATGGTTTATAGTATCCCCCGGCTCTTATTTTGGGGGGATGTGAGCCCAGTCCAGATAAAATCCCCATTTTCCGTCTCTTGCCTCCGTCGGCTGTAATTATTATGACATAAAAATTGTCCGTGTCTCCGTGACAAAAAGGGCACATGTTCGCCCCCCCCTCGCCCCCTCAGGTGAGGGGCGGGGGGGGGGGGGGGCGATACGGTGCTTTTTTCAAGGCCGAAACCTTCACCGGCTTCATTAAGATAAGAGCCACTGCCTGCAAACTTAAGTTAGGCACAAACCTGAAATAAAGTTCAACATTGCTTGAAAAAATCTTCAAGCCAAACTGTTTTAATGAAATTTCAAGGGTGTTGGAGGTATCAGATATAGTCATTGTCAAATGTCAAATGTAAATTTCGATTGCGCTATTGCAAGATTTCTGAATATGTTCATGTATTCCATATGTATGTGACTTCAAATTAATGTGAAATCCCTAAAAGAGGCAATTCTAATGGCAGAAGTAAACTTATACTTGGTGGATAGATTCCAAAGATCGATGTCTCTTCGTTGGCCTAGTCAAAATTGGCTCTAAAATTTCATGAATATTCCGTTTCTGCTGAGACGGAAAACTTGGACGCACTTCACCTCAGTTAAACCATTCAAAAAATCCATTGTAAATCGACGAGTGTAAGGCATCTCGGTTGTGTAAATGATTGATTCTGGATTTCTTCGGGGTCTTTGGAGCAACACAACAGCCGCAATTTTTCCAAGTTTCCATGACAATTCGCAAAATGTGTTATATTTATCATAAATTTACGAGAATCATAGAGTTAAGACCGGTCCAGAGCGGTCTTAAATATTTATGATTTTTAAGTGAAAATATCCGAACGTTAAGATTCTCATAAAGTTACGAATCTACTGACAACGGCATTGTCGTAAACTTAACCATTTATGACGACATTTACGATATCTGAGAGATACGAACTTTCTGACAACAGGCCCCTGGTTTAGATAGCTTTAATATTTAAATCTACCTCAAAACAAAATAGGCTGTTCTTGTTAGTTAGTAGTACAAGACAAACTATATTTAACCGTCTCTAATTAAACTGCTCACACACAATCCAAATCTGGATTCCGAAACCATGGCACTCGTTTATAACGGTTTGCCCTGAATCCTAATCCGGATTTCGATGTAACTAGATGAAATTTGATTTTTGCCAAAGATATAATGCCACTTGTTTACATATCTTATTTGGTATTTCAAACTGGTTTGGGAATTCTTGAAGATTAACATTCGTTAACAGCACGAGTCTGATTTGTTGTATTAAATAAAGAAATAGAAATCAGTCAAAATAATGGTGACATCGACTAAGCGACTGATTAAACTTACTACCATTCCTCAATACGTTATTTATTAGTACTTTCTACTTTCTGTATTTCAGATAAGATAAATACGGGTACAGATATTACAATCTATTTCAGAATAAGATCTTCATTCAACTGTGAGGAGACGTGTGCTAGCGATACACGTTGTGGCTTTGTTGCACCATTTGGAACTGGCAAATGCCGAATCTTTTTTAAACCAGCTATCTACTACGATTTGACCATTACCAGTATTTTCCAATGCATACAGAAATGTAAAGATGACTCCAGATGCCTGACAATAGAGTATACATCGAGCTCGTGCGCGTTATTCACTGTTCTATTTTCCAGTCTAAGCAGCGGCTCTGGGAGCTCCGGAATCGTAGTAGAAAAATCTGCTTTTTAATTCTGAATATCCCAGTAAGGCTCTGTAGACCAAACTATTCTGATTAAAAACAGAAGTTAAATTTGTGTTTTTACTATTTTAAAGGGGTTGGTAGCATTATTAAATACTATATGTTTCATTACTCACCATTGAAGTCTAGTCACAGATGTCTGAGTTTGATTTTTAACACTCAACCTCCCTAGCCCCCGCCAATGAAAGTGATTCAGGGCAGCTCTTGGGGATAACCATTTTTGCACCCATTGAGTTTTAAGGGGTCACGATGGCTCAGTGAGTAAGACACTTGCTCGATACAAGGGTTTAATCTCGGTATGGGTTGAGATATCGTTTTCAACCGGATTTGCCACTTTAAATCGAAGTGGCTGACATGGAAAAAACGTTCGGATGGGACAATTGGGACGAAAAGACCACTGGAAAATTCATAACCGAGAAAGATTATGGTTTACGGAAACTGCCGAGGATTTTCAACTGCCGAAATATCTGTCTCTATTCAAACAAAGTTTCAACAATAGTTTATGAGGTGGAAAAAGGGCTGTTTATTTGAAGCAGTTTATTTACATATCCATAGGCGTACGGACTGGGGGTACAATTGCTCCCCCCCCCCCCTTTAGTAATTTTCATGAAGTAAATTTAAAGGGCCATTCTGCATTTTTCAAAAAAGTTTCCATTATCAAAACCAGCGCAAATATTACCTGAAAGTATTTCTAAAGTATGCTCATTATATCTATGCATCTTCTTGATTAAACTGAATTTGTTTTTTAAAGGGTTAATATCAAACAGGGAGTACTTATTGTTAATTAAGCAATTTGACCTAGTTTGGGTGTTTGCCTTTTAAATCGCTCAATATTTCTAGCTGAAACCTTATAAATACACAAAAGCCAGGTAACATATAAACAAACTTACTAAACACATCTATAGCCGTAAATATATAGGTATTGCCAGAAGCGGAAATTGGAACGGGTCCATACAAATCAATCTGCCATACATCAAATGGAGCACTAGGGGTGGGATAAGCAATAATTCCGGAGTGGGTATGTGCTTTAGTTAATTTGCGCTTTGACAATAATCACAAGAACGAACATAATTGGCAACAATTGTAGACATACTTTCAAAATAATATGTGTCCTCATTTCTATCTATGGTATCCTGGATACCTCCATGACCTGCCATAGGTGAATCATGGTATAATACAAGCAATTTCTTTACTAAAGCATGTGGAATGACAAGTTGATAATGATCTAGTAACATTGCGCGTTTAGACTTAGCCACTCTGGCTCGAAATAATACATTATCAACTACAATGTACTCTGAAATATCTAATAGACGTTTGGCTAGTTTTTGAGATAAAGGGGTTTTACCCTTGGTGTAATAATCTATAATAGGTTTCAAAGAAACGTCTGAATATTGAAAATCAGCAAAATTCTCTAAGAGTATAATCAAAATGACGTAATAGCTCAATTTGTCGAGCATCAAGTGCGAATTTATCATCGTTTATGATTTTTGTATCAGTTAATACCTGTGTATCTGAATGATGGAATTGTGAAATATCGGAATCAAGAACTGTATCACTAGTTTCAACATCAACTGCACAAGCCATAAAGGAATCAAGTATATCAACTTTATCACTATTACAATCTAACCTTAAATTATCAGAAACATTCTCAACTCTAAGTAAACATTCGTATTCATCCTTATCAGAACTAATAATATCTTTGTCATCTATATTGTCAGTTGCGTTGCAATCATCTAATATATTAACGAAATAATTATAACTAGCCAAAGATTTAACATTTGTTACAGGGGTATATTTACATCAGACTGGGTTTTCTTTTTACGTTTAGGCCTATTATACACGCTATTATCATCTGTATCACCATCATATGCATCATTATAGAGATTACAAATTTGAACTTGGGGCACAACATCATCATTGTTACACAGAAGGTCTGTTAAAGTTTTTCCACCGGGTAAAGTAACTGATGTGGGTTTCTCTGGTACAAACTTAAAGTGAGGATCATCCTCAACTGGACTGTCAATTGGTAGATATAGCACGAGAGAGGGCATCAGGTACAATCATCTGGGCTGCAGGTTTATACTGGATATCAAAATCAAACTGCTGCAACACGGCGATCCAGCGTTCATAAATAGCACCTTGAAGTTTTTTTTGGAAAAGCGGTTTTAAGGCTGATGATAGCATTCGACTACAAAATGTCTTCCACGTAAATACGGAGCACAATCTAATACACTAACTGTTACACCCAACAATTCAAGTTTAGTGGGACCATATGAAGTTTGCCACTTAGAAAGTCCTTTTGATCCAAATTTCACAACACGAGTACGATCCTTTAAACAAGTACCCCGGGGGAAAATTATCTTCAGGATGAACCTGGCTTAACATATAACCAATTCCACAAGAAGTATCCACACTAAGAGTAAAAGGAATACTAGTATCATATCTGGGAAAAGCTAAAATAGGCGAGTTTACTAAAATGTCCTTAAGTTTATCAAAAATAGTTTGATGCACATGATCCCATCGAAAAGAAACGTCTTTCTTTAAAAGAAAATTTAAAGGTTGTACCATTGCACTATAATTAGGTAGAAAACGTCTAAACCAGTTAACCATGCCTAAAAAGCGACGTAAGTCTTTAACAGATTTCGGAGCATGAAAGTCCTTTCGCATTGACCTGAGAATCAGGAGCTTTGATACCGTCACGCGATATTTCATGTCCTAAATATAAACATTTTGATTGAGCAAAAAACACTTCGTGGGATTTAATTTTAATCCAGCTTGACGTAGCCTGTCAAAAACTTGTTGCAAATCACTTAAACGTTTCTCAAAAGTAGAACTGTATATTAAGATATCATCAAGGTAACATAATACTGATGAAAACGTAAGCCCATTGAAAACCTTATCCATGAGTAACTGGAAACTGTTCGGAGAAGTTTTAAGACCCATAGGTAAACGCATAAATTTATATGTTCCAAAACATGTGGTAAAAGCAGTATACTTGGAAGAGTCTTCATCTAGAGCCATTTGGAAAAATCCACTGCTTAGATCAATAGATGTTATATAATAGGGAGGTGTTGTGGAAAAAGATTCAGTGAGCTCTTGAAGATCAGGAATGGAATAATTGAAGTCCTTTGTTTGTGAATTCAAATAACGGAAATCCACACAGAATCTGAATGAAGATAAACTGTCTTCCTTCGAAGTTCATGGAGACTTGTTAGCTGTTCGTTTCGACACCAAAACAACAGGACTGGTAATTGGTAAATCTTCAATGGCAGTAACAGGGGAAATAACACCTTGCTCGAGAAGTTCGTCTAACTGATGACGTAACACTTCTTTCTTGTCAGTTGGAAGTTTGTATGGACGCTGATACTTTGGAGCTGTTCCATCTTTTAAATGGATCTTGTGTTTTACTAACGTTGTCAAACCTAACTCAGGAGTTGAGGGTGTACTGAAAAGATCCTTATTATCACTCAGAAATAATTGTAAAGTCTTAAATTCATCAGGTTTAACATCAGTTCGCGTAAAATCAAGGTTTGACAAAAACGTATCTGGAGTTGGCAAATTATCTACATGATTCAATTGAAAAGAATCCGAAATATCAGAATCTGTACTCTGCATACTAGTCTCATGAGGACATATTGAATACTTATCATCTATAACAGTAAAATAAGCAAGTCTAGTTCCCTTACTAATTGTACGATGATTGGAATTGAGGTTTAAAAGTTTTACAGGAACATGCCGGTTTGTATTTACGACACAGAGGCTTTTACATACTAAAACATTCTTATTTATAACGCTACTATGAATAGTACACCCACCCTGAATACCAGAATATATACCAGGATCAGTTAATTTCCCATACACAACAAGTTCACTATTAGGTGGAATCTCAATAGTTTTAAAACATCGGACAGTAGTTTTGGGAGCAAAACTTTTACAGCCATCGTGAAAGTCGAGTATAACGCCAGCATGATATAAAAATGGTAAGCCTAAAATAATTGGTTGAGATAAAGTTTTGAGGACAAAGAAATCAAATTCATAAGTATCACATTGGTAGACAAATTGCAACACAACTGAACAAACTATAGGAATCTTTTGGCCATTGGCCACAGAAATAAAATGATTAACATTTTGAACATAGGATTTACATACATCTGGAATATTATCAAACAAATCTTGACTTAATAAATTTAAAGCACTACCCGAATCTAACAATGCATTGCATTTAAGATGCTGAAACGAAAGTGGTAAATACATAAACTTAAAGGGTTCTTTAATACCATTCTTATCTATCTGGGCACATGCATGTGGCGATTGTCCCAAGGATTGTGCCCTTGTGTCTTTGGGACCATCGAGTTTCCCGACAATTGGAATTGGGGACAATTCTTGCGAACGTGACCTGGCTGGTGACAATTATAACATGTGGACGAATACGATTTCTGATATCTTTGTGTAGGTGCATAGGCTTGAGAATAAGAGGGAGTTTGATACTGCATAGGTGGATTGATCAATGAGATAGGGGCTTGGGGCAATGAGGTGGTCTGAGAAAAGAAAGGGGGTTGAGTCTGATAATATGGAGATAGGTTGGGTTGGGGTGGAACTTGATAAATGGGCATGGGTAATTGTTGGGATAAAGGAGCAAAATTACAATTCAATGGGGGTACATTCTGATAGTTCATATGTTTAGAATTTGAACTATAACCATATAATTCACCCATTTGTGATGAATGTAATGCAGAAATTAAGGTATTAGGATTTCTAGCTCTAACAAAAAATGATAAAGTAGGAGGTAAACTGTCAATAAATTTAGAAATAAAATCAAATTCTGTCTTCATCAGCTTGGATCCTTTTTTCCAATATCATAGAATGAAGTTCAGTTAAACTCATATTGGGTAGTAGAGTAATGTTATTGAATGCGACATTTTCAGCAAGCTTCATATTATCACTGTCACTGGAAAATCTGCTCATAAAAGCACTCATAAATGTCTGCCAATCTGTTTTCGAAGAATCGTCTAAATACAGGAACCATTTAGCAGCAGGGCCTTTCAAACACAGGTGAAAAGCAGCAATCTTACGAGAATCGGATTTGATGCAGTCTAATGTTGCACTAGACGTAAATTCTGCTAAAAATTGTTGAACAATCAATACTGTCAAATTTTGATATACGTAGGGTAACATTGCACGTTGTTGCCACAGTCGGTACAGGTATGTCTTCCTCCTCTGTAATAAGTAATTCAGGCCGAGGGGCAGATCGGGGCATCCCGATGCTGTCAGTAAAATTAAAGTCATCAAATATACCAGAACGAGGTGTTCGAAAGCCATCATAAAAATCCTTATTTTTGGTCGAATTCATATTGATATTGAAAATGGTATAACAACTAGGCCTAGGCCCAACTTCGACTTCAGCTCCACTTCCTTCAGTTGCGAATGCACAGAAAAATAATGTCAATAAAAAACAAACAAACCACATGAAAACGATTCCACCAGTCCAAAATTCACAATGAAAATAACGTTTATAATGTTAGCAACTCCACCATGTAATGTGAAAGGGTTTCAGTCTGGGTTTTCTTCATAAAACCTCGAAATTCGCTTCGCATAAAAAGTTTAATAGCATTTTCAGGAAAAAGCACGATGCATAACACAATACATAATACCCCTCTAGGGAACAATTGACAAATCCCTAGGCAGACAAGATTATCCAGTCACAAATGGAAATGGGAGGGTCTAAGACTTCAAATTGAACGCAACATTTATCTGAAAACAAATCGATTAATGAAATAAACAAAAAAAATAGCGATGCCCATGAAATATTTTTCGATTTTTCCATAACAATTGTGGACAGACAGACAGACGGACAGACATACAATATACGCCCACATTAATGTGTGGGCGTATAAAAATCCCATCAAAATCAGTTTAACAGAAGAGGTGATAATGGCAAAAATCTTAAAACTCATAAATTTTCCGGTTATGTGAAAATGCGTCATTTTATATTCATCCATTAATGAGCATTTTTGAATTATTGTATATAAACACAGTTTTTTTTTATTAATAAGATTATTTAGATAATCTGTTGTATAGTTATGCCACCAGGTAAGTCTCCTGATGAATATATACTCCTATTGATCAAGTTTAAAAATTAAGATTTTTTGTTCATTCAAAGGAGGTTGCCAAATTGTAATGCCATTGCATTAGTTTTATGTTTCTGGTTGAGTTGTGACATTGTCTTTTAATATCATGTTTTTAATATCTGATGTGATTAATTTAAGTTACATATTATTCTTACTTTTCAGAATGGAAATATCAGGATGTATTCATTGGATGAACTCAATTGATATGACAATCTGAAGTGACTTAAGTTGAATTTTTCATAATATTCTAAAGCTGTTTTAAAATTCTCTCACTCTCATTTCAACAGTTTGAAATCATTTGTCACTTCCTTATTGTTCACCCTTATGCTAAGATTCCATATACGCGTCATGCGGATCCGTCATGCGGACATAAATGCCCTTGCGGATCCGTCATGCGTCAAATATGATTCCATATGTGCGTTAAACGTATGCGTTATTTTTCTTTTGACGCACTGACTTCTAGACAGATGGATGCTTTGGCAGGAAAAAGACCTGGGAATCTCCACAAAATACGTCACATTTGGGAGATCTCCGCGCGTCCATTCAATCTGATGCGTCAAAAATCGCTACTCCAGGCGTTTTTTTTTTTTTGACGCATCTATGGAATCATACCCTCTTAAATCAACCATTTCGATTATTAAGGCATGACGCTGACGCATGACGCATCCGCATGACGCATATATGGAATCTTAGCTTTATGAATAAATTTACTTTAAACAGGAGTGTTCTTTTCTTAAAGGGGAACCTTCTTCATCAGTTTTACCTTTCATACCTTCATACCCATACCTTTTATCAGTAATAGTGTTCATAACTCACTGACGAAATATGGGCCTTTAAATCCATTTGTATACATAATAATTATCCTTGTTACAAAATTAAGGTCAAGTTTCTAGTTTGAGGAATTCATTCAATTTTAGTACTTCTGAAGGCTATTTACATATTTTCAAGGCCCAAATCAATCTAAGAAAATGCTGCATGTTCCCCTTAAAGAGTTATTGTTGGACTCATTTCATATGTAAAATTTGACATTTTTTGTTTGGTTTTATATTAGTTAGTGATTATAGTACAGAAGTTGGTTGTGGGTTGTGTTCCATAGGAAAAATTTGTTTTAATTTTATTACTGCTCAAGTGTAACCGGTTTGCAAGAATATAATTCGACTTTCAATATACACTTTAAGTTAACTGCAAACAGTACTGTTTCGGCCTTCTGGGCCTCATCAGTGCAGTGCTGATACTGGAGTTGAGGTTGGCTATATAGCCACCTCAGATGATGCCACATATATGGTACCATCCAATCTAATTAAAGATAGGGTCCAGCGCAAAACGATATGGTACCACAATGATGTGTTTACCTATCAATAATTAAGCAAAAAAAAATTAGGTGAATCGGTTGAACCATTCTCCTGTTATTAGCAAATAACTCCAAAACTCACCTTTATCAATTCATCAAAAAGTCAGAAATTTGACCTTTGACCGATGACGTCAGTTGTGTGAGACGTAACACTGAGCCTATGAGTTCTACTGCATTAACAACATGAAGCTGACGAATTCACTGTCAATAAGACAATGAAAACATGATCATAAATCGGTATCAAAGGCGTGATTGTTGCCATAAATTAAATTTTAGTGCAGTGGGTATGCATTTCACTAAATATAAACTTATTTACTAGCAATATAATTCCGATTTTATTCGATTGGGGTCTAGATGGTCTAAAACTAAAGTCAAAGTAAAATGGCGAGATCGCTACTTCACCATCACGTATTTTAAAACTCCTACTTTTAATCCAAACATTTTCATTAAAGCATGTTACTGATTATAAAAGTGGAAATGAATCAGCTATTTAGAGATATTTTCAAATATTTTTTATCTGAACGCATTGCCGAGATTTTTCAGTTTGAAGTTGACATTTCGCTTGCGGCATGTCATTCCATTGCCATTTTTCTCCCTCGTCTTCGAAATTTCCCGGTGCCCGCCGGTTGATATACTGAAGTCGAACTGTAAAAACAAAATTCTAATTCTAAAGAATTTTTCTGGATATTCCACTAAGCCTACGGATCTTTCATGTGAAATTTGTGAAAATAGCGTGAAATATATACGACCTTCCCGCTTCGGTAATTGAGGCGGCCTACATTGAAATGAAAGCTTTGGCCCAGTCTAGTTCGCTAAATATTTCCATATTATTTCAAGGCACTATAAATATTGTTGCACTGAAATTATAATCCTGGTATACGGTACTTGCAGAATTGACCTTTAATTTTTAAAACATTCGTTGAGCCAGATCGCGAAAGAAAATTGACATGTAAAAAAACCTTTCCCGTAAAAAAAGTGAACAAACTCGAGGTGCCATCTTGCCTCCATGTTTATGTAATGTGTTTCTTGATCAACAAGACGTAAGTCAATTAGCCGACAACGATGATAGATGTCTGTATGTTTCTGTCTACGCACTCTGACATCGGTGATGAAATGACCGACTGCCGAAAATTCGACTTCAAATTGCCGTTTCTCGGAAACACATGCCTATAAAAAATATTCATAGATATCGATAAAAAGCTGATTTAATTCCGCTTTTAACGATGTATGACCGGGTTTGATGTGAATTTTATGAATTCTGGTATGAGCTGTTAGAGACGTGAAGGTTGAGAGGCCGGCCTATCGTCATACTCTATGATGACTATGTAATGTAGGTCAATCAACACTACGACATTCCATGACTGTGTTTTTCTCCTGAATCGGGGTCTAAATTAAATAAGTATGATGTTGGTATGGTTAAATTCCTCTATCTATTCTATTCCACATCACAATATATGTTAAAAAATAATACATGGCCTATTGAGAATGAATTTATGTCAATATGAAAACAGCCTTTTCTTACCGCTTCAATATGGACGTCATTGACGATAGTGTCTATTGTGTAAGTTTTTGTTATTTTTTTTGTCTATTTTTTACATTATTGTTAGCGTTTTTAATACCAAATATATATATTTTTGCATAATCACCTAGCTTTTATTCTGCATCATTTCTCCCGCCCAGTTTGATTTATCTGCATAACCTGATCCCCACACTTTACGCTAGCATATACAGCTTTCACCCAATTACATTCCCTGAACATTCCACATCTAACCTCCATTCATTTTCATTATGTTCCGAAACTACAACAACCACTGGCAAGAAGCCAGATATCGTAACACTAATCGTCAACCAAACCAACATCAAGTACCCTACAATGGTCCTGTTTTCCATCGACCTCTACCACCTACTAATCGCCGACCGCCTACCAATCCAACCAGTTATGTTCCACCCCATCACCGACCTAACTACAACGACTCTTACCCACCCAGAAATTATCAACGACCTAACCAACAACAGAAACGACCACCAGCCCACAGACGCCAACCAGTTCCCACTCATAAGGAGGAAGAGCCCTTTGTTAAGGTGTTCTTCCAAGTTATGCAGTGTCTTCATCATTTGGCCACCCTTAGACTTCAACAGGAAGGTCAACCTGCCTTTACCTTTAAGCGCAAAATCCATGAGCTGGATAGTTTTATTCGTCCAGCAATGAGAACTTCAGCTGTTGACACAAATATTAGATCCCTCAATCGGACATGGCTCTCTAAGGTGACGCAGGCCCTGATCGACCACTACCAAATCACCCTTCAAGAGAAGCTAGCTACTATCCGCGCAAAGTCTTTTTCTCCAGCAGCCGTCGACCGTATCATATCCCATGCCCTGTCCTGGGCACGTCGGTCCTATGGGAAACGCCTTACCCAATCCGTAATTACCCAATTTTACCAAACGATTAACAGTACCAAGGCCAGAGTCACCATATCTATACCAACTGCAATGGATGTTGACCTGAATACACCTGCACCTACTAGGGTCACCGCCGTATTGAACCAAACCCCTAAACGTGCCCGAAGTTCACCTACACCTAGTCCAGCAGACGTTGGTAAACGTTCGCGTAGAGAGGGCACCCCTCTTCTCTTTTCTCTTTCAGATTCCTCCTCTACCACTCCATCTGAATCTTCACCTAGGGACTCTGGTTCCGTAAATCTATCTGCCTTCTGTAAATATCTTGACCAACAGGAAACCCCGAATTCTCCGACCAAGTCAAGCCATACATCCAAACCATCCCCTCCTCGTACCAGGTCCCGATCACTATCTAATCTTCCACCTTCCACTTGTGTACCAGTTCCAATCACCCCATCGACAACCATTATCTCCGTTACCAAGCCCTTCTATCATCGAACAACTGACAAATCATCATGGACTCTACCCACTCTGCAGAAATCAACCTTAATTATTGGATCCTCTAACCTGAACAGAATTACCAAAACTGCTTCAGACACCGAAATTCATTCATACCCTGGTGCCCAAATCCATCACATCCAGTCCATCATTGAAAGTTACGACCAAGATTTTAAACCAGCCACCGTCATCCTTCACGTGGGTCTCAACAACCGATACCAGCTACCAAAGTCATCATTAGAACAAGCCCAGAAATTAATCGCGACCGCCAAACTTACCTTTCCAAATTCAAAGATTATCTTCACATGTATACCAGTTTCCAATAAAATCACGAAGAACGCGCAACGTAATCTTAAGACCTTCAACAAAATGATGATGGATTTCAACACCAACGACGCCACAATCCTACCTCCATACGAAGGAGAATTCGAACCAGTTGATGATCTACACTGGTCTCCGAGTACAGCAAACAGCATTTATTTATTTTGGATACACCAGCTTCAAGCATCGAGTAAGTTGTCTTTAAACTAATTACTGGGGATAAAAATACTGAGAGGCCACCACTAGGCCAAACCGTTGTTAACTTGAGCCGTAAAATTCTCACACCCCTTCAGCATTCAATCTTAGACCGTGGACTTAAATTTATCCCGACTCCGAAGGTAGCTAACATTGACTATCTTCGACCATCTATTGAACGATTTCAACGCAATCTCAGCTGTACTTATTTTTTTCGAAACCACCCCCCACGTGGTGCTAGAACAATGTTTATTCCTAAATCCACGTGGAAACCGCCCAAGGCCGCCATCCATCCTGACATTTTAGAAGTATTTAATAGTATGAATAGCCAAACAACAAATCTTTCTATTACAAATGAAAAACCTAATCTCACACGGGTAGAACGTGAAGCTTTAAACTTACTTAAGAAAGACGATAGCATTATTATTAAAAAAAGTGACAAAGGTTCATGCTGTGTCATTCTAAATAGGGAAGATTATATTTTAGAAGCAGAGAATCAATTGAATAATCCTAAACATTATGCCATTTTGCCAAACCCAATTTTTAAGGAAACTTCTAATATGATTAACACTATTCTTGGAAATTTAGTCAAAGAAAGTTATCTCAAACAGAAACAATATGACTATCTATCTGCCAAACCCGATTGTCGTGGGAGACATTTATATACTTTGCCTAAGATTCATAAACATCCTACAAAGGAGTGGTTCATCCCTAATAAAATACCTAAAGGCCGTCCGATCATATCTGACTGTGGTAGTGAGTCATATGCGGTGTCAGAATACATTGACCATTTCTTACTACCTCTAGCTTGTCAACATAAAGCCTATCTTAAGGACACAACTGATTTTGTAAATAAAATTAAAAATCTTCGAGTTCCTCCGAATGCCATTCTGATTTCTATTGACGTGTCTTCTATGTATACCAATATTGATAACACTGCCGGGTTAATGGCAGTTCGTAAAGCTTTTAGTAGAAACCCAGATCCGAACAGACCCGACGATGCAATTTTACAGCTTTTAGAGATTTGTCTCAGTCGCAACGATTTCACATTTAATGGTAAAACGTATCTACAAACTTCAGGAACAGCTATGGGTAAACGATTCGCCCCTTCATACGCAAATCTTTTTATGGCAGAGTGGGAACGTGAGGTATTACCCCTTTGTCCCTTTGATCCACTTTTTTATGGACGATTTTTAGATGACATTTTTATGGTTTGGACTTATTCCATTGAGCAGTTCTGGGAATTCTTTGAAATTCTCAACAACCACCATCCGTCCATCAAACTAACCGCCAACGTCAGTACTAAAAGCATAGATTTTCTCGATACCACTGTTTTCAAAGGAGATTCCATAGCAGAAACCAATAAACTGGACATTAAGGTATATTTCAAAGAAACTGATACTCATCAACTCCTGCACAAAAGCTCATTTCACCCAAAACATACCTTTTCCGGTATTATTAAATCACAAGTTTTACGATTTCACCGAATTTGCACAAGATCCTCTGATTTCAACCAAGCCTGTACGATTGTTTTCTCAAAACTGAAAGAGCGTGGATACTCAAAACGATTTTTACGAAACATAAAAAACTCCACTTTAGCGCAAATAGCAGCGAAGACTAGACTATATGCCGAAGTTCCTCCAGGTTTAAGGTGTGCCCCATGTTTGTCAAATAGATGCAAAACATGCCCCTTTGTAGCTGAAACACATTATTTTATGAGTAGCTTTACTAATAAAAGGTATCCGATCCAGGAGCATTTATCATGTGATAGCTCAAATGTAATTTATTTAATTTCATGTAAGAAATGCCCCAAACAATATGTAGGAGAAACTAAGAATAATTTACGCACTCGATTCAATGCCCATAGATCAGATATAAAATTAAAGAAAGACAAGCCCGTTTCTAATCATTTCAACCTCGATGACCATTCAATAAACGATCTCACCCTAACCCCAATTGAACGTATAGAAATTGATTTACCGGAAGATGAAACCACCAAATTCAGACAATCCAGAGAAGCCTACTGGATTGAGACATTGAATACAGCAAGACTTATAGGACTCAATATTCATCATTTTGCAGGCATAGCACCCTTTGTTGTCCCGTTTAATACAACCAGTAATCGAGCAAGCAAGATAGTTCATACCCACTACAAGAGTCTTCAAGAGAAATTTCCCCATGTTTATAAGCAGAAAATGATAGTTGCCTACTCAAAAAATCAGAACCTTAATGACAATCTGGTTCATAGCAAACTAAAACCAATTATTAATTAGCAGATACTATACTACTCGCCCAACGGGCGAGTCTTTATTTTTTCTACTTTCAGATCACAACAGAAGAAAAGCCTGAATCCAGACCCTTAATCCCATTTTCTCAATAAAGTATTTGTTCCATCCTAGGCCTGTACATTTGGGAGATTCAAACCCTCCCTCCACCGAAATGTAAAAACAAAATTCTAATTCTAAAGAATTTTTCTGGATATTCCACTAAGCCTACGGATCTTTCATGTGAAATTTGTGAAAATAGCGTGAAATATATACGACCTTCCCGCTTCGGTAATTGAGGCGGCCTACATTGAAATGAAAGCTTTGGCCCAGTCTAGTTCGCTAAATATTTCCATATTATTTCAAGGCACTATAAATATTGTTGCACTGAAATTATAATCCTGGTATACGGTACTTGCAGAATTGACCTTTAATTTTTAAAACATTCGTTGAGCCAGATCGCGAAAGAAAATTGACATGTAAAAAAACCTTTCCCGTAAAAAAAGTGAACAAACTCGAGGTGCCATCTTGCCTCCATGTTTATGTAATGTGTTTCTTGATCAACAAGACGTAAGTCAATTAGCCGACAACGATGATAGATGTCTGTATGTTTCTGTCTACGCACTCTGACATCGGTGATGAAATGACCGACTGCCGAAAATTCGACTTCAAATTGCCGTTTCTCGGAAACACATGCCTATAAAAAATATTCATAGATATCGATAAAAAGCTGATTTAATTCCGCTTTTAACGATGTATGACCGGGTTTGATGTGAATTTTATGAATTCTGGTATGAGCTGTTAGAGACGTGAAGGTTGAGAGGCCGGCCTATCGTCATACTCTATGATGACTATGTAATGTAGGTCAATCAACACTACGACATTCCATGACTGTGTTTTTCTCCTGAATCGGGGTCTAAATTAAATAAGTATGATGTTGGTATGGTTAAATTCCTCTATCTATTCTATTCCACATCACAATATATGTTAAAAAATAATACATGGCCTATTGAGAATGAATTTATGTCAATATGAAAACAGCCTTTTCTTACCGCTTCAATATGGACGTCATTGACGATGTGTTCCACAAGTGACGTCACACGTGGATTTTAACTAAAACCGGATTTTAGGCTTTTCACTGATTAGTTTTTCTCAGGCAGGTGAAAATGGACACTTTGAGGAACGATTTCTCAAAAACTGCTGGATGGATTTTCATGAAATTTTTTTTATTGTCTTATAAATTGTCCAATGCTTTACAGTTTAAAAAATCGTTGAGCGCTGGACCCTGTCTTTAAAATTAGATTACATTTCGTTTCGGTTATTTTTTGATTGTCGACTCCATGTAATCTAAAGACTTGTATAAGGAGGTCATCTGCAAGTGACGAATAAGCTATTTATAGCACTTCCAATCAGAACACCGTTTATATTTGAATATTTTGTATTGCGTCATAATTTTCCCACAATGCATATCAATTCATAGACCCGCGATCTTGAAGGTAGTTTTTGATTGGCTGAAATTTTCGTCACTTGCAGATGACCTCCTTATACAAGTCTTTAGATTACATGGAGTCGACAATCAAAAAATAACCGAAACGAAATGTAATATAATTTTAATTAGATTGGGTACCATCGTACCATGCCATAGTGCTCAAACTAGTAAGTTAGTGGGCTACGCATAACGCTAACGGCAAGGTATGAGCCAAGGAGCGTATCAAACTGCAAAAAAGTACTGTTTCAACCATCGGGGCCTCATCAGTATATAGTTTGATTTAAAAATACTCCTAAAATTATAAGATTATGCTTTAAATAATAGAACACAAGATTATGGTATACAACTTCTGAGTTTTATAGTACACAAGAATTTACATTATCATATTAACACCTGATGATGACAGTGTAAATTGTTGAAATGTTGTTTGCAATAAAACCATAATCATACCATAATATTGTGTTCCATTACTTAATGTGATCTTTACCCGAGGTAAATCAGGTATTTGTACATGTACATACATGTTCCTTCAGCAACGTTAGACATTGGCATTATCTACCGTTGCTGGATTGACGGGGTTTTCTCGTCATTAACAACAAATAACCTCGTTTTAAAAACACTACGTCACATTAAATTTATGACCGTTGAGACTCGATTATCACAAGGTAAATTTGCTACAAGAAATCTGACTCTTGGTCATTCGAAAGTTTTCCCGCAATAATTTGTTACAAGGAATATAACTGGTCGAACAATAATCGTTCGACCAATCAAAATTAATGACGAGAATATCTTATCATGATGGCAACGGATTAATGTAATGAAATGAAATGATAGACGTTTCTAAAGGAACATGATGTACATACAGCTAAGATGAATATCAATGTCAAATCTGACTAGATCACTGAGATCCTACATAGGCCTATTGAAAATTATGATTTTCAAGTTGCAAAAAATATGGAATAGTTCACAACATATAATGTGACAATATTAAGTCCTTATTTAAAAAAAAAATCAGCAATGTGAGCTATAGCAAGGGACAAAACCCCAGAATGAAATACTGAAAATCTTTAAAATGACTTTCAGGGGACCTCAGAATGCATAAAGGCATATTTTAAAAAGACATTATCCTGGGTTTTATGTCCCCCATCCTCTGGCAAGTGACATCCCCTTGTCACTGCGCCCTGAACTTTGGTAATTATTCAATTTTCATTTCTCGAATATGTTTATTGCAATGTGTATACAAATATCATTGTGATTAACAAATTCTGTCTGATAGGATATAACGACCAAAATACTCAGATATTATGTCGTCTTCATTTATATCTGCTCCTTTTACGTTAAACAAAACACACTGTTTAAAACTATTTATGTTTAGACTCTTGCATGCTGTGTTTTGCAAACACATATTCTTACATTTGTCTAAGTTGGTGGTATATGGATAGATGGCGATGGTTGGTTCTGCATATAGAATACAGACTTTAGCGTGGGAAACTACGAAAGCGGAACATTTGTCTGTTTTCTGACACCATAGATAACAATCATCTTGGTTTGAGTTTGATTTATAATTCAAAGGCATTTTCAACACTTCTTTGCCTTGTGTATCATGGAAACATTCTGAAATGTAACATTTCTATAAATCATAGGAATTGTATAGAGATTAGGGTGATTGAACAGCAACAAGTTACTATTCAATATAAGGCACTGGCACAGGGTTAAAGTTGTGTTTAAAATAAATGTGATGCTATAAATATGCATTCAAGTTTTTCGGGGCCTCATCAGTATATACATGTAGTTTGATTTAAAAATACTCATAAAATTATAAGATTATGCTTTAAATATTAGAACTCAAGATTATGGTATACAACTTCTGAGTTTTATAGTACACAAGGATTTACATTATCATATTTATCACCTGATGATGACAGTGTAAATTGTCGAAATGTTGTTTGCAATTAAACCATAATCATACCATAATATTGTGTTCCATTATTTAATGTGATCTTTACCCCGAGGTAAATCAGGTATTTGTACATACATGTTCCTTCAGCAACGTTAGACATTGGCATTATCTACCGTTGCTGGATTGACGGGGTTTTCTCGTCATTAACAACAAATAACCTCGTTTTAAAAACACTACGTCACATTAAATTTATGACCGTTGAGACGCGATTATCACAAGGTAAATTTGCTACAAGAAATCTGACGTCTGGTCATTCGAAAGTTTACCCGCAATAATTTGTTACAAGGAATATAACTGGTGGAACAATAATCGTTCGACCAATCAAAATTAATGACGAGAATATCTTATCATGATGGCAACGGATTAATGTAATGAAATGAAATGATAGCCGTTGCTAAAGGAACATGATGTACATACAGCTAAGATGAATATCGAGGTCAAATCTGACTAGATCACTGTGATCCTTCATAGGCTTATTGAAAATTATGATTTTCAAGTTGCAAAAAATATGGAATAGTTCACAACATATACTGTGACCCTAACAAGGACAATATTAAGTCCTTATTTTAAAAAAAAATCAGCAATGTGAGGTTTAGCAAGGGACAAAACCCCAGAAAGAAATACTGAAAATCTTTAAAATGACTTTCAGGGGGCCTCAGAATGCATAGAGGCATATTCTAAAAAGGCATTTTCCTGAGTTTTATGTCCCCCATCCTCTAGCAAGTGACACCCCCTCGTCACTGCGCCCTGAACTTCGGTAATTATTCAATTTTCATTTCTCGAATATGTTTATTGCAATGTGTATACAAATATCATTGTGATTAACAAATTCTGTCTGATAGGATATAACGACCAAAATACTCAGATATTATGTCGTCTTCATTTATATCTGCTCCTTTTACGTTAAACAAAACACACTGTTTAAAACTATTTATGTTTAGACTCTTGCATGCTGTGTTTTGCAAACACATATTCTTACATTTGTCTAAGTTGGTGGTATATGGATAGATGGCGATGGTTGGTTCTGCATATAGAATACAGACTTTAGCGTGGGAAACTACGAAAGCGGAACATTTGTCTGTTTTCTGACACCATAGATAACAATCATCTTGGTTTGAGTTTGATTTATAATTCAAAGGCATTTTCAACACTTCTTTGCCTTGTGTATCATGGAAACATTCTGAAATGTAACATTTCTATAAATCATAGGAATTGTATAGAGATTAGGGTGATTGAACAGCAACAAGTTACTATTCAATATAAGGCACTGGCACAGGGTTAAAGTTGTGTTTAAAATAAATGTGATGCTATAAATATGCAATGAAAATCAAAGAAAAAGAAACATCACATAATTCTTCTTGGACCTAATCCAGAAATTTATAACCTTAATAATTTCAATTTATGAAAAAAACAAGAAGATATTGAAACAATTCGTGAGATACAAATGCATAAATAAAAAAATATTGCTGGGTTGTGCTTAAAATTTTCTGGAATAAAAAGGAAAAGTAATTAATGGCTATTTGTATAGAATATAACTTGCTTCATAGTCCTATATAAAAAAAATGAAATGAAAACACTCAATTAATCTGTAAAATCATCAGTGGGGTCAAGTCGACCACGGATGAGTATATCTTGAAGGTTTTTATTTTTTGAATAGGCTATAACTAATTTTTTGTAGAAGATGGTAGGAAAACTATTTTGCAACTGTAAGTGGTATCTTTTGATAATTGTGTATGCTTGGCAAGAAACAGTATTAAATGGAGCAACAAATGGTATTATTTGGGAGTCAAACTGTATGTTTAATCCAGAGGGTGAAATGGTTTTAAGTTGATTCATCCAAAAGCTCTACCTGTACAGTCTTGAAGTCTTCGGGTTGATGTCTTCTTCAGAGATGACTTTCTCAATGGGTGTCACCTTCATATCTGCGAGGGAATGATTGGTTGAGTTAAAGTGGTTCCCAATAGGTTTATCTAGATGGTCGGAGATGTCGAAACGATGGCCATTAATTCTTTCTCTCAGAGAGTTTTTAGTTTCGCCTACGTATTGTAAATGACACTTATCGCATGAAATTAGGTAAATAATATTTGTACTGGTACACGAAAGCTCACCGTTGATAGGGAATTGTTTACCGTTATGTTTATTAGAGAAGGAATTGGTTGTTAAAATATGCTCGCAGGTTCTACATCTTGTAGATCTGCACGGTCTTGATCCGAAAGATTGATTAGAGTTTATCGGAACGAGGATTGTGTTCCGATTCTCAATTTCTGAAAGAGTTTTACTTTTAATGCTGCGAAGATATCGTTTTGAATATCCCCGCTCTCGCAATTTCTTAAATACTAATTGACACGCATCATCAAAGTCCTCTGTTCTGGTGCAAATTCTACGAAATCGTAAAACTTGCGATTTTATTATGCCTGAAAATGTATGTTTAGGATGAAAAGAGCTTTTTAATAAAAGTTGGTTGGTATCAGTGGGTTTGAAAAAAACTTTAATATCAGCCTTACTAGTATCATTAAAATCCGGTCCTTTGAATACTGTTGTGTCGAGAAAGTCCATGCTTTGATCACTTATATTTGCTGTTAATTTGATTGATGGATGATGGTTATTTAGAATTTCGAAGTATTGCCAGAATTCCTGAATAGTATGTTGCCAAATTAAAAATATGTCGTCTAGAAAACGTCCATAGAAAAGTGGTTTAAAAGGAGAGATCAGGTCAATTTCGCGTTCCCATTCAGCCATGAATATATTGGCGTAACTGGGTGCAAATCTTTTACCCATTGCCGTTCCTGACGTCTGTAGGTAAACTTTACCGTTAAAATAAAAATCATTCCGCTTTAAACAAATTTCTAGTAATTGGAGAATTTCGGAATCGGGCCTTTTAGGATCAGGTATTCTATCAAAACATTTTTTAACTGCGTTCAGACCAGCTTCATTGTCAATATTTGTATACATACTACTGACGTCCATAGATATAAAAAAGGCATTATTCGGAATTTTTAATTTTTTAATTTTTTCAACAAAATCGGTTGTGTCTTTAAGATATGACGGATGTTGAGAAGCTAAAGGCATTAAAAAATGGTCAATGTATTCCGAAACACGGTAAGATTCACTGGAGCAGTCTGAAATAATAGGTCGACCCTTGGGTATAGAATTAGGTAAAAACCATTCTGATTCCGGATTTTTATGGATCTTTGGGAGGGTATAAATATGTCGTTGACGCGCCGTAGAACTAGCCGAAAGGTAATCGTATTGTTTATCAGAAATAATTTCATCTCCTACTAATTTTTTCAAAATATCATTAATCATTCTGCCGGTTTCTTTAAAAATTGGATCGTCTAAAATTTTGTAATGTTGAGGTTTATTTAATTGACTCTCTATAGAGGTTTTTTGTTAAATAAAATGTGCATTGGGAGCATCAATTTGAATCATGCGCCTGTGATCCAGGTAATTCCACTTCACAAATCGCAGTCTTTTGTGAAAACATCAATATTGGCTCATTTCGCGAATTATGGTGTCATCATTTGCTAGAGTGGAACCACAGATTTCTGATTGCAACCACAAGTACATGGACACGATAGCCTTTTCGGTACTCTGTAAGTCTGAGTGAGGACCCCAAATAAACCCCGTGCAGAATCGTTTTGTTTTGTTTTTTGTTTTTTTGAAAGACGTTTATTTAAATTGCGTAGGCCTACTGACTGAAAAAGTTTCAAATGCAATATTTCAGTAAATCGGCACAATTTAAAAAAAAATGTCTTGATTCTGTAAAGAGATTATTCGGGGTCCCCACTCAGACTCATAAAGTACCAAAATAGGCTATCCTGTCCCCATGTCCCTGTGATTGCAACTTATAAGGTTTGAATTCGAGCTATCAGTGCCTCTTTACAAGTCTTTTAACATTCGATATTAGAACATTTATGAAATAAAAATATAAAATCTAAAGATTGGGTAACTCATAACATAAGTTTTCCAATCCCAACCATTTTCTACAAATTTTAGGGACGATATTTTTTTTTATTGATAATGAATTGTAAGAGACGCATTTATCAAGATTTTGGTTGATAGTTCTCATTAGTCCTACTTTGTGCAAAGAAAAAAAAATCCAACGTCCATAAAGATCAGATCCTCCAGATTTTTTAAAATTTTCAACTTACTTGTATCTCTCCTCAGATCCTTAGACATATTCACAGGTAACATGTGAACACCCAGGAAAACCAGTAGGCCTACTAGTATCATATCACATTTGATAACCATTTTGACAGATTAGATTGAGTGATATGATTATAATAGTAGTTATCTAGTGTATTTATTACAAAGTTATTCAGATCCTAGAGACGTAATTACAGTGTTAAACCGACTCTCTCTGTCAAATATCTTCGTTTCTCGCATGTTGTCCATAGAACAAACCGACTCACTCTGTCAAATATCTTCGTTTCTCACATGGTGTCCTTCTAATGACTAATGCAGAATGTATAATGCAAAAGTGCCTAATGCAAAATTCATAATGCAAAGAGTAAATTGTTAGCTGCATTCGTGTGGCATTTCATTAAATATTTGAGTATATCTATACGAGATTGGTATTTTAACGTTGCAACACTATCGACAAAATTGGCAACGTTATACCTCCATAAAAGTGTCATACGAGAAATCATCCTTAATACAGAATAATCCAATCACCCTACAATCCCCACCTTTACAATTTAGAATAAAAACATGAAATTCTCCAGCATTTTTTATTCGCTCTGTATATCTAAAATATTACTAGTTTGAACCCTCTGCCATGATATCACATATAATTGTGCGGGCCATCAGATGCTGCAAACGAACCCAAACTCCCATGGACGCAGATCAAGGTGGGGACACCGGAACCGTCCCCCACTACTGAAAAAAATGGTATCAGTTAGCGAGCGAATAGGGTTAACGACATTACAATGATGGGTTGTTTTATTTTACCGAGATCAGAATTTTATATCTAATTTCCATTATAATTAGATAATGATGTTACACATTAATCATTAGCATCTGATACATAAAATTTATATATCAAATATTACAATAATACACATAATCAACAAAATTATTATAAAATTGTCAACTTGCCTAATACAGGTTGAATTGGCCTATCTATACTGACAGAAAACTTTTACTGTGCCAAAAAAAATGAAATGAAATGAAATGTAGGAGCACCAGCACCAAATGGGCTATATAGCTCCAGAACACGATAAAAAATAAACATGTCAAAACAAAACTAAAACAAACATAAAATAGATAAACAAAAACAATATCACAGAAAGAACAAAATTAAAAACAATATCACAGAACAACACCATAAAGTGGTATTAAAACCCCAAAAAAATCAACTAAAACAAAAACGATGATGAAAGCATTTAAAACTTAAAATACAAATTAGCTGCTTTCAAAAAAAGCGACAACCTTCTCATAGCCGTGGGAGAGAGACCGGAGACCAAGCATGAATTTATCCAAGTTCCTCTAACAATGGTATATGATCTTTTATGATCTAACCTTTGCTTAGGCTACATTAATGACTAGTAAACCCTTCGCGTTGAGTTATCGATTTGAAACTTAACAAAATGATAACAACGTGAACCATGAATGGTACCGGGGCAGGGCGCATCCGGTTTCTTACATTAGTAAAAGGTGGCATCTTTCAATCCATGTTGTCAGGTTTACAGAAGAAAGCTTGTTTTACAATCGTTAGTGAAATGCAGAAGGTACAAAATTTTAAAACGCACAATTTTTAATTCGGTAGTCAAAAGTGAAATAAATATTTTATGTTCGGTAGTGAGAAGTCATCTGATAAAAAAAAACTTCTTAAAAAGGCACATTCTGTTATACATCAGAGGAAAGCGCATATCAAAAACTTTAAATAAGTTTTACGATTTCACGGGTAACCGGCCTGATTTCAGATGATCGGTTAACCCTCAATTTGTAGCATTTTAATAAAGAAATGGGTGTAAAAAAGAACCGTCATTTTGTGACGTCATCTCTCCGCAATCACACCACCTCGACAGAAAGGAGAACTCGGACTCTCCAAACTCTGCCAAAAGGGTCACGTGATGAATAATAAAATGAAAATGGAGAATCCGGGCTGATCCGGAGAATCCGGACTGCATAATAGAATGGGCCCTAGGTCACCCAACGATTTTCAAAGTCTCTTTCCGCAGAAAAAAGAAGTTCCATATTAAAACTATTTAATTTAATTTAATTTAATATTTTATGCAAATATAAATTAGTTATATACCGGTTATGGTCTAAATAGGTTAAACCACTCGGATCTTGTGGTCTAATTGTTGAAATCGTTAGTTAAACCACTCAGCTCTACGCGCTTCGTGGTTTAACTAACGATTTCAACAATTAGACCTCGTGATTTAACCTATACATAAAAGATGATCTTGTTCCGTTTATACAAGTAATTATAGTCATTATAGAATTAAAATTACTTTACGAGTGGAACAAATAATTTTGACCTAATTGTATCAAACACCGCCCGTTTTGTTATTTGTTTAACTTGATTATCCAGACGTTCATTGTCTTCTCTGAGTGTTAGTTACGTTGATGATCTTGACTATGTTATCATACTGCCGTCCATTCCAAGTTCACTGGTGCTAAATGTACCCAACCATGTTCGTGTTTGGACGCTTATTTGATACCTTGCCAATGAATGACAGTTCTTTCTACAATTCCGAGTGGAACTGATTCAATGTAGGTCAACTCTTCTGCGTTCGGCGACTATTGTACAAACTGAGATTTAGTTTACGCTGTGTCGCAGCTACAAGTGCGGTTCTTTATTCTTGTTTTTGAGCTTAATAAATTAACTGGGGTTAACCGGAAAATAACCGGTTATTGACGACGGGTACCCGGGTCGTAAAACTCACTAACCGTTTCAACATATTTAACATGCAGAAAAGAAATAAGTATCGCCCAAACGCAGTTAAAGAGAAATAACTAACTGTCTAAATGTGATACTCTCCCTTCAACTGAAGTTTGAATTTAATATTTTACAAGCAGATACAATAATAAATTTTCAAAAGACGTTATTATCATATAAAAATATTGTGTTGTATATCCTTCGAAAGAGTGGATTTAGCATAATATGACTGTGAAAGAATTTGTGATGCATATGAATTAGGTCACGTGCCAGAGCTCTTTAAACTTAAAAACTACAATTTTCAAATGGATATAAAACCGGAAGTATACATCGGAAAATGCAATGATTTTTTTTCAAGTCACATGGTCACGAGATGTTTTTGACAAATAATGATTTATTTTAACCAGAAATTAAAAATTCAGAATGAAAATTCAAAAATCCGGTTCCCATGTTTTGGTAGCAATCGATTGTAGATTCCATAGACATCAAATTATTAAAAATCATTACACCCTGAGGCCCCATTTTGCGTTTTATAAAAATATACCATTCAAAATGGCGACTGATCTGTTACATCCGGGTCAAATTTTATCATTTGTACACTCTTGTGTCTACATAACAAGCATACTGCGGAAAGAATTTTTCGAATATCTTCAAAATTCCCGAAGTTGAAATTTCAACTTTGAGAGCCAATGACGTCCAAACCGGAAGTGATAGTGAAATTTTGTAAATTGCTTATTGTTTGCAATCAAAATGTCTATATATATGTAAGTTTTCAGGTTGATCAATATAAAATTGCAAAAGTTAAAAAAGTGGTCAAGAAAAGGTGCTCCAAAAGTCAGCATGAACATTTTCAAAGTGATGTTGTTAAACTTTTATCTTGTGGACAATCGATTATAGAAAACAATAAAGTCAGTCCGATCAAAATCGGTTGAAAAATAAAGGAGATAATGGTCACAACCTTACAACACATTTGTTCTCATACCTCATTTCCGGTTGGTAGGGCATGCGCCATTTTACATTTAAACAATACCGAGCAGTTGATTATCGTGGGAAAACTTGAGAGATTATGTGTGGCATGTGTAGTTTTGGCTAAGCTAAAAAAAAATGTCTTTCCACCTGTAAGTTGTCAGGTCGATCGAAATAAAATTTTTAAAATATACGCACACTTACAATGGAAGTTAGCACTATATTTTGAAATTTTTAAAAGCGCAATTCAGATTCAAATATCTAGTATACATCAAACACAGAACGTGAATATTTCATTGGATAGATCTCGTCAAGGGCAACAACTTTTGTTCAGGTCATCAAAGGTCAAGGTCATGAGATATCGGCCTTTAAATTTTGAAGAATTGTTTAAGTAATTTAACCGGAAATAAACAGAAAGCAAATTTGAAATTCTAAAAGCTTCCCATATTTTGTTAGCAATCCTTTGCTGAATAAGTAAACATCAAATTTACGCAAATCCCATTTGACCCTAAGGCCCCATTTTCGTTTTACAAAAACAGTTCAGTTCAACATGGCGGCTGATCCTTTACTTCCGGCTGTTTTTATGATTGCATTTGTTATGTATCGTAAAAATAAACATATTCCAAAAATAAAATTTCAAATATCTTCAAAATTCCGGAAGTTGACATTTCAACTTTAGAACCAAATATCATCAAAACCGGAAGTGGTATCGTAATTTTAATGACTGAGTTGTATTTGGAATTAAATGTCTATCTGCATTTAATTTTTCGAATTGAACAAAATAAAATTGTAGAAGTTGAAAAATTCAAAACATTTCAAATTAAAAAAAGTAAAATTTCCGGTGAGAATAAAATGGATCAATTTATATTCATGTAACGGTGGCCACCACTAGTGAATAGGAAGTCGCTTCAGTGTGTACGAAGAATCGAACGCACTGCAATAATGGAATGAATAGTAATAATAATTCATTACTAGCAGAAAAGATATGCAAGCAAAAATGATTTTTACTAATGCTTCATTTGGAAAATTCTTTGGTGTGACGGTGGTTACAAGCTTGTTATGTGACAGAGGTGACAAGTTAGTGACGGTAATGAGATATTTCTGACGACTTAAATAGTACTTTCTGAAGTAAAATAAAATGTTATTCAATTTTGTACAGTAATATTTTAATAGCATAACAATAATATTTGAAAACAAAAGCGTGAAACACTAAAATTAAAAAAAATTAAACATATATAGGCTACTCAAGGATAGGAGTACAGGAATTGCCAATTTTCACCAATTGAAAAGAGTGTAAGATGTACAGTATATTAAATTCCAAAATTTTCTGAAATTCTATTCCAAAAATCAATAGGAATAGATTGATGACGTTTTGTGATATTTTCAGGTTCAGGGATAAAGCCTAATACATTTTCTAATTGATACCATTATATTTGATCAACCATGACTGGCCAGAAAAAACGGTTTTGGCTCACTGAATGCATGACTGATACTTCTATTGAGTATTCGCTAATGTCAGTTGTGATACTCGGAGAAGGTTTCCTATCATAGGTAACTACCACTCATTTGTCTAAAAGGTCAACAGTTATTTCTTCTACTGGTATCATCACTTGATTTGGTTCAGATACGGAATCTTTGGAACCTTTTCGTGGTGACTCGGGGATGTTTCCACTCTATTAATGGCTCATAAGGTCATAACCGTCACGCTGTGTCATCAACATCACACCACAACATTGCTGTAATGTAGAAGATATAAGTTGTTTGGTTATGACACTAAATAAACATATTTTAGGATAAAAATTAAATACTTAGACTTTTCTTACAATTATTGTATCTAGGCACAGAAATATATCTTTTCTACCTTCATCGCAGAAGATCATATTAGGGTAGACAACTCATAATGAGATAACCAACGATTCATCTTTTCATGTTACGGATAGATTGGGGACAGATATTCTTGACTTATGAAATTGATTATCAAATTTTGTAATCTGGAAAACATTAAAGCGATTCAACCTCTTAGAATGAACAAAAAAATTAAGTTCTCAAACTTGGTCAATCAGAGTATATATTTATCAACGATGTCCAAAGTATACTAACAGGATGCAAACTATGTAAATTTCCATATAATAACAGGCTTTAATTGATAAACGCCTTAAATTTTATTAAGGGTTTTTCAATTAGTGTATATAAACATTGTTTTTTGGATTTATCAGATTATTTAGGTAATCTGTTGTATAGTTATGCAACCAGGCAAGTCCCTTGATAAATATAAATTCCTATTGACCAAATTTGAAAATTTAAATTTTTATACGCCCACACGAAAGTTGGGGGTATATTGTAATCACCCTGTCGGTCCGTCGGTTCACATTTGGTTCGTGCTCACTCTACAGGCTACAATTCATTACAGATTGTTTTGATTTTGATTTTGTGGGTCAATGTCATTATGAAGATGATCCCTATTGATTTTGGTGATGATCGGATAATTTTTCACCGAAATATCGTGTCCGACTTGACGTTTCACTCTATTAGCTATATTGTGCATCTCGTGCTCACTCTACAGGCTTCAATTCTTTACAGATTCTTTTGATTTTGATGTTGTGGGTCAATGTCATTATGAAGATGGTCCCTATTGATTTTCGTGATGATCGGATAATTTTTCACCGAAATATCGTGTCCGACTTGACGTTTCACTCTATTAGCTATATTGTGCATCTCGTGCTCACTCTACAGGCTTTAATTCTTTACAGATTCTTTTGATTTTGATTATGTGTGTCAATGTCATTATGTAGATGATCCCTATTGATTTTTGTGATGATCCGATAATTTTTCACGGACATATCGTGTGTAACTGTCTTGACAGTGTGTTCATAAGTGTTAATTCAGTTTACATTCACAGTTCTTTCAAACAAACACTCGCACTTTCAATCAAAGCTATCAGTGGGCGTATGTTACCTTGCCTTGAATATTGTAGGATTTTTTTTTGTTACCGCTTCTTTAATATACAATTATAGGCCGGGGACGCCATTTTGCACCAATACCTAAGAATGACCCATTTACGATTTGACCATCCATCAAAATCTCAACTAGGATAACTACTTAATAGAAATTTCTTTGCTTTGGATTCCGACAAAGAAACTACGACAGCAGGTTGCATACAATGCTCCTCATTGCAAAAGGTTCCCACCGAACTGATGGATTTTAAAACTGTAACAAATGCAACTACTCCCGGAACTTATTTTGCGTGTGATATCCTGTGTCGTGGTCGTCAAAAAATAATTGTTCTAAGAGACTCATTTTCGTAATTTACCAAGGCCTTCCTTATTTCTGATGAAAAGAAAGACACGCGCTTCTTGAAACTACAGCTGATCTTAAAGGGGAATTTCAGTAATAGCCTCCAGAAGTACTAGAAATTCACGAAATATCGTCAAATTCCTTCAATTTTATCCCTACCTTAACATTTATCCTTCATTTTCTGTATTATGTGTTTCTATATAAAGCATAATATTACTAAACGGCGAGTCGTAATTTTGACTTTCAAACGCCGATAAGTATGGGTAAACATGTGTTTGAAGTCTTAAATTTCGAAGGAGAGTTAATAATAATAATAATAATATTTTTATTGCATAAACACATTCATGGTAGAACATTAAAACATGCAAATCGTTTAGATAACAATAAGAATGATAAATTGAAATTCAGAATTACAAAATTATTTAGATAAAAACAAAAAAATTGTCTACACCCCCACCCCCTCAATAATCATTATACACTAAATAAATGAATAATAATAATAATGATATTTTTATGCATAAGGCATAAATACATTCATGGTAGAACATTAAAACATGCAAACCGTTTAGATAACGATAAGAATGAAATTGAAATTAAGAATAGCCAAAATTTTTTTAAGGTAAAAAGAAAAATAAATATATGTCTACAACCCCTCCCCCCCCCCCCATCCCCCCTCGATAATCATTATACACTTAATAAATGAATGATACAGTCATGTCAGAATAGTAAAACATGCAGATCATTTGAAAACAATGGCAGTGAAAATTAATTTACAGAATTATACAGTATGATACAATTGATAAGAAGCATGATAAACAACTAACAACGAATTACCTTATTGACGGATCAAAACAGAATAACTACCCTGGCTTTGAGTTACGCTTCATGAAGCATGAATGAATAAAATATGCCACTGTTTTGGCAATATCTCATGGGGGGTTTAAAAGAGATTGGAGAGAAAGATGGATATTATTACCGAAAAGTGGCTCCAGCACATTTATTCTCTCCCTATCGTAATATTGACAGCGAAGGAGAAAGTGTTCCTCATCCTCTATTTCTATAAGATTGCAATATTTGCATATCCTATCTTGTACGGTAATATTTGAGTACCGACCTTGTTCTATTTGGAGGCGATGGCAACTTAATCTGAGAGCTGAAAGTTGAAATGTTCTCTGTTGTTGACAACTGTTAGATATGAACAATATGACAGTGGCGTTTCCATAATTTTTTTTTTTTTTTTTTTTTTTTTTTAATCAAAGCAGTGTAATTCAATAATACACAAATTTTTTACAATTATATGAATTATAATGACATTGTGCATAATTATAATATAGCAATACAGACAATCACACTCACACTCACACACCCACTCTCACAGTTCCACGTTTTCAAAAATTAAAGATTTAAAACATATCTATGTACACATATTATTTAAGGATTAAATGTAGTTTTTAGCATAAGTATCAATATAAAGGATGAGAGGGTTGATTAATTTATATAATTCCATTTGTTTTTAATGATTTTGTCTCCTATGAAAATTTTAAGTTCAGTTTCTGCCACTTCTTGAAGATATAAATAATAATTGTTTGAAGTTGGTATTTGAAATTGAAGTTTTGATTTGTATAGAAAATATTTTGTCAGTAAAATAACATGATTTACAAATAAAAAATCAGACGTGTTTTTAAAAACAGATTTACAGGGATATCCAAAATGGATATTTTTAGGACCGAAATTTATATCAATGTTTTTCTTATTAAAAAGTTTTGCAGTCTCGTCCCAAATTATTTTTGAAAAATTGCAAAAAACAAAAAAATGCTCAATAGTTTCCATTTCACTATTACAGAACGTACATAAGGTGGTCTCTGATAAATGCAATTTAAAAAGTTTGAAATTTAGAGGAATTATATTATGAAAATATTTGTACTGAAAAGTTTGTAATTTTGTGTTTTTACATACGTATTTAATATTATTAAACATACTTTTTAAAATATCATCAGGAAAGGTTTCTCCTAGTTTTTCCTCCCATTTGAGTATTCCTGTTGGTTTTTTATATTTTAATTTTACATTGTAATCATATATATGTTTAGGCTTAATATTAATTAATGTTTTCTTATAAACTGGCTTTAAAATTAAATCAACATACTCAGTCGCTGTTTTAAATATTACGTCATCTTCCTCATCTTCATTTTTACTTATCAATTTAATTTTATTACTAATGGTTCTCATCATAAATTTTATACTGTATGATTCCTGATTGTTAATAAAGCTGTCTATTGAAGTAAAATCTCGAACTTGCATTAAGCCTACAGTGTTCAGAAGTGTATAATTTTGATCAAGCGGACACAATTTATTATTCCAAATCATTTGATTTTTAAAATGTATATAATTTTCTATATGGGTACTAAAAATATCTCTCCAATTTTCAAACAAGTTATCATAAAAGGGTGAAATTGTTTCAATTTTATTGAAATTACATAATGGCACTATTAATCCGCCATATTCCTTTAAAATCATTTTATATGTTAAAAACCATGTTTGGTCAGAATCCACAAAAAGCTTTCTAATCCAAAAAACACATTTAGATTTTATAAATTCCTCCAAATCTATCATTCGTAGTCCCCCCATATCAAAATTTTGATTAAAAACGTCCCTTTTGATTTTATCAGTACCGTTCCAAATAAAGTTATAAAATAAGGTGTTGACTTTATGAATGATAGTCTTTGGTATGTGTAAAGATAAAAACTGATATGAAATTTTTGGAATGCAAAAAGTTTTGATAATTTGAATTTTTCCAATCAATGTTAAATTCCTACTTTTCCACCTATTCAATATTGCTTCTATTTCAGTCATCTTGTTCCGATAATTTAATTCATTCATTATATTTTCATCGTGGGAAAAATATATTCCTAATATCTTAATATGCTTTTGATTTATGTTTATTCCTAATGATGTTAAGTTTGCCTCTATGTTTATTTCTTCTTGTTTAAAATAAAAGCTTCAGTTTTAGTAGTGTTTATAGTTAGACCAGAATATTGACTAAATTGTTTTAAAACTTCAAAAAGATGTCTTGCGGACTTAAAATCTTTCAAGAAACAAGTAATATCGTCAGCAAACGCTGTTAATTTTATTTCAGTTTCGCTAAAATTTATACCTTGGATGTTTTTATTATTTCTTATTAAATTACATAATATCTCAATAACTAAATTGAATAAGTTTGATGACATAGGGTCACCCTGTCTTACTCCTGATTGTACCTTAAAAAATTTTGTTGAAAAACCATTATTAAAAACTGAACATTCTATATCCTTATAAAGTGTCTTTATCCATCTTATAAATTTATTTTTAAAACCGTAAAATTTGAGGGCTTCAAACATTAACAAATGGTTCAAACTATCGTAGGCCCGTCTAAAATCGATTGCCAATATAAAACCAATTATTTTCTTGTTTTTTGCAAGTTGAAACACATCATCTATTAGCCTTACATTTTCTTGAATATGACGATTTTGAATAAAAGCTGTTTGATTTCTATTTATTAATTTTGATAGTAATGTTGTTAAACGGTTACATAAAATTTTACTTGCAATTTTTATATCAACGTTTATTAATGTGATAGGCCTCCAGTTGGACAATTCTGATTTATCTTTACCTGGTTTAGGTATTAATTTAATAACGCTTTGTCGTTGGCTTGGAGAAAAACATCCATTTTCAAAACTTTCATTAAAAACATTCAAAATATAGGAGCTAATGTTTGGCCAGAAAAACCGATAAAATTCTGAAGTTAATCCATCGTTTCCAGGTGTTTTGCCTTCTTTTAATACTTTTATGGTCTCATCGCATTCAAAATAATCTATTTTATGTTCAAGTATGTCAGCTTCATAATCTGTTAACGTGGATTGAGAAAATTTATAATTTTGTTTGAGAAGATTTATGAGTCCATCGTGTGATTGCTTATCCGTATAAATTTCAGAATAGTAGTTATGGATGTACTTCAAAATTTCATTTTGTTCTGATAAAATATGCTTTTCGGTTTTAATATTTGAAATTGTAGTATTGGTTTTATTTTGTTTCTCGAGGCTAAGAAAATATGCGTTATTTTTCTCATTTAAGTCGTAATGTTTAGTTTTAGATCTTAATATAGAACCCTGAGCCTCTTCATCATAAATTTTATCAAGTGTTTTACGCACCTTTGTATAATTCTTAAAGTCGAAGTTTGCCTGGTGAAGTTTATTTTCTAGAGAGTTCAACTCATTTATTAAATTTTCTTTTAATTTACGTTTAACTTTTTGTTTAATTTTACTGTACGTTATTGTGTATTTTCTAATTTGATACTTAATAAAATCCCAAAGGCCCCTATGATCTGTTTCGTCGTGATATTCACACTTCCACATGCATAAATTTTTAATTATGTTATTAGTATAAGTATGATCATTTAATAATGTTGAATTAAATATCCATAATCCAGGTCCTTTATTTCTGGACTGTATGTCAATTTCTAATGAAATCATTGAATGGTCGCTAAAAGTGTTGGCATGGATATCACATTTTTTTATGGCACTAGAAATTGTTTCTGAAACGAGGTAAAAATCAATACGGCTCTGTATCAATGGATGTTTTTGCCTCCACGTATATTTTTTAGTATTAGGATTTCGAACTCTATATATATCAATTAAATTTGCCGATTCTATTATACTTAAAATTACATTGTTACTTCGTTTTTTAATCTTATAATTACCCCCCAATCTATCAAGTTTTACGTTAAGTACATTATTAAAATCTCCACCACACACGATTGAAAAATTTTGACTAGCATACCTATTTATAACATTTAACAGTTTTAAGTAATGTACTTCTTGTAACATATCTGAGGTTGGACTATAGGTATTAATTATAACGAAACTATCCTGACTATTTTTTAAAAACAAGCCTAAGAAATATCCTTTGTCATCAACATCAACTAAAGATATTTCGAAATCTGAAATATGTTTGATAAAAATAGCGCACCCTGCAGAGTTACTCTTACCGTGGCAAAAGAATATTTTATTACCCCATTCTTTAATCCAATCCCTTTCATCCTTTAATACGCTATGCGTTTCCTGTAATAGATAAATGTTAGATTTATAATTTTTCATCCATTCAAAAATCTTTGACCTTTTCTGCTTGTCCCTCAGGCCTCTCACATTAAAAGATATAAGCTGTAAGGACATTATAAATTAAAGAGGACCAAATAATATCCAAAATATGTACATATCAATTCAGATTTGTTAAGTTTGGGATTGAGAGACACATCAAGTTGTTGGGGCTTGTTTTGGTCAATTATAATAACGCGAAATACACTCACACTCACACAACACACATTAAGGTGATAAACATTTACAAGATAAACATAGGTTATACAACAAAAACATCGACACAGTTCACTAAACATTAATCACAACCGATTTAAAGTAGCTCTTTCCAATATTTTTGTAGGTGTGTTCCCATTACTCATAATTGCATTACTCATAATAAATTTTTAATGGTTCAGTGCATCTTTAATCCCTAGCTTCACCCCCATAAACACATGGACTTAACCGATAAAGGACATTCAACACAATTATACAGAAAATAATACTTTAATCTCAATAACATCATTTAACAAAATCATCAATAATTAAGCACTCTGAAGACATGGAAAATAAAATTGATCCAAATCGTCCATGTATAATATAAAGTTGATTCCACAGTCCGGGGCAAGCTGAAAAGGTACCATCAATGAAAATGGATTCACTGGCTTGAAGGGCTTTAAGTTGAAAGTCAGTGGCAAAGGCTATAATCTTGTCATCAGTACCATCATCTATGAGAAGGAACCATCTTCATCTTCGGTCAAAATCCAATTGTTCTCCAAATGTACACTATTATTAAAAAAAAATCATAACAATAAGTATGACAACAGGTTCAATGAAGTATATTTTATATTACATTTTTATTCAAAAGCGGTAGCATATTATATTACTATTAGGATATCAGAATAAATTGTTTTTACTTACTTGCACTTTGCCTCTTTGGGATGTTATAAATTCTACTTCTTGCAGTCCTGCCATTTCTATAACTGATATCATTTTGGTGAAATTTCATGTATTTAACCAAAAATAATTGCAAAGCCATGACTATATCAAACAAACAGAGTAACAACTAAAGAAAGCTGAGTAACTAAATAGTTTGATCAAACGAATACTGAGTTAAACAGTCAGCTTATTAAATGTGTTTCCATCTGTAGTTAATTGATTGGACTGTCCCATATATACTATAGGTATGTACTAATTTCAGAAATTAAAACTTTTTATGAGTACTGGCATTATGAGTAATGGAATTATGAGTAATGGGATGTACTGGTTGATAATTTTTTCGTATCATTAGCGTCCATTGATCTTTGCGTCTATATCATCATAAAGCTCAAAAACTAATTTTACATTGTTAATTGTTTTACCATACACTTTACTGTTAAAGTACCACGAGCTTTCAATTTTGGGGTGATTTTTAAGTCTATTTATTAGCTCTACATTTCTGCGACATACGTCATCATACAGCTCTAAATTGCTCTTTTTGAATTCCTGTCTTTTTCTCATAATTTCAGTTCTAATATCAGACCTCACAAACTTAATTAATACCGGTCTTGGATAATGTTTGTTTTTTTGGGGTATCCGATGAATAGCAATAATTTCCGAAGAATTCAGATCCATTTGGGCATGTTTCTTAACTATTTCGCAGAATTTCACCTTCAGATCCTCACCCGTCTCCTCCTGCAACCCCATTAGCTTTATGTTTTTCTTTCTAGAGTACTGCTCGTTTTTATTACCGACTATCACCGCATCTCTGGCTAATTGTTTTGCTTCCAAAATTTCAGCCTCCAATGCTATATTATGGTCTTTTAAACTTTCATTTCTGGCCTTCAACGTTTGCATTTCAGCCTTGCAATCGTTAATTTTGAAATGGATGCCTTTAATTTCATTATTGAATTCTGCCCTAATTTCCGTTTTCATTGAGGTGATTATATCTTCTGAGAATTTGCGGAAGGCATCTTTAATCATGTTATCAAGCATTGGCACAGTTACCACAGAACACAGTTTTTTGTCAATTTCACAGAGTTTTCTGTTTATTTCCGACAAATTCTCTGGGGAGGAATCCTCGTTCAAAGACATGCTTGTGTCCATTGTAACTTTGGATTGATTAGCTTTTCTCGGCATTACTAATGAAAGGTTTAGCGAAATAACTTTAATTTTTTTACTCTTACCAGACGGATGAAATCTGCTCACTCACATCCAAACAGGCCTCTATATCATTGTTTATCTGCCTTTTTCACATTTAAATACAGTAAAGCATACAGTTTTTATCCTTGAATCAACCGAACACTATTCTAATCCATTAATCAGTACATTTCATCTAGTATTTCACTGATATTTCTTTAGATTATTCAAACATCAGAGCCACTCGTGAAAGCGTCCGCTACCTATCCGCCATATTGAAAAAATTGTATTTTCGGAACTTTTTCCATAATTTAGGCTTGCCCTGTATTGCTCCCCCCCCCCCCACACTTTGAAATTTCAAATAATGTTACATACGGATACTTGGTGCTGGTAGCCCCCCCTGACAATTATTTGGCCCCAACTCGGCCCCTCCACTTAAAAATTCCTAGAAACGCCACTGCAATGTGACGGATTAGATTAGCTAAAAAATTCCAGATTCTGAGACTAAAATGTTTTGGGTCGAATAGTTAGTGAACATATCCCTTTAAGACTTGAAACGGTATTGTGCGCGTGGATGGTGCATCTGGATTTCAGTCACTTTTATATAATCCCGTTCTCTTACAGCATAGCCTTCGTTTAGACGTTGGTCGTTTGAAAAATGTAAATAAGAATCCTGATGCGTAAAGGCCATTCAGGAACTAGAAATAGAGCTGCGAAAAGCCTTTCCTGACGATCGAACTATTACAGCTATTCAATTAGTTACTGTTGTTGTAACCTCAAATGGCCGAATTCGCAATCATGGTTTTCCTGTCCGCGGAATACTTTTCCAGGGTGATTTGATAACGGAAGAGGAACTTAATGTTTGTTACAGTACATTAGCTGATGCTCAACATAACCTACGCAAGATGAATCACACCCATAATGCTAAATCTAAATGTCCCAAGAAACTAATGCCTTCTCAAATACATGTATCTCATGACCTTGTCTTCCTTAAATCAGACGGAAGTAAACATACTGCTCGTGATATATCGGGTGTCACAATAAAAACGTCCCCAAGTTTGACGGTAAGTATCTCAGCTATTGGTGAATCGATCTCTTTCAAAATTCTCACAGATTTACTTCAACATGTCTGTGTCAGACCCTGAAAATATGAAAGTCATCGAATAAAAATGTCAAAAAATTCAATATCAGAGCAAACTACACATATCAACCTGTGTCTATTGTGCTTTCACCACTAATATCGTTCATTTTCCATCCTGAAATGCTCTTACCGATCTCATCTTAAGATATTTTCTCCCAAAAAGCTGCCTTTCAGTTCCTGTTCATCCAGTTTGTTCCACTGGTGTCGGTAATAACTCCAGGCAGTTTGGGATTCCCTTAAGAAACAGGTGTACTGCACTTTGGTTAGAGGTACACACTGATTAAACAGGAACTGAAATGCAGGATTCTCGAGTGGTACCTTTAGATGAGATCCTTGAGAGTTTATCTGGATGGAAAATGTTGGATATTGGTGGTTGATTTGGTGAAGGCACAATGAACTCAAATTCAAATATGTAATTTGCTCTGATATTGAATTTGTTTACATGCTATTTTGTTCGAGGCAGTTCTTGTACAATTTTTGTTCGATGACTTTCATTTTTTTAGGGTCTGACAAGGACATGTTGAAGTAAATCTGTGAGAATTTTGAAAGAGATCGGCTCATCAGCAGCTGAGATACTTCTCGTCAAAGTTGGGGACGTTTTTTTGCGACACCCGATATAGATAGTTGTGACTTGTGATCTATATGATAACGACTGTCTTAACTGTACGTAACTACATGGCTCTCAGTTCCGTACCAAACTTTATCAAGTGAAACCTAACGAAATTCTACCTTGCATAATGTATCGCCGAGCAGATGTGCCTAACTACTTCAATCAGGAACACGCCGATGTAGATTCTACTGATAGTCAGGGCTCTAGTGAAAATAATTCTGATTCAGACTCTGATATACCCTGTCAGATTGATTCTCATGTTGAGCTGTCTGAACTCTCCCCTCGTCGACAGCACATTCGTCAACCACCTCTGGACAATGGGATTTAACTTAGACTCCTGTTATGTCTCCTATACTTGTATTTAAGTCTCATTCTAATTATTCTTATCTTACAGTGTAGGACCTGGGTTTTCAACTGGTTTTCCCAAATGTCCCCGATTACCCACATGGAAATGACCATGTCCCCTGAATTGATTGCGGTGTTGTCATCGAAAACATGCAATTTTGAAGCATGATTAAGTCACAAAATATTGCCTTTTAATGTGAATATTAATTGTGGCCCAGGTATACAGAGCCATTGTGGGCAGTGGATACTGTGTACATATCCACACGGATAATTACTTTTTTCAGACCTATAGCTTAGTTTGTGTCCCCTGGAAAATGTCCAAATGTCCACAGTCTGGGACATGCCCCCCAAGTTGAAAACCCAGGGTGTAGGATATTTTCTTTATCTCGAAGCAGAGACTCTTATTTATTTTTTTATTTTTTGGGGGATTATTTGATAGTTTGGGGGTAAAGGTAGAAAGTATTGCGCCACTATGTTATTATTTGTGTTTTGTCTAAAATATCTCTCCATATATATATTATACTTTTGTCTCATATGGCTGTCCATATAGACCCCTTGTCTTACATCCGGTTTGAAATAAAGTTTATGTTTTTCACACTCAGCAAGTTATCTTTAATTCTTTAACGTCCAAGGAACTGTCGATATGTTTCTGTGAAACTGGTCCACGGTTACAATAATTTTGGTTTGCCGGATCAAGGGTTGAATTAGTATAAACTATCATACCTTAAACAAATCCAAATAGGTTTTGATAAGCATCTGTTAGATTCTCGTCGATTTGAAAGTCTATCATCTATTTAATCCTAAAAATAGCATGATGTATTCCGGAATAGTAATAGCACTAACCATAATTTGTAGAAATGGAGTGCAGGCTTATACCTTACCTACCACTATACCTCCAACTACCACGCCATATACCAGTCCGCCACCACAAGGTAAGACAGATCTTAGTGACATTTAAGGAAATTGGGAATCCGGTAGCAATATGATTTCCATATATACATGCATATTGATTGCGATTCAATATTAATGCAGATGGATATAAATGCATACTCCGTGGTCATGAAATTGAAACTGTTGTACTGTACGATACTAGAAATTAGTGCTGGCACGATATATCGTTGTATCGCGATACGGCATGAAATCACTATTTTTTTATACGCCCACATGAAATGTGGAGCGTATATTGCCGTCACCCATGTCCGTCGGTCTGTCGGTACGTCGGTCCGTCCTTCCACAATTGCTTGTTAACACTCTACAAGTCATAATTCTTTACGGATTTTGACGAAACTTGCTGAAATTGTTTATTATCACCCAAGGACGAACCCTATTTAAAATCAAAAGAATCGAAAAATATTTAATATGAATTATTGCCCTTGTTCTTTAAAACGCGTTTGATTTTTAGCTTGTTAACACTCTACAGGTCACAATTCATTACGGATTTTGACGAAACTTGCTGAAAGTGTTTATTATCATCTAAGGATGAACCCTATTAAAAATCAAAAGAATCAAAAAATATTTAATATGAATTATTGTCCTTGTTCTTTAAAACGCGTTCGATTTTTATCTTGTTAACACTCTGCAAGTCACAATTCTTTACGGATTTTGATGAAACTTACTGTAATTGCTTATTATAACCCAAGGATGAACCCTATTGAAAATCAAAAGAATCGAAAAATATTTAATATGAATGATTGCCCTTGTTCTTTAAAACGCGTTGATTTTTAGGTGTAAATACTCTAGAAGGCACAATTCTTTTACGATTAGATTTTAATGAAACCTATTGAAATAGTTTATTATCACACCATAAACCCTATCGAAAATCATAAAATATTTGATATGACTTATTGCCCATCTTGTATAAAATAGGTTTTAGTTTTTAGCTCATAACAGAGAAGGATTTTGACTAAACTTGATGAATGCTTAACCCTAAATGAAATCGAGAAAAAAATTGTTTGGACGACACCTAATTTAAGTTCTGAACGAAATGTAGGCCTCTGACTACAGGTTGAATATTTGATGGTTGCTGTTTTCTGCCAAATGTTCTTTTTCAAACAAAGCTTCCAGTGGGCGTATATTACCTTGCCTGGCAAGCTATCTTTCTAACTTACTTGACTGGTTGGGAAATATGTTCTAGACGTGGATATGGACCATTCATTACAGCTAAATTAACAAATTTCACTTAAATAGAGCTATACAAAAAAAGATATCGTTACTTTGAAGATGAAGTTTCAATTTTTGACCCTTTATCCTATAACGCGATACGTATTATATCGTGACCTTTGTATCCCGATGCGTATCGTATCGTGGCATAATTGGCAATACCCAGCACTACTAGAAATCCGTAGATTATTCAATTGCACTTGCTATAGGGAATGAATATTGCCAGTAGACTGGCGAACTGCAATCAACTAGGTGGTCGCCAATAAGATTCGCTACTAGAAGGTAAAACACCACAACTAATGGCATTTGTGATTTTCAGTTGTCCTTGATCAGATTATTATAGATGAGATATGTTGCTCTTTGAAATCTAGCTGAGCTATATTCAACAATTTAATCCATGCAGGTTGGTTTCTATTTGTAGTGTGCAATGTAAATGGTGCAGCCTTTGCTGTTGGTGGGACGTATGAGGAAAAAGACAAAAGTGACGAAATGTGTCGAGTTTATGAGTGTGAACAAAATGGAAACAGTCAACCTTTTGCTTACAGTCATACGGGTAATCTTTACATCAATTTAAAGGGGAATGGTCAGCTTTTTCGAGGGCCGATTTGAGCTTTGAATACATGTAAAAATCCCTTCAGTTATATCCCTGCCTAAAGATTTATTTTTGATTTTTTGTATTTGTGACACCAAAAATGACATTGGGTGTTTTTTTTTTTCAGAATGCTATGACTCTACAACTGATAAATGTGTTATGTTTTATTTCTCCCAGATGATTGGTGGTTCTGAACGCTATTGTGAACCCTACACTGATAATGGACGACCTGGATGGGTTTATAGAGGTATTCATTTTTATACGCCCACATCTCTCTATGGGGACGTATATTGTCGGCAACCCTGTCCATCCGTCCGTCCGTCCGTCAATATTTGCTTTTAAACGCTCTAAAAACGTTTTGATGGAATCAAATGAAATTCGGTATGTATATACATATTCATAAAACAAAATTCAAGTTCGAATTTGGGCTATTTTCTACAGCTAGAAGCAGAGTTATTGCCCTTGCTCCAAATCTTGAATATGCTATTACTCTCTTAGTTTTCAACCGATTTTGTTGAAACTTAAAATGGATGTTATTGGACCTAATTCGAAAGGTTTGAGAAAGTTTATTTTACTTCTGATTAAATTTAAGGCTCTTTCGTTTTACCTTCTGCATGCCGCGGTCGGCGTATATGTCTGTGGTCCACTATATTTATTTCAACGTTTATTATGTTATGCTACTAATCATATTTATTGTCGAGCAAGATATCTGTACCCATCGTGAAAGGCTTTAAAACACGAGAAGTTGAAGTAGGCAGAAACATTGTCTTGCTTTACTCCAATGCACCAAAATAAATAATATGGTATCCCCAAAAGGTCAAGCTCAGGGTGTGTACGTTAAATATCATTCGACATCGATAATAAGAATATGTTATAATACTGTCCGGGCAATATTTATCTAACTGTACACTGCAAGGCAAGACGTTGTCCAGTCTAAATTAAATTAAGTTCTCAAACTTGGTCAACCAGAGTATATATTCATCAACGATGTCCAAAGTATACCAACAGAATGCAAAAAACCCATGAAACTATGTAAATTTCCATATAATAACAGGTTATTATTGATAAACGCCTTAAATTTGATTAAGGGTTTTTCAATTATTGTATATAAAATTGTTTTCTGTTGTATACAGTTATGAAACCAGGCAAGTCCCTGATGAATATAAACTCCTTTTGACCAAATTTGAAAATTTAGATTTTTTGTTCATTCTAAGAGGTTGTATTCTTTTAAAATTATCCAAAACGAATCATTTCAGGCGGTGACCGTACAACCACACCACCAACAACAAATCCACCTCCATCAACAACCCAACCCCAAACAACAACCTCACAAGGTAAGTACCCTTTTTTCATTGTCTGTATTGCTCATTTACGTGAGAGAAATGGGGCTCGCCCTTATTCAATCTTTTACCGAGAGTCGAATCGGAGCCTATTGCACTACATTTGGGGAGCCGCGGTGGCTCAGTGAGTTAAACGCTTGCTCGCTAACCCGAAGATCCAGGGTTCAATCCCGGCATGGGCCGAGATGATACCTTCAAATTTTTCAACCCGGTCTCCCCGTCAGTGATGCAGTTCGGAGGGGCTGACATGGAAAAAGCGTCTAGTCGTACGGATGGGACAATAAACCTAGGTCCCGTGTGCTATTGGCTGTGCACGTTAAAGATCCCTCGACAGTTGGAAATCGAAAATAAGAGAAGGCTAATGCCGCTGTCCTGGCAAAATTTCCTTCATTGCACACTGCATGACGATTGCCCGTCCATATAGGTTCAGAAAAGTAGGACGTAAAACTCCATTCATTTCATTTTCATTTTCACTTCATTGTCGTATTTCCTCAGTAACCAAATTTACAACCACCTGAGCTTCTCCGCTTGTCTATCTCGTTGAACTGGGTTTTTTTTTTATCATACCTCACTGGAATTTTCAAAATGTAACTTTATGTTTTTTTACTTGCAGGTTGTAACTTGAATGGTATTCAATATTCTTTTGGTGTCATTCCAAATTCTGGTGGTTGTATTTGTGATTATTCAGGGTATATGATATGTCCATAAATAAAATATAGTTCTATTCAAGCAATGCCGCATATTTCTTTCGTTATCATTTGTTGCTTTTATGTGCACTTTTAAGACGTCTATCTGAGCACATTCGTTTTCAAAGTCGAAAATGTATCTTATACTTGCTGGCTCCAATTACATACTGCTAATTGGAATAGCATCAATTTTAAATTTGATCTGTAGTCTTCTCCACATCTAACAACAATCTAAATTTAATAGATTTTTATTTAAACCAACAGTAATAACTCAATGCTTACCAGTTTAAATAATCTAAAAGTTTGGATTTAAAGGGACAGTCTGAATTTTTTTTAGGTCAAAATTAAACACCAAAATCTTTAACTATGTGTCCTTTAATGTATCTGAAAGTTTTAACTAAAAAAATCCAGCCGTTAATTTTTAAACCTTCTTACGTAAGGTTTTTAATTGTGTTATGTTTTTTGGACGCTGATTGAAAAGTACTGAAGTAAAATAAACGCTTAATTGTAGCGAAATGTTCCCCTTGTGCATTTAAAAAGGTTTCAGCTAGAAATATCGAGCCTTTATTAAGCCCAACCCAGAAACTAGGTCAAATTGCCTAATTAACAATAAGTACTCCCTGTTTGTAATTAACCCTTTAAAAACAAAATCAGTTTGATCAAGAAGATGCATAGATATAATAAACATACTTTAGAATAGAAATACTCGCAGGTAAGATTTGCGATCTTTTTTTGATAATGGAAACTTTTTTGAAAAAAGCAGAATGGCCCTTTAATTTGACCGTCTAATAAGCGTTGTATACGTTGAAATAGAGTACATAGTAAAGTGATGATTGAAGACGGACGTGTGTAGGACTAGCTAAAGAATTCAATCAAGCGTATCTAAAAGGACACTAACGTTTAAAGTTTGTGATTGCTAAATAGATAAGGATTATCATACTGTTTCACAAATAACTCAAATATTGTAAGTACTTTTAGTAAATATTCATTGAAATGGCGACACCTGTGCAACAAAAGGATAAACGTCCGCTTGAGAGTCCAGGAACTCCATCGCCACATCACAAACAACACAAGATTTCTAGCAGCCCTCAATTTACACAGTTGGCAGAGGATGATATCACGGGACGATTAAATGCCATGTTTGAACTGTTAGTATGTGTAAAAGATGGCCAAGAAATATTAAAGGAAGTTCTAAATAACAAAATGGATAATTTAAAAACAGAAATTCTGACAACAATTGACGACAAAATAAGCTCAGTCCAGGAGGTCATGAATTTTCAAATATGTGAAGTTGATAAACGAATAGACACACTGAACATTGAATTGACCACAATTAAGACTGGTGAATACGAAACTTGTCGAGAACAATAATCATACTGTTGTTGTACATAATCTGAAGAGTGTTACGAGTGAGACACTAATGAAACAGGGGAAACGACTCATTAATTCACTAAACCTTAATGATGTGGAGATTAAAGAGATCGAGAGAATGAACTCAAGAACACCTAACAGGCCCGGTATCGTGAAGATAGCATTCGAGACCCCTGCCCAAAAAATTGAAGTTTTACGGAACAAACGTTCACTAAAAAACATGGATGAATTTAAAGACGTCTATATTCAAAGCAGTAAGTCTCACCATGAACGTGTTTCGGAATTTAACACCAGAACCATGTTAAAAGGATTACCCGATGGCCATCTTTACCGAGTGAGTGGTAATGGTCGAATCATAAAACGAACTAACGATATTGATGATGAACGAAATCGATCAACTACTCTAGCATGAAACGATGTCACTCGGCCTCGACCGTTACGTATTTCTCATATAAACGTTAACGGTTGGACTACCCAAAATCATAAATTACGCGAGAAACTTATAGTATCCGACAACTCAGACATTATATGTGTAAATGAAACCCATCTTCCAGTTCATAAAACTATAGACATAGCAAACTATCGTTTTTATTCATTCAATAGAGAAAATACCCATGTTAAAGCTCCGAAATCTTCAGGAGGGGTAGGCATATTTGTACAAACTCGTATTTCTAACAACTTCAATATTGTGATCATAGATAAATCGCAAGAAGGAATATTAGGATTATCGTTTGAACATAAAATCACCAACTTTAAGTTTGTGGTGTTTAGTGTATATTTACCCCCTGAAAACTCACACTGGGGTAGGGACGCGAGTGCTTTCTTCTCTCATCTGATTAGTCAAATCTACTTATTGTCAGACTACGATGCTATATTCATATGTGGTGATCTGAACGCCAGGATCGGAGAAAACAACGATTGTATTTCCGGGATTGATCAAAACTTGCCGTCCAGAACTGCTGTTGATATGACAATTAACCAACATGGTAAAGCCTTTCTTGAATTTCTTTCAGACACTCGATTCTGTGTATTGAATGGAAGATTTGGCGATACTTTCAGTTCAGTTAGTCCGAAAGGTAAATCTGTGGTAGATTATATAAGTGTACCGCACGACTGTTTTAACTCGTGTTCAAACTTCACGATTACTTCCCCTGAATCTATTGCACATAGTGAACAATTAACACATTTAATAAATGGCAGATCACGCCTGCCGGATCATTATCTGATCTCATTTGACTACTTACTACCAAGTGATTTAATCAATCATACTAAACCCGAAACCCCTTCCCACAATAATACGAATTCCATCAAATATAAACTTGATAAAATATCGCCTAATTTCCTGGTATCAGCAGATTCACGATCGGCACTTCTTAAAACTATCGATAATATCGAAAAATGTCGCGAATCACAGCGAGAAATTGACACAATATATTCAGATTTCTGTGACATTATAATTTCTGAAATGAATAACTGTATACCTAAATTTGATTGTTCAAAACGTACCCGCAAACGATACAAGGTAATTAAACCCTTCTGGAATGATGAACTAACTGATTTATGGCAGAAATTACGCACAAGCGAAAGAACGTTCTTAAAATCGAAAAAATCAAAATGTGAAAATAACGTACAACGTCAGGCCTTCAAACAATCGAGAAACAATTTTGATAAATGTTTGAGACGAAACGAGCGTCAATATCAGAGAGATCTTATGATCAATCTTGAAGAAGCTCAAGTTCATGACCCGAAGAAGTTCTGGCAACATCTAAAAAATCTCGGGCCAAAGCGCAAAAGTAATTTACTTTTCGAAGTTTACGGTGATAACAATGAGATTCTTACAAATCGCGAAGATGTGCTGAAAGTGTGGTCTGACGACTTTTCAAAACTATACAATCCAACAAGTTCCACTCTTACAAATCAAGAGTTCCACGAGAGCCTTCTTGAACAACAGAATGACCTGGAAAGAGAGGGATCACTGCTTCCAAATGACGAACTTAATTACGAAATATCCCTAGATGAAATAAATCAGGTAACTTCATGTAGTAAAAACCGAAAATCATGTGGCATCGACAAACTACCTTACGAGGTGCTTAGATTCCCTTGTGTTAAATCGGTGTTGCTAAAGTTGTTTCAATTCTGTTTAACCAATGGTAATATCCCCTCACCCTGGAGGAAAGCAATTATAGCACCTATTCCAAAGGACACTACGAAAGATATACGCATACCAACCAACTACCGTGGTATAAGTTTGATATCCTGCGTAAGTAAATTATACACTTCACTCTTAAACAGACGACTTATTTCGTATCTAGAGAAAAACGACATCCTTGTTGATGAACAAAATGGTTTTCGGCCTAAAAGATCATGCCAGGATCACGTTTTTGTTGCCAATTCAGTCATAAAAACCAGACTTCTGTCTAAACAATCCACATGCTCATGCTTTGTCGACATGCGGAAAGCATTTGATGCAATCCATAGGGAATATTTACTACATAAACTTCTACAAAATGGGGTGAACGGCCATTTCTATGATTCCATAAAATCTATATATTATATGGACACATCAGCATGTGTGCGAGTAAACGGATGTTTAACAAATTGGTTCAAATGTACTTCAGGTGTTCGTCAAGGCGACAACCTATCACCTACATTGTTCTCATTTTTTATCAATGACCTAGCAACTGGCTTAAAACAATTAAACAAAGGTATCGATATTAATGGTAGAAATGTTAGTGTTCTCCTGTACGCAGACGACATTATGCTTCTTGCTTCAAATGAATCTGATTTACAACACATGCTTAATTACGTGAGTGACTGGTGCACTAAATGGAGATTATCCATTAATCCGAGTAAATCAGCAATAGTTCATTTCAGACACAAAAGAAAACCCCGAAGCAAGACGAAATTCAGCATAGGCGACGATACGATAGAATATGTCTCTTCATATAAATATCTAGGCATCATAATGGACGAACACCTTTCATTTGAAGACTGTGCCACCACCTTGTCACAAGCAGCAAGTCGCGCACTCGGTGCTGTGATATCAAAAGTACATGGATTCAAATCCATTGGAATAAAATCTTACACTCAATTATTTGAAAGTTGTGTTCTCCCAATCTTAGAATACTGCTCGGGCGTATGGGGTTTTAAGACATTTCCAAAATTAGAGCAAATTCAGAATCGTGCAATCAGATATTTCTTAGGTCTCCATAGGTTTACACCAAAAGCTGCATTAAACGGTGATATGGGATGGCTGCCGCCGCATATAAAACGATGGATTAATATGCTGAAAATGTGGAATAGACTAATATCAATACGGTTTGACAGTTTGCTCAAAGACGTCTTTGAATATGACTATCAATGTGCAATTGGAAACTGGTGCTCCGAAATAAAATCGTTATTTCTAAGTGTAGGAGAGGGCCATATATTCAGGAATAAATTAAGCTGTAATATAGACGATATGAAGCAGAAACTTTTTAATCTGTACAAAACGGAATGGACGAAAGAAATAACTTCAATATCAAAACTGCGAACGTACGTGACATTTAAATCCGTGTATGAAACTGAACCATATATTAACATTAACCTAAATAAAACCGAACGCTCCCATCTCGCTCAACTGCGGTGCGGTGTTCTCCCACTGAGAATTGAAACGGGACGATACTCTGGTTTAAAACCAGAAGATTATGGAAGCCGGATGCGGCCATTCGAAATCTCGTGTTCTCGCCTTTGTTTAGAGGGCGAGAAAGCGAGAACGCGAGAAGGCGAGAAAGCGAGAACGCGAGAACGCGAGAAGGCGAGAACGCGAGAAAGCGAGGGACGAGAACGCGAGAAGGCGACAACACGAGGAAAACAGCACGAGAATGCGAGAAAATGAGGGCGAGAAAGCGAGGAAAATTTTCCTCGTGTTCTCGCGTTCTCGCCTTTGTAAATTTTGATAACAGGGTGCTTTTCCTCGCGTTCTCGCGTTCTCGACCTTCGTTTTTCTCGCTTTCTCGCCTTCTCGCTTTCTCGCGTTCTCGCGTTCTCGCGTTCTCGCTTTCTCGCCTTTTCGTGTTCTCGTGTTCTCGCTTTCTCGTGTTCTCGCTTTCTCGCGTTCTCGCTTTCTCGCGTTCTCGTCTTCTCGCTTTCTCGCCTTCCGGTTTTACGACAATCATTTAATAAGCATGCGTATTAGGCTATTGCTCATTTTTCCTAAAAATAATGTATGAATTGGATTGGGGAACAGGCTTGCGCCTATATGGAACCCCTCTCCTTTACATAGAAAATGTACAATAATTATAACTATATTTTACTACTAATTACAGATAGCTATACACACATTGATCTGTTAAAGATAGAGAAAGTTTGCTTATAATCGCTTTGTTAGATCCAAATATTTATGAAGTTTGTTAAATATCTCAATTGATGAAGATGTGCCATTAGTTCCATAAAGTAAAATGCTGTTGTATTTTCCGTAATTGGAAAATTTGAAAGTCTATAGGAGAATAAAACTAGTTTTATTTCGTTATGCGACTGAAGAAAAGATTTGATATGGAGATTATTCGGCTATAATATGATATAATTTGAAAAAGAAATTGAGCCACTCAGTCTCATAATGTGGTAATCAAGAGAGAAAAACTAATTTTAGTTCTAGATTTGGATAGAGAATGGCTTTCCAATAGGAATTATTGCACTGTAATCGATCTGTGAAATATATTTTCCAAAAAACTGGCAACAAAACCCATTCTTGTTTGATAAAGGACTTTAGAGTTTCCCAGCGCAATTATACAAAAACTCAAGTACGAAATTTGGAAATTTTTCGTTTTCTGTACATAGTGAATAGCATTTCTTACATTTATAGCAGCCATAAGCCAATATTTTTGACCACTATTATTGGCCTATTAGGCTGTTTAAGTGACGTTTGCTATCAATAGCCTATGTCATTGCGCATGCGGTTGCGGTTGCGTACATAATAAACCGGAAGGCGAGAAGGCGAGAACGCGAGAAGGCGAGAACGCGAGAAAGCGAGAACGCGAGAACACGAGAACGCGAGAAAGTGAGAACGCGAGAAAGCGAGAACGCGAGAAAGCGAGAAAGCGAGAACGCGAGAAAGCGAGAAAAACGAAGGTCGAGAACGCGAGAACGCGAGGAAAAGCACTCTGTTATCAAAATTTACAAGGGCGAGAACGCGAGAACACGAGGAAATTTTTTCTCGCTTTCTCGCCCTCTTTTTCTCGCGTTCTCGCCCTGTTTTATCGTGTTGTCGTGTTCTCGCGTTCTCGCCCCTCGCTTTCTCGCGTTCTCGCTTTCTCGCTTTCTCGTGTTCTCGCGTTCTCGCCTCCTGATTTTCATATGCGAGAAAGCGAAAACACGAGATGGCCGTATCCGGCTTCCATAGAAGATAGACAATGTGTATTATGCAATACGGGTGTAGTTGAAGATGAAAGCCATTTCTTACTCCATTGTAACATATACACCAACCAAAGAGAAAATATGATGGCAAAATTGGATCTTGTGAACAACAACAAAAGTGATACTGAGATATTATCAAAACTCGTCTCAAATCCTAGAATTTGTGCCCAGTATGTAACACAAGCATTTGCAATAAGACGTAAAAAATTATTTAAATAATTTACGATTATATGTATATTAGTTTCCTATTTATCTATTCACATACACATTGATTGATGAATTAATTTAACACACTGTATATATAGTATTATCAAACTTAAAATCAAAATTATCATGAATTTTACTTGAAAGTTTAAAGTGACTTATAGGTCCACGAGGCCGGGTGTTTGTATTATATTATTTATTTTGTATATAATGTTTATATCATAACACATGTCACTATAATAAACATATTCTATTCTAGAGTCAATATTTTAAATTGTAAATATTATCTTTATCTACTAGTATTTTAGTCAGACACTGATGATGTTTTACTAACACACTGTAATCACTCTTCAATTTCAGATCTTTAACTTAACTGAGTGAACTCTTCCTTTCTTCACTCACTCATTCTTATTTCTTCTCATCTTTTCTTTCTCTCTATCCATTGGTTTGTCCTTAGTTTCGAGTTTGTGTATTTTGGTTACCCCTGGATTTGTAACCATTTTTCAATTGTTTTACTGTCATTAGTTTATTGTATTTCAAAGTGGAAAGACCTTCAGTTCTATGTTTGAAATGTATTTTGATTCTTTGATCGTTCTTTACATAACATAACTTGTGTTCTACGAATTTGGATATTGTTGTTTGGATAGTTTTGTGTATAGGAATTTCTTAATATATTTGGTAAGTAAATCTTGTATTGTATTTCTCTTCTTGGTTTTAAAGGGCCATTCTGCTTTTTTGAAAAAAGTTTCCATTATCAAAAAAAATCGCAAATGCTACCCGAGAGTATTTTTAAAGTATGCTAATTGTATCTCTATATCTTCTTGATCAAACTGAATTTGGTTTTAAAGGGTTAATTACAAACAGGGAGTACTTATTGTTAATTAAGCATTTTGACCTAGTTTTGGTGTTTGCCCTTTAAATGGCTCAATATTTCTAGCTGAAGGTTAAGGTTAGGTTTTTAAAAAAATGTTTTTAGCGTTTAAAAATTAACGGCTGGATTTTTTTAAGTTAAAACTTTCAGATACATTAACGGGCATATAGTTACAGATTTTGGTGTGAAGTTTTCACAAATTTGAGCAAAAAAAATTTTGACTTAAAGAAAATTCAGACTGTCCCTTTAATCTGTAAATAATTATATTGGTCAGTTTACCATCTTGGAAAAATGTTGGTTTCTGTTCTGCAATTCGTTACATTTTTACATAGTTTTCATTACAGTAATTTACTTACATTACATTAGTTTTATTCCTTTGTAGGCTAGTTACTATTTAGCTTGATTTGGTAACTGAAAACCCCTTTTTGCTTAGGGTAAGTTTTGCTTAATTTAGTTAGCCTGTATATAATTATATTGTAGTTTTGGAGCTTTTTGCATAAGTCTTATAGTTATTACTTTAATAACCTTATTGATTTGGTTGGGCTTACTGAAGTTAGGCAACTGGCGGCTAAAACGTGCCTGGCACTGGCAAAATCTTCACACTTCACAGTTATTTGATATAAACTAGGCTTCTCTGTTAGATAAGTTTAATGATGTAGAAAATAATACAAACATACTTCAAATCCTGGCTTCAGATTAGAATAGATTTTATTTCAAAATTTGTGTGATATTCGGCAACAACATATTTGGCTTACTTTTCCGGCTTAAGCACGTTTTCTAATTGCACATGCGCAACAATCATAAACCGTACATAACGTAGCTTATACTTAGTAATTAAAACGTAACGAACATATAATAATACAATAAAATACAATCTTAATTAATAATTTTAACTAAGCATAACCAAAACAGTCCCCCTGGCGACGGAAAATCAGGGATTGATTTGAGTAGCACTAAGTTCTGCCTTGGTTGCTATCAAACATAATTTATGGATAGGTCTATCATATTGACCTGTAGCTGTTTTTATTCTAACTTTTCTAACATGACCATCTTTACTTGGATAAATTTCCTTAATTAATGCTAATTTCCATAAAGCTCTTGGTAATTGTGGATCTAATAATATACATAAATCTCCTATTTCAAGATTATCTCTTGAATGAAACCACTTATTCCTAGGTACTAAACTAGGAGCAAAATGTCTTAACCATTGTTCCCAAAAAAGTTGAATTCTGTGCTGAACTGAATTATTTAAATGTCTTGGATTAACAATATCCTGTTTATCAGGCTGAGGATTTACAATATCATAACCTAATAATAATGAATTAGGAGTTATAGGAGGCGAATCAAAAACATTATCAGATGAAGGATATAATGGGCGACTATTAACTAAATAACTTGTCTCGTGCAAAATTGTAATCCATTGACTTTGTGAATAAGTACCAAAACCAAATACACCATCAATATCTTTTCTGACAGATTTAATTAATGATTCAACAGCACCATTCATATGACTAGCTGTGGGACAATTGAACTTCCATTCAAATGACGTACCCTTATTTAAACACTCACTTTCAATTAAACTTAAATTCCAACTTTGAATCATTTCTCTCAAATATACTTGTGAACCTACAAAATTAGTCCCATTATCCGAAAAAATCAACTTTGGCCAGCCTCTAATTGCAGCAAATCTTCTTAATGCCATTAAGAAGTGATCAGTAGATTCTCCCATTACTAATTCAACATGTATAGCTCTGACCGTCAAACAGGCAAAAATACATCCATAGGCTTTATCAACAGTTTTCCTACCAATCTTAACTTTTAAAGGACCAAATAAATCAACTGATGTATTACTAAATGCAGGTGTATTAAAATCTACACGATAATTTGGCAACAATCCCATCTGTTGACCAGATAATGGTTGTCGTCTTCGTTTACATATCAAACAGGAAAAATATATGGATCTAGCAATATCTCTAACACCTATAATCCAATACTTTTGGCGAGATTCATCTACTAATCTTTTGTATCCTGGATGGCCTAGTTTCCGATGCATGGATTCTAACATACGTCGTACCAAAATATGATATTTGGGTAATAATACTGGGTGGCGTATATCATAAGGTAAATTTTCGGCATTGTCAAGTCTTCCTTTAGCTCTAAGTATTCCATTTGGATCTTTAAATTGTTGAATTCCAATAAGAGATTTATCATCAGTATCAATTCCATGTTGCATTTTCCGAAACAGCAAATTTTCAGCATCAGTAATCTCTTCGGGTTTAAGATTTCCACCTTTTCTATTAGCAGGCTGTAGTTTACAATTAGACATAAATCTTAACCATAATGCTAAATAACGACAAATTTTATTCCAATCAAAAGTTCTATCAGCAAAGGAATTTATAACATCTTCTAATTGAACTGCTACTATTTTTATAGGTTTACGCTCTGGATCATTTATACCATTTTGTTTTATAACTTCAAGTCTGGGCCATTCTTCTTCAGGCTGCAGTAGAAATTTTGGACCTGTATGCCAATCTTCAAGATGCTGGGGGTCTATACCTTTGGTCAAGGCATCAGCTGGATTTAAACTACTTGGAATATATTTCCATAAAACAGGATCGTGACTTTCCTGGATTTCTGCTACACGGACACCAACAAATGGTTTAAAAGACCGAGGTGTACTTCTAATCCAACTTAAGGCAGTTGATGAATCACTCCATAATATAATCTTCTCAAAATCTGTTTGTAATGACGAAACAATCGAATCAACTAATCGTGACAAAGTTAAACAACCCATAAGTTCTAATCGGGGAATTGATTTTCGTTTTAACGGAGCTACAAAAGACTTAGATGCAACTAATCGGCATTCTATCTGACCATTACTTAAGTACCATCTTAAGAAAACACAAGATCCATATCCACTTTCTCCACCATCTGAAAATCCATGTAACTGTGCGGTTCCAATGGCATTAACTGGTTTAATACTCCTATACGTCTTGAAACTCAAAATAGTTGGCAATTCAGAAAATAAACATTTCCATCTGGCAGTAACATCGGCAGGTACAATTTCATCCCATGTTAATCCTGTGGACCATAAATTCTGCATCTCAATTTTAAACTTAATCATAACAGGACTTATCAAACCTAAAGGATCCCAACATTGGGCAATTATACCAAATATAATTCTTTTTGTCAAAACTAGGGGCAGACTTTCGGACACCTTACATTTCAATCCTAAACTATCATTGACTTTATCCCATGAATGACCTAAAACTGACGTAACTTTCTCTTCAGGAACTTCATCTACTTCACTACAATTACTATGCCATGATTTGATTTCAAAACAACCACTTTTCAAAACACTCTGAACTTCTTGAATAGAATTCAAAACAGAATCCACTCTGGATGACGAGTTGGCAATGTCATCCATATATGTGTGATAAAAGTTCTTCTCTGGCTAAAGGATTGCTTTCAGCATACTTAGTGGCTAAAAGTTGAATAGCTGAACAAGCAAGATCTGGAGAAGATTTATCGCCAAAACTAAGACCAATCCATTGGTATACATCTGGCTGGACTGTGGTATTACATTCTCTCCACAAAAATCTATGAAATGGTTGATCATCGGGATGGATACTTATCATGTTGAACATCTTACGAATATCTCCACAATACCCAATAGTGTCTTCTCTAAAACCAATGAGGACTTTAAATAAATCATTAAGATAATTTGGACCTTTTTCTAAGGCATCATTTAAACACATACCATCTACCTTAGCAGACGAATCAAAGACTATTCTAATTTTGGTTGATGAGGCGTCAGGTCTCTCCACTTCCCTGTGGGGCAATAACCAATAAGGTTTAGTCCAGTCTATATCTTCTGGTTGCAATTTCAAACAAAAACCATCAGTTAACAACTTTCTTATTTCAAAATCATACACGGATGTTTTATTGGTTTGTATTAGGCGATTTTCTAGGGATGTTAATCTCTTTAAAGCCATATTCCTACTATCAGGAAAGTTAGGATGTCCTTTCTTCCAAGGCATCTTCATTTGAATCCTACCATCAGGCAAAATTGTGGTATTAAACTTCAAACTATCAATAAAGGCAGATTCTAACAACTCAGATTCTTTACATGTACATTGCTTAGTAGGCTTAACTCCTAGACTTTCAACTTCAAAAAACTTTGCAACATTTGGTTCATCTAAAATAGTAATGTGATTAACATAGTTTGTATCATGACAATTAGACAATTCACCTAATAAAATCCATCCTAAAGGAGTCTTTTTAGCAATAGGGGCATTTAAATTTGACACAGAACATTGGCCTAACTCTTTGAAAGCAAATGGAAAGTCGGTTCCTATTAATAAGTCAACTGGACCACCTTCACAATAAATATCAGTAACTAAACCAGACAAATGGGGGTAATTATACAATTCCTGCTTATCAATTGGTGTTAAATCACCACAAACAGTTTCTAAAGAATTTGCATGCATATTATACATCTCATCATTATTTATAGCAGCTACCTTTAAATTAAAGTTTTGAGACTTTTCATATGTTTCATGTCCTGCTGCTAAGCTAATATGAATATTTTGAGGGTGACCTCCTACTAGTCTAAGCTTACTAACAAAAGATTTTCTAACCAATGATTTTTGGCTGCCAGAATCTAACAAGGCAGTAGCTACATGTGGTACACTATAATCATCAAATACATTAATTCTAACAACAGGTAAATTACCACAACCTACTACACATGTATTGCTTGATGGTTTGACAAAAGTTTTATTTTCATCTAATTTAAAATCTTCATGCAAAAGATTGTGATGAGTTTTATCACAATTTGGTTTATCACATTGTTTCTTTTCATAACAACTCTTAGTTTGATGAAATGGTTTTAAGCAACAAAAGCAACATTTATTTGACTTAATTACATTCCACCTATCAGAAACCTTCATATCTTTAAATACAGGACAATACTTAAGTAAATGTGAATTATTACATTTTAAAATACAAGGACGATTACTCTGAGCTTGAGGCTTAAATGAAAGACTATTTGAACTACCAGTTCTAAACTTTTTATAATCATCAAGTACCAAATTAGCTCTCAATTGAGCCTCATCTCCTAGCCATGACACTAAAGTTTCAAGAGTTTTAGGTATATGTTTATCAAAACATAAAGATTTATATTTATATTGATCTTCAGGTGGTAATTTTTCTAACAAATCTACAACAATATAATCAGATTTAAGATCATTAGTTTTACCTAAATCAGTCATTCTAACTATAAAACATCTTAATTCAGAGGCAAATAATTTTAAACTATGAGAATTCCCACTTTTAAGAGGTTTATAACTTTTTATATCTTTCAACAATATTGACATAAGTTCATCAGAATTTCCATAATTTTGATCTAAAATTGCAATAGCAGAGTCAACAGTTAAACAATGAATAATGTCTTTTCTGGCTGGAGATAAAACTGCATCTTTAAGGCGTTGTAACTGTTCTTCTTTGTCTTGAGAATACTTGGTCATAGTTGAAAGGAAACTAATTTTCCAACCTGGATATTCTCTGATATTTCCTGAAAATGTCTGTATTTTGAGTCTTTCTAGTTGAGATTTCACTATTACAGGCCTAGAGGTATCAGATGAAACTTGACTTTCTATTTTCTGTCTTTTTTGAACATCACTTTTAATTTCTTGGATACCAGCAGTTAATTCTGTTCTAATTATTTCTACTTCATGTAGATAGTTGACAGTATCATTCAAATCAGAGTCTGAAGCATCATCTGGCATATTTATTAAAACATCTTCATTAGTCATAATTAGGGAATCATACATTTCTTCAAGTTTATCATAAGCTTTATCAAGTTGGTCTACAGTAGGCATACTTGCAGATTTCACTAGAGATTCAGCAGATTTCACAGCAAATGTAAACAAACGTTTGGCACTAGCTCGGCGTTTCTTGGCGTCTTCCATGGCTTATACAGGTGATAATGGCTTTACAAATTTTGAAATTGATTTGGTTGGGCTTACTGAAGTTAGGCAACTGGCGGCTAAAACGTGCCTGGCACTGGCAAAATCTTCACACTTCACAGTTATTTGATATAAACTAGGCTTCTCTGTTAGATAAGTTTAATGATGTAGAAAATAATACAAACATACTTCAAATCCTGGCTTCAGATTAGAATAGATTTTATTTCAAAATTTGTGTGATATTCGGCAACAACATATTTGGCTTACTTTTCCGGCTTAAGCACGTTTTCTAATTGCACATGCGCAACAATCATAAACCGTACATAACGTAGCTTATACTTAGTAATTAAAACGTAACGAACATATAATAATACAATAAAATACAATCTTAATTAATAATTTTAACTAAGCATAACCAAAACACTTATCATGTCAAATAGTTTATGTTTAATAGTTTATATTTCGTTATGTGTTATTTCTATATTATTTGGTCTACTATGAAATAATGCATTTTTCCAAAGTATATTGTGATGTGACCTAGAAAAATTCATCCCTTATTTTTTCTTTGGAAAAGGGGCATAATTTCACGTGACTGTGTTCTGTAGTCGAAGGAAACTGAATATCGCTAGGATATGCAGTCTGTAATGATGCCTGATGAAAAAATTGCAGACATTTACAGAAAAAAAAAGTGTAAAGATTAGTGACTTTCTAGATGATTTTTGTGTTAACAAAACTAGTGGAATTCGTTTTTGAAGCTGGCGACCATTTGTAGGCTATTTTGAATAGATTTTAAAGTCCTAGAAGGTCTTTGTGTAAATTAAACCCCAGTACAAAATGGAAGTTTTTGAATATATGAAATGTGTCAAAAATAACAAAAGTTAAGCGAATTTGAGATGACAATTTTTTTTTAACGTGTACTTTCATTGTGATATGAGGTGTACGTGGTCAAGTGGAGGTAATATCGCTTTGGTGTGGTCGGTAGTCCCACTTTAAAAATGCTTTACAGGGCTAAAAGAACATAAAAACGAACTTGGTGAAATAAATATGGGACTTGCAGCATATTATGTAATACAAAAGATACCGTAGCAAGTTATTGATGACATCATTAAGTGATAACAATTTAAATTAATAGAATTAATATTTCAAGTACTAAGGGACGTAACTCTTGACATAAACATTATTTATTTGTGCTATTCTGTTGTGAAAATATGATGTAAAACCAATAAGTCTGCATTAAAAAAAAGTTGCCTTGAATTAAATTACGATTAAATATTTAGCTTTTATTGATGAAGCAGCCAAATTTTATTTTATTGAAAGCAGCAAGAGTTGCAAAGTAGAACCTCTCTAATAAGCTATTTATTTCTTGTATTCAACACACAAATTTGTACTAGGACTACTCTCTGGCCACAATGAGCTCAGAATCACGTTTTGACCATTATTTTTTAATGAATTGAAATATTAACTTAAAATTAGTTCTGAGAGTCTTAGATTGTCTTTGGGTTGATGATAATGACAACTGTTAAAAAAATATTTATTTGGAAACATGATTTTACAGAGGGGAAATTTCAGTCAAAAATGTAGGTCATTTTCAAATGAAATTTCTAGGAGGAAAGTGTACTTATTTCATATTGAAAATTTTCAAACCATATATGTTCATGGACCCAAAGGCATTCTAAGACACATGGCATGCAATTGATAATCATATTTTTAATATTTGTGACAAGAGAGAAAAAATTCAATTCAGACCTCAATGTAACCAGAGAGTAGATAATTGGCCCTTGCAAGATATCATAAGACACAGTAGTTGATAAAATACTTTTATTGAAAATTAAAGATAGTATACATCAACAAGAATATAATTTAAAAAAAAATTTCAAACAGTAGAAGGCAATAACCAATAAACTTCACACCATTCCAAGACATTTCTGTGATACCTTCAATGCAAGATAAACAACAAATAGTAACATTTCTGTTCATGGCTCAAGGTATCGCTCTAATTTCCATTGAACCAATGCATCCTTCTGTTCCATATGGAATATTAAAGCAATATTCAAAATATCTAAATTCTCAAACTTGACCAATATGAGTAAATATTCATCAATAGTGTCGAAAGTACAAAAACCAAAGCACTCATCAAACTAAGTAATTATTCATAATTACACCTTACACCTGAAATTATAAAAAATAAAATACCCTTTCATTTTTAATTCCATTAAAAAAAACCCAATATTTTGTTGCTTTTATTTGCTGTTTATTACTTCAATCATTCACAATCTAATAATTCGTTTAAACGAAATAATTATTTCGATTAAACGAAATAATAGAATTTATTTCGTATAATAATTATTTCGTCTAATCGAAATAAAATCATTTCGTTTAAATAGTCAAATTAATTCGTTTAAACGAAATAATTAATTCGATTAAACGAAATAATTTAAATCGTTTAAACGAAATAGTCAAATTCATTCGTCTAATCGAAATAAAATCATTTCGTTTAAATAGTCAAATTAATTCGTTTAAACGAAATAATTAATTCGATTAAACGAAATAATTTAAATCGCTTAAACGAAATAGTCAAATTAATTCGTTTAAGCGAAATAACTTTTTAAAAAAGTATTTGCACTGCGTTTTAGGGGCTCCGTAGAAATCCAATTGTTGGTTTCTTACAAGTTAGCACAACAGCATTGATGGAAGATAAAATAATAAAATCATTTCGTTTAAATAGTCAAATTAATTCGTTTAAACGAAATAATTAATTCGATTAAACGAAATAATTTAAATCGTTTAAACGAAATAGTCAAATTAATTCGTTTAAGCGAAATAACTTTTTAAAAAAGTATTTGCACTGCGTTTTAGGGGCTCCGTAGAAATCCAATTGTTGGTTTCTTACAAGTAAGCACAACAGCATTAATGGAAGATAAAATGATTATCACTTTCATCACGGTTCAAAACATTCTCATGTGTTGTTGTAATCTTATCACGATATGTTCAATAACTTATGTTTCGATGGTTACAATTTCCCCAACTCGTTGCACTCTCGAGATATCATAATCGGTATTTGCAGTATAAGATATTACATGTACATAGTATACTAACCTCAACAGGGATGTTACCCATGTTCCTACAGCAACGTTAGACATTGGCATTATCTACCGTTGCTGGATTGACGGAGTTTTCTCGTCATTAACAACTAATTACCTCGTTTTAAAAACACTACGTCACTTTCCATTTATGACCGTTTAGACTCGATTATCACAAGGTAAATTTGCTGCAAGAAATTTGACGTCTGGTCATTCGGAAGTTTTCCGCAATAATTTGTTACAAGGAATATAACTGGTCGAACAATAATCGTCCATGGTGTATTATTAACTCAATAGTAAAGACTGCTATTGAATCCCGTAACCTGAAACAACAGAATATAAATATCATAAAAATCGTCTTGATGTGATCATAGGACAGACGGAAAGAAGGAACCAATTTTTACAAGGGTACTAATTAAGGTTCGTAGGGGTCTTTTTGACATGCTGGTCCTTGATTAAACCTCTTTGCATTGAAATTGGTATTAAAAATGTTATTCAACCAAATTTGATGTCGCCATTATAAAGGATCGATTTATATAGAAAAAATTACATTGGCTATTCCTCTACAATTTGAAAACATATAGCGACTTTTAAAAGATGTATACATTTTGAGAATACCGGCACATAATATTTAAAAAAGACACAGTTCCAAATCAGTCTTTGTCTCATAGTGCCGTACGGCCAGAAAAATGAAATGATTATCGTAAAAACAATTACGGAACCTAAGCCTTCGAATAACGGAATTGATATTGAAATTTGCATAATACTCTAATTTCTCGGAGAATTTCAAGTAGTCGACTTACCGGTTGCTACAAACAAAACAAACTAAGCTAAAACGGATATTGGGCTGAACCGATTTTTAAACCATAACCGGAATATCAAAACTGCGATATCATTCGTTTAAAATCTCACTATCCAATCGACTGTTAGTATTTAAGTACTGAGTTAAAATCCAACTCAATTAAAACTGATTGGTGATAATTGGTCTAATCATGCGGCACATTCTGAACCTAAGAGTCATGGTTTATTTGGAATTACTTGTATCTACCTTGACAAAAATCAGCAATTTTGGGCAAAAAATTGGCAAATTGGAAATTCATTTTTTGTGAGGTGTTTGATAATTGCATAAATTATCTGCTGCCAAAAATTTAAAAATTAAAAACTTTGAGTTCTCAACATATGAGCTAAAATGTCGTATTAGACCTTCCAGCTTTGCGAAAGTCACTATTTGTACCACTTTTCAAAACAAGTCACAATTGTCTCGATTAACAACGATACAGCTTGGGTTCTGAATGGTCGTAGTCCAAATAATGTATGCAGTATTTTCGGACATATGTGGTGATGGCCATATATGTGAATATTTTATATATATACGCGATTCCCGCTGAGCAGGAGTAACAGCTAGGATTGACCCCTCCAGTTACTCACTCATTCATTTCCTTGACGGTGGCTGTCGCCACGCCCCCCCCCCCCCCCTTACCCCTCCACCTAAAAACAAAAATATATATATATGCCACCTATATGCTTCGTCACTGCCATGCATCTGGACGCCGCGCGGCACACTTTTGGGTGCCATGATGCGCGATTTTGGGCGCCGGCTGAGCAGGAGTAACAGCTAGGATTAACCCCTTCAGTTACTCACTCATTCATTTCCTTGGCGGTGGCTGTCTATGGAGATAGTTGTTTTGGAGCATCTGGAAAAAAAAGAATTTGAGAAGATTGAATAAAGCAGGGGTTCCCAACCAACCATGGGGTGTTTGTCAGGGGGCCATGACACATGAGGATGTAAATATTTTTTCTCTAGCCCAACTTTTAGGGGACCAGTCTTCATTTTTATTGGTTGATTTGGGTCTTGAATATACTTAAGTATCCTTCAGAAGCACTAGAAATGTACGAAAATTGCATATTTCCTTCAAATATATTTTAAATTAGACATTTCTCCTTCTATTTCTATAGATGACTTTTCTATATATTGCATAGTATCGCTAATGTGTAGTAGGGCATTATAACTTTCAAATGCTAATAATTATGGATGCACATGGATTTGAAGACTCAAATTTCAATGGTGAGTTGTGATAACCAGTACTAAATTGCTAAGCTAAAAAAGTCCCCGTTTCTGAGACTTCGAAAAATCGACCCACGAAAATGAAGCCTGTGCCCCTTTAACTATATTTTGCAGTGTAAGGTCTATAGTTGCTTGTAGTCAATGCATTTGACCTGATGATGAGGAGGCACAAAACAACAACCCTTGAGCAATATTACACCCTAGTTAACAGGGTAACAGGGGACCATGGCTCGGGAATTTGGGCCAGGGTGTGAAAAAGGTTGGGAACCACTGGAATAAAGGAAAGGTGTCCAGCAAAACATTATTACAACGAATAAAACTGAATGAACATGAATATTTCGTTGGTGATGTCTTGACTTTCTTCTTTCAATAAGATTTCTTACAACACTTAAAGGGACAGTCTGAATTTTTTTTAAGTCCAAAATTTTTTTTGCTCAAATTTGTGAAAACTTCACACCAAAATCTGTAACTATGTGCCCTTTGATGTATCTGAAAGTTTTAACTAAAAAAATCCAGCCGTTAATTTTTAAACGCTTAAAACATGCTAGAATTTTTAAAAACCTTACGTAAGGTTTTTAAGTCTGTTATGTTTTTTGGATGCTGATAGGAAACTACTGAACGGATTTGAGTAAAATAAACGCCTAATTGTAGAGAAATGTCCCTCTTGTGTATTTAATGCCTAGTTCACACCAACGGCGAATGCCGCGCTTTAAATCGGCGAGCAAAGCGCTTTCATTTTTGTTTACTTGTTACGCTCAAATAAGCTCTGATACGCTCTGATACGAATTGGTTGCCGCTTTGGGGAAGAATTATTTCCCGACTTGTTACGGTTCCTCACGCTTTAATCCCGCTTTGATCAAGCTTTGTTACGCTTGAAATCACGCTTTGATAACTTTGATAAGCTTTATAACGCTTTATTACGTTTTGATGCGATTATGACGCTTTAAACCAGGCTCTGATACTATTATCAAGTTCTGTTGTGCATTGTTACGCTCTGTTAAGCTTTGTTACGCATTGGAAAATGTCGAGATCGCCGATTTCATGCCGCTTTTGATCGTATGAGAGCGTGAGGAAGTTAGCCAAGCGTAACAAAGCCTCTCAATTCGTGGGAAAGCGTGAGAGTTCTTCATCAAAGCGTAACAAATTGTAACAAAGCGTGTCAGAGCTTGATGAAAGCGTCTGACCTCGTGTCAGATCTTCATGCCAGATCGTAGCAAATCTTGAGACATCTTAACGAAGCGTGTCAAGTGGCGACAGACCATGAAGACTGGGGTCCCCGCTTTGAACCAAGCTCTGTTAATCTTTCCTACGCATTGAGTCAAGCTTTGCTGAGTTTTGTTACGCTTTGTTAAGCTTTGATACGCTCTCGGCGCATTAATCAATTCGTGACAGACCGCCCAAAATTTTTAAACAGTTTAAAAAATGTTGGTGCTCTTGCCGAATGTCCCGCTTTACTCCAAGCTTTACCACGATCTATTACGACCCTGACGCTTAAATCAAGCTTTGTTACGCTTTGGTGCCGCTTTGCACGCCGCTTTAAAGCGCCATCAAAGCGCCGTTGGTGTGAACTTAGCATTAAAGGTTTCAGCTAGAAATATTGAGCCATTTAAAGGGCAAACATCAAAACTAGGTCAAATTGCTTAATTAACAATAAGTACTCCCTGTTTGTAATTAACCCTTTAAAACCAAATTAAGTTTGATCAAGAAGATATAGAGATACAATACGCATACTTTAAAAATACTCTCAGGTAGCATTTGCGATGTTTTTATAATGGAAACTTTTTTCAAAAAGCAGAATGGCCCTTTAAGCAGCATTTTAGTATCAAAAATTTCTTTGTACATATTTGTTTAAATCAAATATTGCCAATTGTGCTTTGACAGATAGAATGGACGAAAGTAGTCAAATATGAAGTAAATGGACACGATCTACCTTTGACTTTATTAATTAGACTTTGTGAAATATGACCGATTTTGTACTCCACGCATAGTACAGTATAATTAGATATATCTACACTTAGGTATGCATAGTTTGGTTTGATATGACGTTATGGAAAAACAAGTTGTAGAATAAAGTTGAAATATACAGGAGAGGAACACTTTTCAAAGCAACAGATCTTGGCGAGGCATAGATAACGAATTTACTCTCAACATAACAATATTGATAATAAAAATCCGTACAAGCAAAACAATTCCGTTAATCAAAAATCCCGTCCAGAGCATGATAAAATCGGGTGCAATAACTATTTAGTAGTGGACTTTCCATACGAGAAGTACCATCAGGTGTTTCGAAAAGAGTAAGCATGATCTGCTTCGCGCGCTAAACCCGCCACTACTATAAATGTCAAAATCATGAGGTGCAAACAGATCAATTCATGCCTGCCCAAAGCTAAGATTCCATATATGCGTCAAGCGGATGCGTCATGCGTCAGCGTCATGCGTTAAAAATCGAAATGGTTGATTTAAGAGGGTATGATTCCATATATGCGGTAGCGGTATCCGTCAAATTCTCCGTAATGCGTCAAAAAAAAAAATCGCCCGGTGTAGCGATTTTTGACGCATCAGCTTGAATTGACGCGCGGAGATCTCCCAAATGTGACGTATTTTGTGGGGATTCCCCGTCTTTTTCCCGCCAAAGCATCCATCTGTGTAGAATTCCGTGCGTCAAAAGAAAGTTAACGCATACATTTAACGCACATATGGAATCATATTTGACGCATGACGGATCCGCATGGGCCATTTATGTCCGCATGACGCGTATATGGAATCTTAGCTTAACATTTATCGGAATGAGAACATTGTAAAATAATCTACAGTGTTCAGAGCCAGAAATGTCTCAGACAAATTTCACATATTTTCTACTCTTTATAAATCGTTTAAAAATATATATATTCATATACCAATGTTGCAACAGTTTATCAATGGCCAATCTGGACCTAGAACAAAAAAAACAGAACTCAATTATCTCCAATACTTTTGGAATTATGGCCATTTTACTGTTTTTTGGCCCCTGCTCAAAAGTGGTATTAGCCAAAATGCTCAGATTTGCTTAGAAAAGCTCAAACCTTTTTTTTTCCCATCCCTAAGACCCCAGGCACTTCAACTAAGACAAAAAAAAAAAAATCAAAATCAGAAAACTTTCGTTCTAGGCCAAAAATTGTCCGACAGGACCTGTCGAAAAATGCTCAAAACAGACAAAATGTTCTCACCTCTGACGTCAAAGTGAATCTAACCAATCAAATCGTTAACGAGGTCTGACCTTCACTTATCATTGAAATACAAAAAATTGCATATTTCTCCTTTGATGGTTGGTTACATGGCCCACAGCCTACTCGCATCCACCAAATGTGGCCCACTGATACAGAAAGGTTCCACAGGCCTGCTGTAAATAATACAAATTATAAACACAATAAATTATACAAAACTATAAAAAACGTTTCAATACATGTATTTGCATTTTAAACAACTAAATTATAATTAATAAAAATTATAAAAGCAATAAATTATACAAAACTATAAAAAACGTTTCAATACATAGATTTGACTTATAAACAACTAAACTATAAAGAATTCAAGATTTAAACACAATAAATTATGTGTAGGATAATGCATGGTTTCGAGGGGTTAGTTGACATAATGCCCGCGGGTTCGGGTAAGCACGAGGGCTTTTTCCGAGCCCAAGGGCATTATGACAACTAATCCCTATAGAAACCATGCATTATCCGACATATAAACCGATTCCTGATTCAATAATTGGTATTTTGGTAAATATGATCAATCAATACATTTAACATCACATGGGAGATAATCCATGTGGTGATTGTGGTGTGAAAAAATGTTCCAGAATTTTAAGAAATATTTAAAACATCTAATTTTACATTAAAAAATTCTAAAATGTAGTATTGAAAGATATTAATCCCCCAGAAAAACAATTACGCTCTAAAAATCTAGTTTTTAAATTTTTAAAACCACTTTTAAAAAAATAATTGTATCTCAAAGATGACCAGTGAAAATCATTACAAGAAACATGAGGGGTATATAGTGTTGTATCAACCCAATATTTAACAGAGGAAGATAGAAACCCTATGATTGCAAACTTGGTCACTGGGTAGTGATTGCATTTGATTAATCGACTTGATTTTGAAACTTCAATATTAAGTTTGAAAAAATTAATCTCTCTGACACAAAGTTGAATACTTGAATGTACTTTGGTAGAGGGATATTATTCTCTAATATACCTGTCCACGGGGGATATTCTCTCGAATGTCCCTGAGTGGAGGGATATTAGTGAAAAGAAGGACCTGCCATAACAATGGGGTGACGTCACAAGAGGTTTATATACAAAACTAAACAATACACAAACATAATTAGATAATATTCATATTATACAATCCATTTAATTGAACTTATTACATTAATTTTGTAATTATGTATGTAGCTGTAAGTACTCTTATGCCACAATGTAATCTGAATTACCTTTTGCATATTATATTTTTATGAATTGAAATATCAAAATAATTGTAAGATTCCGAGATTGTCTATCGTTTATTTCGTATAAAACAAATTTCATTACTCATTACCGTGTGGCCAGAGAGAGAAGGTGCTTCTGTACCAAAATATTGGAAATACTGACCAAATTTAGAGTCAACAATATGATACACGGTGATTTGAAGGCTTAAAATTTCGATGGAGAGTTCTTAATATTACTACGGATTAGATTAGTTAAACAATTCCAGGTTCTGTGACTAAAATTTTATTGATCGAACGATAAGTGAACATATTTCTGTAACCTTATACCATAAATTTTGCTCTTTATTTCTATATATGTGTTTTCTATAAGTTTTATTAAAATTACAGACGTATTTTCAACTTTAAAATCAGATCATTATCACATTTTAAGCTTTGGACCCCATTACTAATATGCTTTGGTCAAAAATTTCCACACGAATATCGAACATACCCCTTTAAACAATACAAACTATTTTTTGTATTCGTAAATTTTTTGAAATAATACTAGTGATTTATCTAAAAATTAACTGAAAAGGGTTGAAAAGCTGCTGGACAAAGTGTCTATTACAAACAATAATATTAAAATTACCCCCCTTTGACCACATGCAAATTCAGTCAAGCTGCTCGTGCTAGATAAAATGGACACTGTAGAATGTAGATGATACAAATATTTCATAACAGAATTCTGTGTATTGAACGTTTTAACATAGTTTTAAAAGTGAAGGTAAGCCATTTCAAACATTTTTGAACCGCAGTCAGATTTTGATCTGAAAGCATTTTCATTTACTTTCTATATTATGACATATTCAGTAAAGTTACTTTACAATAGTAATTAGTATAGTCCGAAACTTATGAAATTCATTCATCTCCGAATTCTTTGCAATTCCAGGGGCCGTGCGGCGTTTCTGAAAGTTGGGAGGAGAGGGAGGTGGTCCTTGGTTAAACATTTTCAAAATCCACCTCTCACCCTCACCCCCTCCACAAAAACTTAATTTTACATCGTTAAAATCGAAATAAATTAATCTATTTAAAACTTCTTTCAGATGAAGTGTTTCTTCACATATTTCTGATAAATGGGCAGAAAAGTTAGTTTTGAGCCCATTTTCTCGCTGTTGAAATGGTGATTAGTGACGTCATATTCACTTTCATTCATTTGACGTCGCATTTTATGAATGGGTGACGTCATTTTCGTTCTGAACCTCGGTTTCAAATAGGGTTTGCAGCATTCCCGGATATCTCATTCCCGGGAATGGGAATGAAATTTATGCTATTCCCGGGATTCCCGGGAATCCCGGGAACCAATTTCAACATATAAGAGCTAGTCAAACTAGCAACCGTTACAAAAATATAGGACATAATAGCTAAAGCTATCTATTTTCATATAATTCGCAATATTTAAGAACAACTTTTGAACCCAAAATACCTCTATGCAAATAGGTTTTAGTATTGATTAGTGGCGGTGGAAGTGGATTATTTTACCGACGAATCTAACCAATGTTTTAGGAAGACCAACGCACACAATGATTTCACCCCTAGGCGAGAGCAAAATTGCCTGCAACAGAAAACCTTATTCCGCTGCGACTGATTACGGATTGATTGACTTCAGAGCATTATGTATAAATTCCAGATTCGATGTCAAAGTCTTTAGGCCTATCTGCTCAAATGACCTAAATTCCCAATGGAAAGTAGTAATAAATGTATTCTCTTTCTGACATTACTTGAGTTCCTCGTCGATAGTTTTTATAAGTTCTTTTTCCAAAGAAATTTCAACAGATGTCTCGGGTATCACCATCATCACTGCCGTCAGGGGCGGATTAGGGCTCTGATGCTTGGATGGAGGAAATTTTGGTGATTTGTATCCCTCCAGGTGACAGAATTTACCACTGTCAATGGTGAAATAAACGTGAAAAAATCTATGTTCCCATTCCCGGGAATGGAGTGCTGTTCCCGGGAATGAGTACTCGCCAGAAACTCCGGGAATCCCGGGAACGGGAATCCCGGGTACAAACCCTAGTTTCAAAGCGAGGCATGATTACGTCTATTTGAATTTCATTTGTTACAAAGTAAATGAGTTGTAAATGTATTGCCAACGGCGTTGGGGACGAACCTGGATGATTTCTAGAATCCAGGTACGTTGCGAAGCGCCACAGGTGCGAGCTCGCACACAAGGTTCCACCTTAGAGAAAAAATGGAAAAATGGGTTCAATTAAGGAACGCATCCCCCAAGTTCCCCCTTAATCCACGCCGTTGTGTATTGCCATTTTGACTAAACCGGTGTGGGGCATAATGCCACCACAATAACGTGGTTACGAATCCCTGAAATTAATGAGTCTTAATTAATCTAAACATCTAAACAAAAATAGCAATGGTTGAGAGTGTAACAGGCTGAAAATTTAACGTGTTTTAAAGAACAAGGGCAATAACTCATCAAATATTTTTTCGATATTTCTGATATTCAATAGGGTTTATCCTTATATCAATACAAACACTCATACCAAGTTTCATCAAAATCCATCAAGAAACCAGCTCTCTATGGTGTCCACAACATATTTTCAAAAGCAAGGGCAATAACCCATGAATTATTTTTCCTTCCTTCACACGTCTGGTGAAGTTGCGGTAGGGTTAAAAAAAGGTCCCCGACATTCGGTTTGCATTTTCATGGGTTCAATTTTTTCCGATTTTGAAATTTTCCTGACCAAAATAAGCGATTTTTGACAAGGTTTTGGCCATTTTACCACTTTTTCAAACGCCGATTGCCGGTGAATCATAAATAGGAAAATGTTGTCCTTTTGCAGGTAGATAAAGCACGTCTTTCTGCAATTTTCAACATAATCCAGAAGGTTCTATCTTATGCAGTTCCATAGTTACAGGCGCTAGAAGTTTTGCTTTTTTCCCGAATATGACCAAAATTTGCCAAGTTATTTGCCTCTAGTTTGGCCCCAAAATTCATAAAACAAGTTTCAATCGAATTTCTGGCATCCCTGAAACCCCAAAACATCAATTATGTCCAGAAAATCCAAATCCAAAATTTTATTTGAAAGAGTCGATTTTTTCCGATTTTGAAATTTTCCTGACCAAAATGAGCGATTTTTGACCAGGTTTTGGCGTTTTTACCACTTTTTCAAACGCCGATTGCAGGTGAACCATAAATAGGAAAATGTTGTCCTTTTGCAGGTAGATAAAGCACGTCTTTCTGCAATTTTCAACATAATCCAGAAAGTTCTATCTTATGCAGTTCCATATTTACAAGCGCTAGAAGTTTTGCTTTTTTCCCGAAAATGACCAAAATTTGCCGAGTTTTTTGCCTCTAGTTTGGCCCCAAAATTCATAAAACAAGTTTCAATCGAATTTCTGGCATCCCTAAAACCCAAAAACTTCAATTATGCCCAGAAAATCCAAATTAAAAATTTTATTTGAAAAAGTCGATTTTTTCTAATTTTGAATTTTTCCTGACCAAAATGAGCGATTTTTGACCAGGTTTTTGCGTTTTTACCACTTTTTCAAACGCCGATTGCAGGTCAACCATAAATAGGAAAATGATGTCCTTTTGAAGGTAGATAAAGCACGTCTTTCTACAATTTTCAACACAAACCAGAAGGTTCTATCTTATGCAGTTCCATAGTTACAGGCGCTAGAAGTTTTGCTTTTTTCCCGAATATGACCAAAATTTGCCGAGTTTTTTGCCTCTAGTTTGGCCCCAAAATTCATAAAACAAGTTTTAATCGAATTTCTGGCATCCCTGAAACCCAAAAACTTCAATTATGTCCAGAAAATCCAAATTAAAAATTTTATTTGAAAAAGTCGATTTTTTCCTATTTTGAAATTTTCCTGACCAAAATGAGCGATTTTTGACCAGGTTTTGGCTATTTTACCACTTTTTCAAACGCCGATTGCCGGTGAACCATAAATAGGAAAATGTTGTCCTTTTGCAGGTAGATAAAGCACGTCTTTCTGCAATTTTCAACATAATCCAGAAGGTTCTATCTTATGCAGTTCCATAGTTACAGGCGCTAGAAGTTTTTCTTTTTTCCTGAAAATGACCAAAATTTGCCGAGTTTTTTGCCTCTAGTTTGGCCCCAAAATTCGTAAAACAAGTTTTAAATCGAATTTCTGGTATCCCTGAAACCGAAAAGCTTCAATTATGTCCAGAAAATCCAAATTAAAAATTTTATTTGAAAAAGTCGATTTTTTCCGATTTTGAAATTTTCCTGACCAAAATGAGCGATTTTTGACCAGGTTTTGGCGTTTTTACCACTTTTTCAAACGCCGATTGCAGGTGAACCATAAATAGGAAAATGTTGTCCTTTTGCAGGTAGATAAAGCACGTCTTTCTGCAATTTTCAACATAATCCAGAAAGTTCTATCTTATGCAGTTCCATATTTACAAGCGCTAGAAGTTTTGCTTTTTTCCCGAAAATGACCAAAATTTGCCGAGTTTTTTGCCTCTAGTTTGGCCCCAAAATTCATAAAACAAGTTTCAATCGAATTTCTGGCATCCCTAAAACCCAAAAACTTCAATTATGCCCAGAAAATCCAAATTAAAAATTTTATTTGAAAAAGTCGATTTTTTCCATTTTTGAATTTTTCCTGACCAAAATGAGCGATTTTTGACCAGGTTTTTGTGTTTTTACCACTTTTTCAAACGCCGATTGCAGGTCAACCATTAATAGGAAAATGATGTCCTTTTGAAGGTAGATAAAGCACGTCTTTCTGCAATTTTCAACACAAACCAGAAGGTTCTATCTTATGCAGTTCCATAGTTACAGGCGCTAGAAGTTTTGCTTTTTTCCTGAAAATGACCAAAATTTGCCGAGTTTTTTGCCTCTAGTTTGGCCCCAAAATTCATAAAACAAGTTTTAATCGAATTTCTGGCATCCCTGAAACCCCAAAAACTTCAATTATGTCCAGAAAATCCAAATTAAAAATTTTATTTGAAAAAAGTCGATTTTTTTTCAATTTTGAAATTTTCCTGACCAAAATGAGCGATTTTTGACCAGGTTTTGGCGTTTTTACCACTTTTTCAAACGCCGATTGCCGGTGAACCATCAATAGGAAAATGTTGTCCTTTTGTAGGTAGATAAAGCACGTTTTTCTGCAATTTTTAACATAATTCAGAAGGTTCTATCTTATGCAGTTCCATAGTTACAGGCGCTAGAAGTTTTGCTTTTTTCCCGAAAATAACCAAAATTTGCCGATTCTTTTGCCTCTAGTTTTGCCTCAAAATTCATAAAACAAGTTGTAATCGAATTTCTGCCATCCCTAAAACCCAAAAACTTCAATTATGTCCAGAAAATCCAAATCAAAAATTTTCTTTGAAAAAGTCGATTTTTTCCGATTTTGAAATTTTCCTGACCAAAATGATAAAAATTCAGCGATTTGTGACCAAGTTTTGGCGTTTTTACCACTTTTTCAAACGCCGATTGCCGGCGAACCATAAATAGGAGAATGTTGTCCTTTTGCAGGTAGATAAAGCACGTCTCTCTGCAATTTTCAACACAAACCAGAAGGTTCTATCTTATGCAGTTCCATAGTTACAGGCGCTAGAAGTTTTGCTTTTTTCCTGAAAATGATTAAAATTTGCCGAGTTTTTTGCCTCTAGTTTTGCCCCAAAATTCATAAAACAAGTTTCAATCGAATTTCTGGCATCCCTGAAACCCCAAAACTTCAATTATGTCCAGAAAATCCAAATAAAAAATTTTATTCGAAAAAGTCGATTTTTTCCGATTTTGAAATTTTCCTGACCAAAATGATAAAAAATTAGCGATTTTTGACCAAGTTTTGGCGTTTTTTACCACTTTTTTCAAACGCCGATTGCCGGCGAACCATAAATAGGAGAATGTTGTCAAAATATTCTATCTTATGCAGTTGCATAGTTACAGGCGCTAGAAGTTTTGCTTTTTTTCCCAAAAATGACCAAAATTTGCCGGCTTTTTTCCCGAAAATGACCAAAATTTGCCGAATTTTTTGCCTCTAGTTTGGCCCCAAAATTCATAAAACAAGTTGTAATCGAATTTCTGGCATCCCTGATACCCAAAAACTTCAATTATGTCCAGAAAATCCAAATTAAAAATTTTATTTGAAAAAGTCGATTTGTTCCTATTTTGAAATTTTCCTGACCAAAATTAGCGATTTTTGACCAGGTTTTGGCGTTTTTACCACTTTTTCAAACGCCGATTGCGGATGAACCATAAATAGGAAAATGTTGTCCTTTTGTAGGTAGATAAAGCACGTCTTTCTGCAATTTTCAACATAATCCAGAAGGTTCTATATTATGCAGTTCCATAGTTACAGGCGCTAGAAGTTTTGCTTTTTTTCCCGAATATGACCAAAATTTGCCGAGATTTTTGCCTCTAGTTTGGCCCCAAAATTCACAAAACAAGTTTTAATCGAATTTCTGGCATCCTAAAACCCCAAAACTTCAATTCTGTCCAAACAATCCAAATCAAAAATTTTATTTGAAAAAGTCGATTTTTTCCTATTTTGAAATTTTCCTGACCAAAATGAGCGATTTTTGACCAGGTTTTGGCGTTTTTACCACTTTTTCAAACGCCGATTGCCGGTGAACCATAAATAGGAAAATGTTGTCCCTTTGCAGGTAGATACAGCACGTCTTTCTGCAATTTTCAACATAATCCAGAATGTTCTATCTTATGCAGTTCCATAGTTACAGGCGCTAGAAGTTTTGCTTTTTTCCCGAAAATGACCAATATTTGCCGAATTTTTTGCCTCTAGTTTGGCCCCAAAATTCATAAAACAAGTTGTAATCGAATTTCTGGCATCCCTGATACCCAAAAACTTCAATTATGTCCAGAAAATCCAAATTAAAAATTTTATTTAAAAAAAGTCGATTTGTTCCTATTTTGAAATTTTCCTGACCAAAATGAGCGATTTTTGACCAGGTTTTGGCGTTTTTTACCACTTTTTCAAACGCCGATTGCCGGTGAACCATAAATAGGAAAATGTTGTCCTTTTGTAGGTAGATAAAGCACGTCTTTCTGCAATTTTCAACATAATCCAGAAGGTTCTATCTTATGCAGTTCCATAGTTACAGGCGCTAGAAGTTTTGCTTTTTTCCCGAATATGACCAAAATTTGCCGAGTTTTTTGCCTCTAGTTTGGCCCCAAAATTCACAAAACAAATTTTAATCGAATTTCTGGCATCCTAAAACCCCAAAACTTCAATTCTGTCCAAACAATCCAAATCAAAAATTTTATTTCAAAGAGTCGATTTTTTCCTATTTTGAAATTTTCCTGACCAAAATGAGCGATTTTTGACCAGGTTTTGGCGTTTTTACCACTTTTTCAAACGCCGATTGCCGGTGAACCATAAATAGGAAAATGTTGTCCCTTTGCAGGTAGATACAGCACGTCTTTCTGCAATTTTCAACATAATCCAGAAGGTTCTATCTTATGCAGTTCCATAGTTACAGGCGCTAGAAGTTTTGCTTTTTTCCCGAAAATGACCAATATTTGCCGAATTTTTTGCCTCTAGTTTGGCCCCAAAATTCATAAAACAAGTTGTAATCGAATTTCTGGCATCCCTGATACCCAAAAACTTCAATTATGTCCAGAAAATCCAAATTAAAAATTTTATTTGAAAAAGTCGATTTGTTCCTATTTTGAAATTTTCCTGACCAAAATGAGCGATTTTTGACCAGGTTTTGGCGTTTTTACCACTTTTTCAAACGCCGATTGCCGGTGAACCATAAATAGGAAAATGTTGTCCTTTTGTAGGTAGATAAAGCACGTCTTTCTGCAATTTTCAACATAATCCAGAAGGTTCTATCTTATGCAGTTCCATAGTTACAGGCGCTAGAAGTTTTGCTTTTTTCCCGAATATGACCAAAATTTGCCGAGTTTTTTGCCTCTAGTTTGGCCCCAAAATTCACAAAACAAGTTTTAATCGAATTTCTGGCATCCCTAAAACCCAAAAACTTCAATTCTGTCCAAACAATCCAAATCAAAAATTTTATTTGAAAAAGTCGATTTGTTCCTATTTTGAAATTTTCCTGACCAAAATGAGCGATTTTTGACCAGGTTTTGGCGTTTTTACCACTTTTTCAAACGCCGATTGCGGATGAACCATAAATAGGAAAATGTTGTCCTTTTGTAGGTAGATAAAGCACGTCTTTCTGCAATTTTCAACATAATCCAGAAGGTTCTATCTTATGCAGTTCCATAGTTACAGGCGCTAGAAGTTTTGCTTTTTTCCCGAATATGACCAAAATTTGCCGAGTTTTTTGCCTCTAGTTTGGCCCCAAAATTCACAAAACAAGTTTTAATCGAATTTCTGGCATCCCTAAAACCCAAAAACTTCAATTATGTCCAGAAAATCCAAATCAAAAATTTTATTTGAAAAAGTCGATTTTTTCCTATTTTGAAATTTTCCTGACCAAAATGAGCGATTTTTGACCAGGTTTTGGCGTTTTTACCACTTTTTCAAACGCCGATTGCCGGTGAACCATAAATAGGAAAATGTTGTCCTTTTGCAGGTAGATAAAGCACGTCTTTCTGCAATTTTCAACATAATCCAGAAGGTTCTATCTTATGCAGTTCCATAGTTACAGGCGCTAGAAGTTTTGCTTTTTTTCCCGAATATGACCAAAATTTGCCGAGATTTTTGCCTCTAGTTTGGCCCCAAAATTCACAAAACAAGTTTTAATCGAATTTCTGGCATCCTAAAACCCCAAAACTTCAATTCTGTCCAAACAATCCAAATCAAAAATTTTATTTGAAAAAGTCGATTTTTTCCTATTTTGAAATTTTCCTGACCAAAATGAGCGATTTTTGACCAGGTTTTGGCGTTTTTTACCACTTTTTCAAACGCCGATTGCGGTGAACCATAAATAGGAAAATGTTGTCCTTTTGCAGGTAGATAAAGCACGTCTTTCTGCAATTTTCAACATAATCCAGAAGGTTCTATCTTATGCAGTTCCATAGTTACAGGCGCTAGAAGTTTTGCTTTTTTCCCGAATATGACCAAAATTTGCCGAGATTTTTGCCTCTAGTTTGGCCCCAAAATTCACAAAACAAGTTTTAATCGAATTTCTGGCATCCTAAAACCCCAAAACTTCAATTCTGTCCAAACAATCCAAATCAAAAATTTTATTTGAAAAAGTCGATTTTTTCCTATTTTGAAATTTTCCTGACCAAAATGAGCGATTTTTGACCAGGTTTTGGCGTTTTTACCACTTTTTCAAACGCCGATTGCCGGTGAACCATAAATAGGAAAATGTTGTCCCTTTGCAGGTAGATACAGCACGTCTTTCTGCAATTTTCAACATAATCCAGAAGGTTCTATCTTATGCAGTTCCATAGTTACAGGCGCTAGAAGTTTTGCTTTTTTCCCGAAAATGACCAATATTTGCCGAATTTTTTGCCTCTAGTTTGGCCCCAAAATTCATAAAACAAGTTGTAATCGAATTTCTGGCATCCCTGATACCCAAAAACTTCAATTATGTCCAGAAAATCCAAATTAAAAATTTTATTTGAAAAAGTCGATTTTTTCCTATTTTGAAATTTACCTGACCAAAATGAGCGATTTTTGACCAGGTTTTGGCGTTTTTTACCACTTTTTCAAACGCCGATTGCCGGTGAACCATAAATAGGAAAATGTTGTCCTTTTGCAGGTAGATAAAGCACGTCTTTCTGCAATTTTCAACATAATCCAGAAGGTTCTATCTTATGCAGTTCCATAGTTACAGGCGCTAGAAGTTTTGCTTTTTTCCCGAAAATGACCAAAATTTGCCGAATTTTTTGCCTCTAGTTTGGCCCCAAAATTCATAAAACAAGTTGTAATCGAATTTCTGGCATCCCTGATACCCAAAAACTTCAATTATGTCCAGAAAATCCAAATTAAAAATTTTATTTGAAAAAGTCGATTTGTTCCTATTTTGAAATTTTCCTGACCAAAATGAGCGATTTTTGACCAGGTTTTGGCGTTTTTACCACTTTTTCAAACGCCAATTGCCGGTGAACCATAAATAGGAAAATGTTGTCCTTTTGTAGGTAGATAAAGCACGTCTTTCTGCAATTTTCAACATAATCCAGAAGGTTCTATCTTATGCAGTTCCATAGTTACAGGCGCTAGAAGTTTTGCTTTTTTCCCGAATATGACCAAAATTTGCCGAGTTTTTTGCCTCTAGTTTGGCCCCAAAATTCACAAAACAAGTTTTAATCGAATTTCTGGCATCCCTAAAACCCAAAAACTTCAATTATGTCCAGAAAATCCAAATTAAAAATTTTATTTTAAAAAGTCGATTTTTTCCTATTTTGAAATTTACCTGACCAAAATGAGCGATTTTTGACCAGGTTTTGGCGTTTTTACCACTTTTTCAAACGCCGATTGCCGGTGAACCATAAATAGGAAAATGTTGTCCTTTTGCAGGTAGATAAAGCACGTCTTTCTGCAATTTTCAACATAATCCAGAAGGTTCTATCGTATGCAGTTCCATAGTTACAGGCGCTAGAAGTTTTGCTTTTTTCCTGAAAATGACCAAAATTTGCCGAGTTTTTTGCCTCTAGTTTGGCCCCAAAATTCATAAAACAAGTTTTAATCGAATTTCTGGCATCCCTGAAATCCCAAAACTTCAATTATGTCCAGAAAATCCAAATCAAAATTTTTATTTGAAAAAGTCGATTTTTTCCTATTTTGAAATTTTCCTGACCAAAATGAGCGATTTTTGACCAGGTTTTGGCGTTTTTACCACTTTTTCAAACGCCGATTGCCGGTGAACCATCACTAGGAAAATGTTGTCCTTTTGCAGGTAGATAAAGCACGTCTTTCTGCAATTTTCAACATAATCCAGAAGGTTCTATCTTATGCAGTTCCATAGTTACAGGCGCTAGAAGTTTTGCTTTTTTCCCGAATATGACCAAAATTTGCCGATTTTTTGCCTCTAGTTTGGCCCCAAAATTCACAAAACAAGTTTTAATCGAATTTCTGGCATCCCTAAAACCCAAAAACTTCAATTATGTCCAGAAAATCCAAATTAAAAATTTTATTTTAAAAGTCGATTTTTTCCTATTTTGAAATTTACCTGACCAAAATGAGCGATTTTTGACCAGGTTTTGGCGTTTTTACCACTTTTTCAAACGCCGATTGCAGGTGAACCATAAATAGGAAAATGATGTCCTTTTGCAGGTAGATAAAGCACGTCTTTCTGCAATTTTCAACATAATCCAAAAGGTTCTATCTTATGCAGTTCCATAGTTACAGGCGCTAGAAGTTTTGCTTTTTTCCCGAAAATGACCAAAATTTGCCAAGTTTTTTGCCTCTAGTTTGGCCCCAAAATTCATAAAACAAGTTTTAATCGAATTTCTGGCATCCCTAAAACCCAAAAACTTCAATTCTGTCCAAACAATCCAAATCAAAAATTTTATTTGAAAAAGTCGATTTTTTCCTATTTTGAAATTTTCCTGACCAAAATGAGCGATTTTTGACCAGGTTTTGGCGTTTTTACCACTTTTTCAAACGCCGATTGCCGGTGAACCATAAATAGGAAAATGTTGTCCTTTTGCAGGTAGATAAAGCACGTCTTTCTGCAATTTTCAACATAATCCAGAAGGTTCTATCTTATGCAGTTCCATAGTTACAGGCGCTAGAAGTTTTGCTTTTTTCCTGAAAATGATTAAAATTTGCCGAGTTTTTTGCCTCTAGTTTTGCCCCAAAATTCATAAAACAGGTTTTAATCGAATTTCTGGCATCCCTAAAACCCCAAAACTTCATTATGTCCAGAAAATCCAAATAAAAAATTTTATTCGAAAAAGTCGATTTTTTTCGATTTTGAAATTTTCCTGACCAAAATGATAAAAAATTAGCGATTTTTGACCAAGTTTTGGCGTTTTTACCACTTTTTCAAACGCCGATTGCCGGCGAACCATAAATAGCAGAATGTTGTCAAAATATTCTATCTTATGCAGTTGCATAGTTACAGGCGCTAGAAGTTTTGCTTTTTTCCCAAAAATGACCAAAATTTGCCGGCTTTTTTCCCGAAAATGACCAAAATTTGCCGAATTTTTTGCCTCTAGTTTGGCCCCAAAATTCATAAAACAAGTTGTAATCGAATTTCTGGCATCCTTGATACCCAAAAACTTCAATTATGTCCAGAAAATCCAAATTAAAAATTTTATTTGAAAAAGTCGATTTGTTCCTATTTTGAAATTTTCCTGACCAAAATGAGCGATTTTTGACCAGGTTTTTGGCGTTTTTACCACTTTTTCAAACGCCGATTGCGGATGAACCATAAATAGGAAAATGTTGTCCTTTTGTAGGTAGATAAAGCACGTCTTTCTGCAATTTTCAACATAATCCAGAAGGTTCTATCTTATGCAGTTCCATAGTTACAGGCGCTAGAAGTTTTGCTTTTTTCCCGAATATGACCAAAATTTGCCGAGATTTTTGCCTCTAGTTTGGCCCCAAAATTCACAAAACAAGTTTTAATCGAATTTCTGGCATCCTAAAACCCCAAAACTTCAATTCTGTCCAAACAATCCAAATCAAAAATTTTATTTGAAAAAGTCGATTTTTTCCTATTTTGAAATTTTCCTGACCAAAATGAGCGATTTTTGACCAGGTTTTGGCGTTTTTACCACTTTTTCAAACGCCGATTGCCGGTGAACCATAAATAGGAAAATGTTGTCCCTTTGCAGGTAGATACAGCACGTCTTTCTGCAATTTTCAACATAATCCAGAAGGTTCTATCTTATGCAGTTCCATAGTTACAGGCGCTAGAAGTTTTGCTTTTTTCCCGAAAATGACCAATATTTGCCGAATTTTTTGCCTCTAGTTTGGCCCCAAAATTCATAAAACAAGTTGTAATCGAATTTCTGGCATCCCTGATACCC